>CM029601.1:87160360-87555360 GCA_017311375.1 Mytilus coruscus
ACATTAAGACTACGATGTTAACTTCCATTGCTTTGCTTAAAATAGCGGAATAACGAGATTAAAAATTGCACAGGAAAGCCGTTTGTTATTAAACCAAGAAAACGGTTGTTATTTTCTTTAAGCCATTCAGTGGAATTAATCAGGTAAAAACAAACATCTCTCTATCAGTGTCGATATGATTATCCCTGACTTAATCTACTACAGGTAATACCAAAAGAAACATCTAATACTACTTGTTGCAATCCTCTCTGTTTTTCATTTAAAGTTAAAACTTAATGTCAACATTGTCTTTCCACAGCCATATCCCAAATGTCTATTTCATTACACAATTTTGAGACAGTTGACATTATAGTCATACGGCAGAAAAATCAATCAGAGGCCAGCTCAGGTGTTTTTGTATTTGTCTCCGATATGTCATATAATCATTACGATTATCTAAAAACAATTGTGGATCTTCGAATTAAACACGTTGAGATTTAAGTAATAATCTATCAAATATATCTGTAAATAAATCAATACTCTTGGAAGTCGTTTGCTATCAAATGATACCCGACGGTTCATCTACTTGACCAATATTATATCATTATTGCTATAACACTGGATATTACCCACAATTAATTGTGAAATGAACAGTTTTGTCTCGATGGTTCGTATGTGAAAGAATTGTCAAAGGTTTGCAACAAATGATATCAGCACTAAACATTGCCATTGTATAATTTTCCGTTGCTCTTAGCAACTGATGACTATTTGAAATCCGCAATTCATTTTATGTAAGATATTTGGTCATTTCGGAGATAGCATAATTGCTTCAAAGTTTTAAATGAACAAGCAAATTAGAAATCGCATGTCGTAAAGCAATTTTCTTGATTATCCATAATTGCAGATGGTGTTTCCCTCATATGTGCTTTTAATTTTTATTACTTTTCAATGGATTTTTTTTTCAAATTGCTACTACTTTTATAGATTGTCAAACAGCTTACCACTCTAACAGGAAGGTGGCAGTTATCTGATGAAATCTTGAAAATTTCCATTGGTTCAATTTTACATAGCTTTTCTAATGAAAAAAGTAAATATCCTTATCACAAATCAAAACTTTTTTTTGACAAGGCATTTTTGAAGTCTAATCATGATTATAGGTCTCGTTAATCGTTAAATATAATTCCTTAATTTTATCTGACGCATTTACTGGAAAATACAACTTCATGTAACGACTTCTTTGCACAGAACAATTAATTCCTGATAACTTTAATTGAGCTATTGAAGTCAATTCTATTGCAACGACAGAATTTATTGAACAGATAAAAAGTAGCGAAAAAATGCAATTCTGATTGTCTTCGTCGATGTGTTGTCTATATGAACCTATTATTTTCACTGCATGGAGTATCAGTTTCTGTCTTTATTTATATCCTGTTATTTCATTGGTAACAATAACTCAATTTAAATCTTTTCTTGTAATTGTCGTTTTCTTGCACTTAAATTGAGCACTATAGTCATAAAGTTAAATCTCAGAAGAGTAGCTTTGTATAAAAATGAAGATTTAAAAAGACTTCATTCTCAAATCATTATGCTGCATTTATCGTAGAAAAGACTTTACAAGAAAATTCCAATTAAGAAATTAAAACACGTATTTGCTTCCAAATTCCCATATGATGTTTAAATGATACGAATTACAACTTCTTAATGAATGCTTTTGAACTTGCTACGCTACAAATTGAAATGCCTAGATACGATTCACACAATGGAATCATAACAAACAATTGTATGGTAGCTTTGTTTGCATACTAGTATCATCGTAACATTAACAATTAACAATTCTTTGCAAAATGAACTTCACTCATGTTCATCTTCAAAGAATGTGTGTACTATCAGAGCCAGACACGTGTCTCTTAGTTCATTTATATTACCACAATATATCCATTTTTAACATGTATGCAAAATATTACTTGAATTTGGCAGCGCTCGAGGAAATATATTAAGCGTATGATAGAAGATCGTACACGTGTTGGTCTAACGATTTGGCTAATAGCTTGTTTCCGTGATTGTTACATATTGTTTTCAGCATACGATAACGACAATGTACATTTTGTAACAATGTTGTTATCAGGTCATTAACGATCTGACATTTGATAGAAATTGATATTATCTTTAAAGAATGGCACTGGGCAACTCTATAAGCAAAGACAATTAAATTTGGGAAACATATCAAAATGATTATTGAATTATTTATGTTGCACTTTTGTACAAAGTTGTGTTGATATAGAGTAGTTGATTACGTGCGCTAGTAATGCTTTGTATTTCTTTTATCTGAACTAGATTGAAAACTGAACAAGAAATTATTGAATGCAGCATACTTGTTATTCGTTTTCATACATTGACGGTGCAACTCGGAACAGTCAATTTTTAAACATTGGCCTGCAATTAGGTACAGATTAAATTTCATTTTCAGACTTTAACACTGCAGTTTGGTAATTTATCTGCAATTCGGTACAGAGTTATCATGTTCAGGCAATAGCGTTGCAATTTATTGGTATTTTTGCTGAACTTTTGGTATAGTTTAGACACTTCACCAATTATGAACTCCAATCTGCTTAGATCAATTTCAAAGTGTTAGGTAGCCATTTTGTACCTAAGCTTAACAGCAAAACTGTATTGGCTGACAAGTGGCAGAATGTATTTAGATTTAATACAAGCGAAATGTCTGAAAGCAACTAAATTTAGCGCAAGTAGAACCTAGCTAGAATTAAATCTAGTTGTACAATGTATTATGGTTTCACATATTTTAGTGCGTTTAATTAAACATTACCTTTTCAGTCTATTATTCAATTACAAGGATTTTGAAAATGATAATAACGTTTAACATGAAGCTGTTCTCAAATCAGTTTAAGTTTCAGGATCATTGTCATTCTTCACAGATTGCATAACAACTCTCTTGTTTTACTTTCGTTCTACAAATCTGACCTATTCAGAAGTGTAATAATTTAGTCCTTGATTCACTGATATTACTGAATATTCTTGAAACATTTGATGACGGATATGAAACCAACAAATATGTGGTGACAAATATTAGACAGACACATTGAATTTAATACCATTCTAGCACATTTCTGGACAAACGTTTGATGCTCAGTAATGCCAAAGTTGGACGGTAATTGTGTAATCAGTGATGTCAAATATCAACAGTAGCTCTGTTAGTAGTCAGCACTTTTGTGTTGACGTGAAATGATTTTGCCATTTGATAAAGGACTTTCCGTTTTGAATTTTCCTTGGAGTTCAGTATTTTTGTTAGTTTACTTCTGATTAATATGCTTTTAAAGAATTTCAACTTCGAATTTGACTTGGCCTTCCATCTGTTTTAATATGAGCGCCACTAGTGAGTGAGTATTGCATACAAAATTGTAAGCCTTGTATCTTTGATGAGTTTTTATTGAAAAAATGTCCACTGACATATAGAATGAGCCTTCATTTCAATTGCATACAATAATATTTCCAGATGTCATATTTTTAACTAGATATACTTAAGGTTTAATGGGAATATTCAATTTCGTATATGGAGCTTACTGTTACAGATCTTTCCGGTTTTCTTCAAATACAAATCCAATCCAAAACAGCCAGTACAATAAGCCCTGTATGGTTATCAATGACCTCACAAGGACGGTATTGTAATTTGTATGATGAAGACTGTGTAACTTACCTCATAATTAATAACATGGAATTACTTGGATATATAAAACTAATTGTACAATTGAAAAAAGAAAAGTATAAGAAAAATGAATAAAATTGTCCTACCTTTGAAGATACAGCAAATACAGCACATGAAAAAAAGAATGAAAAAAGGGTGAACTTCTAAAAATTACAAACATTAAAATGCGTCCGTGCTTAATGAAAGAATCACTTTGTAATAAACTTCTAATTTGAATATAAATTAGTGAATAATTAAAACAATGTAATGAAATCTGGTTCTGTAAAATAGAACTTCTTTTCATTCCAAAATTACTAAATAAAATGAATTTAAAGTGACCAAATGTTGTTTTGTATTTCAACATTTTTTGCACTAGTACTAAGAATTGCACGTTATGAATTCGTTTATGTTGTTTTTCCTACATGTAATGCAAGTAAAGCAATAGCATTCATAATCAAGATCATATTGTTTATAAGTTCATCAATTATGTTCAAAATCATTCCGTTTTAAAAGAAATTTAAAAATGCATAAATAAGTAAAAAAGCTATCGAAATCGTCGGAAATAATCCGAATATAACATGTTATACATTAGACTAAATGACAAGGACGAGTAATTTCAGACTTTTTGACAGGGCAAAACTTTGCCTAGTTGTTTTAATTTGCAATAGGCTAAGATTTGTTTTGTTATAAATCACCACCGTATTTTGTTAGGGTTCATGTTGCTCGGTTTTTAGTTTGCTATGTAGTGATTTGTAGACTGTTGGTTGTCTTTTTGGCTTTTTTGTCCGTTTTACTCCTACGTGATTTTGATTGATTGCCCCCTTGGTATATATCTTATGAAAAGGAAGTAAACTGATCAGGCTTGGTTGCTAGCATAACATCTCCACGACACTTAAAGTGCTACATAACATACGCATAATTTGAATAGTAAAGGTTTAGTTAAAATAAATATGTCTTAAAACCAAATAAAATCACATGTCAACTGTATTTATCTTATGCTGAGTAAAGACAATACTGTATATATATATATATACATATATATATATATATAATATATATAAATATATATCACATTGAGATTGGACTCAAAATCAAAACCTCTACCACGTCTACAAGACGTCATAATTAAAGAATTCAATACCCATCTGTAATTTTGGACAATATAGAAAGAAAACAAATAAAAGACGTTTGAATGCTTTAACAAAAGAGATGTACAATATTGACAGTGAGTGCAATTTCACACATTATATATAAATCTCTAGTGTGGTCTTAATTTGATTACAGATCAATAGTGTACACTATATATTGGGTTAAAACTATTCCCCATGTGCAATTGAAAGATCGACTACATCATCTCAATATACAGAGCTTTTTCTACAAAAATGTAGATACAAATATCTAGTTTTAAAAAATGAATAATCCTTTAAATGATTCAGCTTAAAGTTTAAACAACACAATGATTAACAGCAAATACAGGAACATATATATTAAGTATAAAGGTGAGACTATTCAGGTTAATATAGGAGTGATGCAAGCAATGAATCCAAGAAAGCTTAGCCTTGTCGAAAATCAAGTAAAAATGTAAAGGTATTTTTTTAGATATTAAAAGGGAAAGTCTCACTTAATAGCTATTTTTTTTCAATTGAGTTAGGTAAACCATACGATGGAGCAGAAGGTATGATACAGCTGAGAAATGGGAAATTGACAATTGGAAAACTGGAATCATCACGTTTTTCATAGCCTAGTAAGTAGTCTGTATATAAAGGACCCCAAAATGACTAGTGTAAAACAATTCAAACGGGAACACCAACGGTATAATCTATATAAAAAACAAGAAACACTTAAGAACCACATCAACAAACGACAACCACTGAAACAGGTTCCTGACTTAGGACAGGTGCAAACAAATGCAGCGGGTTTAAACGTTTTAACAGGCGCCAACCTTCACCCTAACCTGAAATAGTAGTGTAACATTACAACATAGAAAGACACACTATAAAATATCAATAGAAATGGCTTAACTCAATCAAAAAGACATATTAACAAAAACAAGTAAACATACACTTTTTGGCCTTGAATGTTTGTCCCTAATATTTTATTAACTATGTATTTACATTCAGGTATCACAGATCGAATTTATTCGTTCATATTTTGTTAATTTACGTTTTTTGATTGAGTTAAGCCTTCCAATTGATATTTTATCGTGTGTTTTTCTATGTTGTGATGTTATACTGTTGTTTCGGAAAAAGGGAGAAGGTTTGGTACCATTAAAACGTTTAATCCCGCTGCAAATGTTTGCACCTGTCCTAAGTCAGGAATCTGATGTACAGTAGTTGTCGTTTGTTTATGTAATTTATACGTGTTTCTCGTTTTTTATATAGACTAGACCGTTGGTTTTCCCGTTTGAATGGTTTTACACTAGTAATTTTGGGGCCCTTTATAGCTTGTTGTTCGGTGTGAGCCAAGGCTCTGTGTTGAAGGCCGTACATTGACCTATAATGGTTTACTTTTATAAATTGTTATTTGGATGGAGAGTTGTCTCATTGGCACTCACACCACATCTTCCTATATCTATACACTGAACGAATAAATTTAATCTATGACACAGTGTCAAAAGGATAACTATAACCTTGGACAAAATGGCGTTAAATAAAATAACGTATGTCATGCTGGATAATTCGTTCTTTGAACGAAGGAAAGTTTGACCTACATGAGAATTCGTTCACACATTAATTCAAGATAACGAGAGTAAAACGTAATTGGTTAAAATGATAAATGAATTTGTATAATGACAGTCGTTTTAGTGCATTCAAATGTTCTGTCAATCATTATCAAAGAATTTGCTATTTTCTTTTAAAAATGGTTTTCCTTTTTCTAGTATACCGATCTTCATTTGATATCATCATACGCGTCAGAAATTACCCTTAAAATTTTAACATTGGAAAGACAAACATGACATGTAATAAAGTTTACTAATTTTTTGTATGACAATTTATTGAGGAAAATATTTGACAAATAAAGGATACAATATGAGGCAGGTGCTATATGATGAGATCCCGAAGGTTATTGGTTTTTAACAAGTGGAGTTTGCATGTTTGTTTTACTTGTTACAAGGTTGGAATGTTTGTTTAATTCTATGTATTTTAAGATGAATTATTCAAGGGAGTGTCATTTTGTGAGCTTTTTCTTGCAGTAACACGGTTTTTTTTAATTGATTGTGATTACATGCATCAGTATAGTGGAAATAATTTCTTCATTAAAATTCCCAAATACTGTCATGAAAATTACTGTAACAATGTATAATGAAAGGATAGGAATAAGGAAATGGTCGTTAGAGACATTAATTATTTACAACTTCATATGATGAATATAGATTTTGTATTAAATGAATACTGAGATGAAAATATGTTTTTAAAAAATAATAGAAAAAAAGTAGACTGCTTTGATTCGTGTTAAAATATAAATGTTCAGAATAACTTGAGAGCGTAGTCGAAACAAATTTCGTAAATATACAATACTCATTTGCTTAAATATTTATAACTTTAAAAACTGTGATTATCATTACAAAAAAAGTATTAAATTGTAACGAAAACATTTAGGAAATGCACACATGACTGTCTAACGTGTCTCATCAGACATACAAGGATAACGTATGTATGTGAAATTCATAAATATGTTTCAAATATTGATATGATGCTCCATTGTTTTACAAGTCAAGCAAAACTGTTGTTCACTTCTTTCATTGCTTTCTATGTACGATATAGTTTTTATTATGGTTTTCTTCCATTTGTGAATAAAAGTGAACTGTATGCAAATCAATCAATTAATTCGAGGACCATATCAATCTACTAATGATTACATTTGATAGGAAGAAATGCGGGTGGCAGAACATGCATAGGTTATGTCTTAACCTCAGCCCAACAACGTTAGAATATCATTTCGTTTATGTACTGTTCACTCAGCCGATTCGAGACTTGATCGGTAGCACTGCCGGAATGTTATTTGGGGCAAGATATCAGTCGGTCAAACAGACTAAATAAAACAAAAACTTTCATAAATCAGAAATCAACTTTAATGTTTGAATCATTGTTTACATTGAACAGATTGAAAATATATTATTGATATTGAATAAATACAAAATCACATGCAGTGTTTTTAATGTAAAACATATATTTTCATCTTTTAGAAGATATTTTTTTACTCAGGTAATTTAATAAATGAGTGATAGATTTCTCTTAGAAAAAAATTAAAGGTCCAGGCGAAAAAACTACACAGAGAACAATAGCTCTTGCATTTATTCAATGGGACAATAGAACTGACAAAAGTTTAAATAGTATGAACAATAGATGAATCTGTGGAAAAGTTTCATTTGGTTCGCAATAATATGTCAATGACGAGTCGTGCGGTTACGCCAATCTATAATTGATTGGTTCGTACTGGTGACCCATTGACTTCAACATTGTTTAGATTACTAGGCAATACACCTACATTGTATCAGGTTTTTTTTATTTAACGTACGTATTCATTTAAGTGACGTTTGAATGTTATTTTAACTTCGAATTCCTCAAAATTACGAAATATGACAGCGTTAATTTCTTGCATTAACTATCGTTCAATTGCATATATCATCTCGGTTCTGTAATATCAATTATAGGCAAAATGTTATAAATAAATATGCAAGAAGAAGCAAATAGTTATATTATCGATGAACGAAGAAGCCTTAATTGAGCCCATATTTTATCCTTTATATTCAACAGTATCCATTTACGACATACTCATAATAACTTAATGCAATCTTAATTTATGATATGACTGTTATTATGGTGGTAGGAAAATATCTCGTTACTGATGTAGACTAATTTCCTTCTTTTAATGTCATCTATCTATATAAAGCTATAAAAATGTAAATTTTGTCTCGGAGGCTTACATAAATGCAGGAACAAATAACATTGCCGTAAATCGTACTACTTTTGTCACAGCAAGTCGTAAACTGCTCATGAAACATAACCAATTACAGTTTCAACTACTTTTTAATTATTTATGTCTTACAACCTGGTCCTGTTGCGCACAAAATAAGACACTAAACACTTTGATTACTTCAAAATGAAATGTTAAGAACAAGTTAGTTTCAAAGTTCTAAACTGGCTAAAAATGTAAACTTTCAGCATGTACTTTTATGTTCTTGAATACTAGTATTACATACACGTTCAGTGTAAATTGTCTTTCCACCTAATTTCTACTGCTTCTGATGAGCCTTAATTGGCTTTAATAAGGATAAGTAACCCGCACTATTGACAAAATGTTATAAGCTTTTTAGTTTACGGCGTTCATCTTTCCAAAAGAAGAACACGGTCTATTGATACTTTTCCAGTTGCCAGGTGACATCCATAAAACTACCCGAATAAATCCCGAAAGGCTTTCAAAGCTTTATATTGATTTTCATTCTAGCTAATTGAATTTGAAAGATAAATGATCATTTCAATGAAATGAATGAGAAAATACCAGAAAGTTTCGCGGGGAATTAAAATAACCCATTAAAATGTAGAATTTGTATAAAACATACTGGTATCAACTGAATTGCTGTATAACAGTAAGGAGGTGTGGAATGGTTACCACAAGAGACAAAAGGACGACTATATAACTTAGGTACATGTAAATCACCTTTTACTGTGGGGTCTTTTAATAGCCTTTTCGACAACTCTTGTTTATGGACTTCATTTTGATTGCACGTCATATTATACATGCAGCCTGTCTGATTTGTGGCGTTAGCTCAATTATACTAAGGTAAATTGAAACTGGAATTAAATGAAGTTCAAGTGAGAGGTTTGTTGTTCGCTGTAAAACCTGATTCCATCGATTTGATTTGGAAATGCCTGTGCCAAGTTTGTACGATGACAATTGTCATTGTTTAAAGGAAGTTCATTTGATGGATAAATATGATTGTTTTTTTGCTTAACGTTCAGTGGTAAACTTTAATAATACTATTATATTCTATTTTAATAATTTTTATGAATAATGTTAAAAGGACGACCAGAAAAGACACAAAGACAACCACCACCAACAAGTCTCCCAAACAGGGAATAGCACATAACACGCGACTGGTACAACCTAACGTTTAAATTCACCCGTACCCTCTCTTTAACCGAATATTATTAATTATCATTAGTAAGAATACCTGATTTAAATGTTTGATATAAAATTACTAATACATGCAAACAATTGTTTTCAATGCCTACTAGAAAACTCGATGGGTTCTCAAACAGGAGACAAATTAAAAAAAATTGCATACCTTTCGTTTCAACATTGTTTCTCGCTCAGGGATACACTTCATAGGTAAAAATATGTTTCACGAGGGACGTTCAACCGACTACATATGTATTCGACACAAAATTAATATTCAATGAAGCTTAATCATTTATAGACCACAAGAGAAGAGAGTGCAATTATCCTTTTGATTTTTAAGTTAAGAGTTCGTATTTTAACCTGAAAGCAATGATAAGCTTTTGCCAATTACAGCTAAAGTAATCTATTCCTTGGCTAGAAAATCCTAAGTATTTCGAAAAGAGTTTTGTAAACAGTTAGTTTATAATTATGACCATATCAATGATAATTCATGTCAACACAGAAGTTCTGACTACTGGGTTTGTGATACACTCTGGGAGGAAACATCCACCAACAGTGAGTAGCATCGACCCAGTGGTTGTAAATAACCCCATTATAGATACCAGGCTTAACATTTTGTATGACAGACGCGCGTTTCGTCTACATAAGACTCATCAGTGACGCTCGAATAAAAAAGTTAAAAAGACCAAATAAAGTACAATGTTGAAAGGCATTGAGGACCCAAAATTCCGAAAGGTTTTGCCAAATACAGCCAAAGGTAATCAATTCCTGGGGTAGAAAATCCTTAGTAAAGGATCTCAACAAAAGACGTACAATGTATAGAGCATACAAGTAGTTTACGGTTAATTATCAATACAGTGGATGTCAACACTTAATATAGAAAATGATTCTCAAATATTTATATTTCAAATTAAATACGCATTGTAATGTCAAAACAAAACAAATCAAATCAACTATGATTTATACTATTATCTGACATGTGAAAAGAAATAATGCAATATGCATTAACAAATCTATATATTATGAATAAAATATTATATTATAATACTAGTATTCCACAAAGCAAAACATATGTGTGAAAAACCAATAAAATATCAAGTAACATACTTAATGGCGTCAAGAGATAAACCAAACACCCGGTTTCCACAGTTGAAAAAATAGTGAAACCGTATTGAGTAAAATTTAGAGTAGTTAGTTGATTTTATGGCACAGTATTATCTGTATACAAAAATTGACTGGGTATTGTGTGTCCTTTTGTAAAATATTGTTTCAAATAAGGTGTCAACTTTGCATCAAATATTCACAAATAAATTATAGCAAAATTATATATAATTTATACATTGAAATAGAAATTTTTTTATGAACGTTAATACAGTATTCCCTTAAAACAAAAGTCAATAGAACTATAGCCTCTGCATGTCAAGAACTATAGTTATCTTCAACATGTAGCGAATAATGCATATATATTTAGCCTCCTTCGTTATTAAAGTTAAGATTAAAAAAAGTGCTTATTATCTAAAATGCTGGCCTATAGAATTAAAAAAATATCAAGATACTGTTGTACCATGAGCACTTAAACAATTAATTACTCGTCAGTTCTGCTTGAAACCGCACACATAAGCTGCCAGTGCTAAAAATTCCCATCAATTCTTCCCACGTTTAATGGACTGCAAATAGATGAAGGGAAAACCAAAACTGGATCATTTGAACTAAGCTAGTGCATTCAAAATTTACAAGTATGAATGTGCATCATTTTTGGAGTAAACATGGGCATGGTTTAAAATAGATCAATTAGTTGGGGGATTCTTTTGTACATTTTCAAATCTAGTTTAACGTAAAGAAGATGCTGTTCGGCTTAAGCAGTTACATGTTATGCAAGAAATGTTCTAATCAAAATACTAAGTAGTCTAGTGAAACAATGTTTTGAAAAAAAATACTGACTTTTCGTCAAAATTGTTCTTTTTCACCGTGGTAGCCATGTTTAATGGTGGTTGATGTAATCTTTAACTTCAGAAGAAGGCGGGAGATACCAAGGGGACATCCAAAACTCAAAAGTCGAGAGAAACAGTCAGAATTGCTTGCGTACTGTTTTATGTCATTTACGTTAAATTTTTGAAACTCAGGTAGCCTTATTTGAAAACGGCTGGTGTCTTTATTATTTACATTTGTGATCATTATTGTTTTAATTTCCAAAACTTGGTATCACCTCCCTTATGGTATTGTTTTTGTACTTGTTATATACCAAGCGTGTCGGCTATGCTTTGATTATTGTTTTTTTAATTATTTTGGTAAAAGATGAAAAAAACTTAAACAAATTGAGCTAAAAGTAGACTCCTTTTATTTACACACATTTTTATTTTAAAATTAATTTCCAAACGTTAAACATTTTAGAATTCTTGATAATAACAAGAGGTAAAATTCGCCAAAAAAGGAAGAAGAAAAGGACAATATACCAAAGGCAATCAAAAATCATAGGTCCATTAAAAAAAGCAGAAAAAAAAACAATGGCCAAAATAACAAACAACAAAAACAAAACATTATTCTGGTTAAGAATTTCTCTGTGATTAAATTGTAACGACAACATGCGAACTCCTTTTCATCTGTGAATGTACATCTGTGTTGTAATCAGATATGTGAATGGATTTATGTTATTTATGTAAAACACTACAAATCAATTTACTGAAATCATATTGTATAAATGATTTACTGCAAAAACAAGACTATCTAATTTTGCAACTAGGATTGAGCTTTCTTTCCTTGGAGACATTAAACATGTTAAATATTTTAAGGAAATTGTAAATTTAATTTGACTCAGTGTTAAAAAGAATGAGGAACTGTTTAGTTGAAAATTTACCTTAAAGGGAATTGACGAGAGAATATACAAGTCAATATTTAACGGCTAAACAAACACTCAAAAGACACACAAACAAAATAAAACATATATGTATATGTTCATTTAAATGTTAATCCATCTTTAGGAGAGGAACAGTTTAAAATAAACTTCTTTCGTTACAACGTAAAATTATGTAATTGGCGCTAAGAAAGGTATCTTTTACACGCATATGGGTGTTAAAGTATAAGAGATATACGAATATTTCTATAAATACACGCAATATTTCGCTAGACATGCTTGTTTCATCAGGCGAGCATGTAAATCATTTGTCAGCTTATCTCAAACTTTACACAAATAGGCAAATAATATTATTCTGCGTAAAAAGTACACCACTAGTGCCTTATTGTTGCTTAATTCAATTTTAATGTGAAATGTAATCTTTGCAAAATATAGATGTTGATATACATAGATACAAATGTATATATATAATGAAGAAAAGTCAATTAGATCTTATTGTTTGTTGGTTATATTATAGTATTAAGTATGAAAACAAACGGAAGCAGAAGCTATGTGTTAATCTAAAAAATCAAAAATATAATGGGCAGACAGAGAGGACTTTCACTGCACCCTTCCTACTGGACGTGGATGTGTATATATACATCCCACAAAGTCAAGCGGACACCCTTCTCTAGAATGAGTTTTACTGTCGGACGGTGGAGGTTTGGCGTGACCATATTTCAATACCCTAGTCCACTTAACAATCCTGAATGTCATGTCAAATCAATTCCATATTTCTATTTCATAGAAACACATACATGCATTGACAATTTGTCGGTCAACAGCATCAACAAATGAGTCTTCCTGAATGTAATACTTGTTGGTTATCAGTATGCAAACTTCTAAGCAAATGATTCGCGTTGTCCATATTTTCCTCGTAAGCGTTATTTGAACTCACTTCTATAGATATTTGCTCGACAGGTCAATCCAGTGCTTCATACAACGAACCCAGATTCTCAAGACTGATTTTTATTTATCGTATTTTTAGTAATCTAATTGTTGAATTATATTAAAGCAAATATGACTCCAAAGAGCCTGAGACTATAATTTAATAGATTTTGTCTCATAAATAATGACTTGAGATATGGACGGAGAAAAATCAATAGAAATTAATGAACAAACAAATACAAGCAGCGGCATGCAGAACATGGATTATACAATTAATGCATATCGTATTTTATGCCGCAAAAAGCTGCTCTTTATGACATTACAACTACCGTCATATTTGTTATGTAATTATAGCAGCTACAGTTGTTAAATATGAAAACAATTTTCATTTTTGCTAAAGTGCATCGAAGACAAATATTCCATTTACAATCAGGTACTAAATATAGTCCGTTAATAAACAATAACTGTTGAATTATACTGCTAACACGATTTGTTTTGTTTTCTTTGAAATTAAGGACACGAAGATATAAAATCAGAATGATTACTGCATGTAAAAAGTAAAATAACAAAAATACCGAACTCCAAGGAAAATTCAAATCGGAAAGTCCCTTATCAATGCCAAAGTCAAAAGCTCAAACACATCAAACGAATGGAAAAACAACTGTCATATTCCTGACTTGGTACATAAA
The DNA here is from genome assembly GCA_017311375.1 of Mytilus coruscus. Lineage (NCBI taxonomy): Eukaryota > Metazoa > Mollusca > Bivalvia > Mytilida > Mytilidae > Mytilus > Mytilus coruscus. The sequence goes on from CM029601.1 coordinate 87,174,630, forward strand.
AGTACAATCCTATTATGATTGATTAATTGTTGTTTGTTAAACATATCCTTATGCATATGAAAACAGGGGAAATATGCAAAATTAGCAACGAGTTAAATCACAAATAGTCTCGAAGTGTTTGTATCTTTAGAAGGAAAAAACATATATGTCACGAGTGTATATTTTGTGTACTTTATTAAAGCATAATAATGAGTATTATCTTCAATACATTAATGCATAAATGTACATGAAGAAAAACAGACCGAGTCTTAAAAAGCACCAGGGATCCTCCGTAACTTTTAACTATCAATGCAAGACCAAAGATAATGAACATAAAGTTAATTTTTCTTCATGTAATTAATAAAATTGCAAACACCAAATTAAATGATAAACATCACCAATCCATTCGTAGGAATGAACTATATTGATAAATTATGTTTATTGAACATGTGTTACATTACCTGCTTCATTTAATAAATGTGCGACAGTTTTAGATATTCATCTTTAACAGCTATGTTTGCCGGAAACTTTCATGGCTAGAATATTAAATTTAGCAATAACCTTTTGATAGCAGAATAATGTATGAATTTAGTTGAAGTAATTACTGTTTTTTTAATGGAAGTTGCATTCTTCATTAGAGTTTTAGCTTGATTACCCTCCTGACAATTTGTTTATATAAATCACTTCACGTAGAAAAAAGCAAAACAAAACAGGAAGTAGTGTTGTCCAGAATGTGGTGCTTCAACAAAACAAAATAATAAGCAAACACATTAAATATCCCGGGAAAATGTTCAAAAATTGTGTTTAGCTCAAGCCACGTTTTACCATTAACTATTAAGTATTGACCAGTTAATTTTGAAAACAATTGAAGATCTTTATTGTCTTTTGAATAAATAGAATCAACTGCATATCAAATAATTGATTACAATTTATAACGAAGATGTGAACAATAAAAACTATGTATGCGTTATGATCGCATCTTTATACATTATGAATTAGTTTTGTTTTTCCAATATATCACATTTTCTAGCTGAATTGCACGAGCTGGTGTTAACAACATTTTGCCTCACCTGCTTTATTGAGTAAAATTAATGCAAGACACTTTCTTAATAAAATATGTTAAACTTATATGTATTGCTACAACTTTCATGGCTATATTGGCTAGACTATCCAACCTTAAAATAACCTTTTGATACCAGAATAAAGTACGAGTTTAATTGTCCTCGATGTAATTACGAACATATTCAATGGGATTTAGCCTCGCTATGAAGATTTTTGCTTGGTTACCCTACTGACATATGTGAGTGATACTGATTAACCGGATGACAAAGCAACACAAAAGGTGAAGTGGGTGATTATCGACAATGGATCAATACATTAAACGTGTAACAAGTGCGCTTCAACAAGTGAAATCTGTTGTTCTAATACAATATCAATCGCTTTTGTTGTTCACAGATTATTTTGATCTATAATAGCTGAAGTGTTTAAGCAGATGTTTTGCAAACCCCGTTAAGGCTGTATAGTCGATATATTTATTTTCATTCGAGCAAAAAAAAGTTAGAAACAGTTTCCTCGAGTGGAATTAGGAAAAACTTTTGTTGACGTTTTCTATGCTAAAAAAATATATCCCCCTATTTTGGGAGTGCGCCTGAATCTGTCCCTGCGACACACAAAATTCATTATATTCATCAGACATTCGCAAATAAATGAATATTTATCACGTTTTGTACAATTAAAGTCGAAAGTTCAACGCAAAGAAATCAGAATTTTGTTAAATATATAATGACAGACAAAAATTTAACCACCAGAATATATTACGCTTATTTTAACGCAAAACACTGTTGTTTGCTAAAGCTGCACAGGTTGATTGTTGTATTTGGTGAGCCTGAACAACCTGCTTCATGTACCGATTTGTTTGTAGTGGATTGCGACGTGTATATAGCCAAGAATATTTTTTTATTCAGAGGGCTACTTGCTAGCAGTGTACATTATACAAAATTACCAAGGTTTATTATTTAAAGATAATTGTAACAAACGTATATATAATGTTAATGATCGATAATAAATATATTATCCTTCAGATAGACAACCTATTACCGGCTATCATTACGGCAGATTCATTAGTTTGCCATTGAAAAAAACAAATGTTTTGCTATCGTGTACAGCAGATGTGTGTGTCTACTGTCCCAGATGCCATTACAATACAATAGATACTGCTGTACAGCAGATGTTTGTGTCTACTGTCCCAGTTGACTTTACAATACTATAGATATTGCTGTACAGCAGATGTTTGTGTCTACTTTTCCAATTGACATTACAATACAATAGATATTGCTGTACAGCAGATGTTTGTGTCTACTGTCCCAGTTGACTTTACAATACAATAGATATTGCTGTACAGCAGATGTTTGTGTCTACTGTCCCAGTTGACTTTACAATACAATAGATATTGCTGTACAGCAGATGTTTGTGTCTACTGTCCCAGTTGACTTTACAATACAATAGATATTGCTGTACAGCAGATGTTTGTGTCTACTGTCCCAGTTGACTTTAGAATACAATAATATTGTTGTACAGCAGATGTTTGTGTCTACTGTCCCAGTTGACTTTACAATACAATAGGTATTGCTGTACAGCAGATGTTTGTGTCTACTGTCCCAGTTGACTTTACAATACAATAGATATTGCTGTACAGCAGATGTTTGTGTCCACTGTCCCAGTTGACATTACAATACAATAGATATTACTGTACAGCTGATTCAGATCTGTAGTACCTATTGCATCTGCAGAACCGATAGCCGGTAATAGGGTTTGAGATACATAATACAAATATCTGTAAGCAGAAAAAGGATATGGCGTCAGGTCCTCAAACTAATGACCCTGAATCGTTATGGGACAGTTTTTCCTCCTTACTTCTGTGTATAGCTCCCAAACTTTCTCCTACATGTAGGGGTGTAAAGCTATACATGTTTTAAGAAAATGATTTGCATTGATTCGTTTCATATATTTTGGAAGTGTTAGGGAAATGGTTTCCATTTAACATTAACAAAAGTTAAGGAAACGTTGGGTTGGGGTTACACAGAAAGACAATGTCGAATTTAGCAAACAATTGTGGTTTTGGGTGGTGGCAAAACAGTAAGATAATGTAGAACTAAGGTAATAACTATCAATAATTTAGAATGTGTCTGTAATTGTCGTTGCAACTTGAATTCGAATTGTCTTATGACGACGTAAAAAATTGCATGTTAACTAATACATTTGCATCCATCAATGACCGACATTATAGTATAGTTATATATGTTTACTCAATTAAATTCAACAATAGACGATACTTCCAAGAAAGTTGGTAAATAATCTTTACACCTGCACATGCAAATTTAATTAAAATTTCAAATACAGGAATGTTTTTCTATATCATAATGCAATAATAAATATTTCGATTCCTGTGTTGCTAGCTACAAGTGCTAATTTTCTATTGTGAAAATATGTTACGTGAAATCAATTCTTAAATACATTCGTTAAAGTGTAGTTATTATTTTCAATAAGGCGTATAAATGGAAGTAGCTGACAAAATATTGATTATAATTATTGATTTTGATATGTCCTGAATCCTTTGACACTACTTAAAAGGACAGCATTTCATATCGTTATGATATGCTCTGTTAAACAAATAGAAAATTACTTGTTTAATTACAATTGGTATTGCTTCAAATATTCAATTAACTAATTTAATGGTTCATTTTCTGTTTTTTTTTTTCTATAGTAAATTGTAAAACTAATCATTTTTAAAGATACTATCAAATAGTGATGAATTCCTATATCAGTCGACATGTTTCTATTGTAGGTACGTTAGTTCAACTATCAGCAAATATATGTCACACTTATTCAGTGAACAATCTGTGCTATATGTAAGAATGTAAGAATGTAAGAAGACCAAGCTGTACAAAAATTCAAAGCAGCTAGTGGGATTGGCTTTGCAGTCTATACATTAGACCTAGTTATATACGAGCTTGGCATTTGTTTTTGAATTGTTCTTAGAATAGATATAAATTCCATGGATGCTTATTGATGAAAGTTGGCTCCTCGAGTTTTTTTTTTTTTTTTTTTTAAATTGTTTTTTCTTGTTTATGAAAGTAAAGCAAATATGGGGTTATCCGTGCACGTACATGTATAAGGTTAAGTGTGTATGCCTTTATTAGTTTCGAAACGAAACGATGACTATCTTCTATCGTTCTGGTCAAATGCCAAACGTTTGGTCCAAAAAAAGGGATCTAATGCCAAAGGCCAATTAAAAACCATAAGTAGAAGTCAAAACTGACAAGGTCATGGACAAAAGAGTAACGTCGTACGTCCTTAAAACACTACAAAGAAAAATAAAGAATGAACAACACGAATCCCATTCCTGAGTGTGAACTCCTCGGAGGGTTAGTGTACGTTTTCAAACAATGAATGGTTACGTACATGTAGTAGTCCGTCCAATACAAGTGTTTTGGCCTCGCTAAATACGTGGTACTCACGAATTTCCAACCATCTGTTTCCATATATTAACATATTTCATCTACAATTATCTTTTGCTTTATTTTGTTTTCATTTTTATGTTAAACGTTTGAGCCCAGTGGCTAATTAAAATGTAGAAATTGATTCAAAATTTCATCTTTTAACTTTTAAACAAAATAGAAATACGCGTTTGTTGGTTGGTGTATCAAGCAACTCTCAGCGACCTTGTATTGGCTGTAGCATGCATATGGCAGCACATTGTTATTGGTGGAGGAAGGCGGAGTACCCAGAATAATAAAAAAAAAAAAACCCTAGGCTGGTAATCTGGCAATCCTTGTCAATAAAGATCGAAGTCGAACACACCTCGCCAAGAGAGCGGTTCGAACTCAAAACCTCGGGGTAAACAATCTAGTGAGCACTGTAGATGAACTACTATTCGGACACTGATATTACCAAACGGCATAAATCTTATTTCAAATAAAGAAAGCTTTAGTTTATATCTTATAGTACAAAGTTTCAGAATTAAATCTACAAGGTTTACATACTAAATAATTCACACAATTTACCTGTTAGCATTTCGTCTTAATAGTTGCATTTTTGTTTCGGTTTATCACGGCACTCAATTGATTTTTTCAATATTGGTACTATGTAACAGGGCATGCAGTTTTGCTTTATTTATGTATATTGTATCCAATTCAACAAGAAGACAGCACTTTTCTAAATCCTATCAGCTTTTAAATTCATAATAAAATATTGCTTATACTTAATGCCGCGAGCTTAGAATGGGAGCAACTAATTTGAATATTAAAGTCCGTCCTGTGGTCGAATATGCAATCTCTTGAACCTGGCACGAAAACGCTACCACGCAATGAATGATAAAAGTAGGTGTTTCATGCAGTTGATAGAGTGGTTATTCATATTGCACGTATTTTCTTTTTTCGTTGATAGGATAGAATCTTTACTGAAGGAATATATAGATACAATGTACCAATGCGATGCCAAGTTAGTAGCCAAAATCTATCCAACAATTAAGTAGCTAATTTATTGATGACACATTTTTTTTGGTAAAAAGGATGACCTTTCAGCAGAGTTCAAAGGAAAGTAAACAACTACTAGTTATCCATAACATAACATAGCGTACATGTATGTCTTATTTTTCACCAAATAACATTTAAGTGACGGAAAAAAAATCCCAGACTTACCTTTTGAAAAAAATTTCAGTATGATCCAATTTAAAAGACAGCATTTGTAACGTGTGACAAGCTTTTCTAGAAATGACGCTTTTCTTGGCTGCGCTGGTTCATTTTCCTTCAATGGAGATTTCATTGTAAACTTTCGCTCCATTGTAGTTAGACTATTTAGCAGACGACACCGTATTTGGGTTGCTAATGTTATAAAGATGACTTAACAAAAGTTAACGATTCTGTTGTTTTTTTTAAAATGATAGTCTTTACTTGGCATTTTCTCTTCGACTCATTAGTCATTTCAACAAATATGTCTACCTGTTGAGGTAATAACCATACGGATTATTAGTAACTCGAACCTAACTGTCAACTATTTGATCTGTCGCATTAGATCTAGACTTCTTAATATTTTATTGAAAGAATACCTGATTTCTGTCTTTAAAATGACTAAATGAATTCCAAGAACTTATTAATAAGTTTATAATCATAAGACTGAGTGAACAAGGAATATAACATCGGAGATTCTTTGCGATGATTTCACTCTTGCGGATTACACGTTTCAAGATCAAACGTAAGTCAAATGAGCATATCGCTTTTAAAGGAAAAAAATAAGTAGACGCTTGTCGGCGGAGTTACTAATTTAAATATGATCTTTAACGAAATCTTGATTGAATTTGTCAAATTCGCTCTCAACCAAACAGATTAATCAATTTCCATTAAAACGAGAGACACATCTTTCACCCCAAATCAACCTTACTAGTCTGTCTTCTAATTTGGTGCAGCTTTCAATGAAGGTATTGGAATGTTTCATGAAATCAAAAGTCCCCAGAGCCAGCAACCAATCGAATCAAACTTTGACGTTTCGTAACTTTATTCTAACCAGCGTGGGAATCAACCGTCGATAAGACTGAAACATTAATTTACGAGTGACAATAGTCCTAATGATGTCTATTAATATTTGTGAAATAGATCAATATATTATTGGATCCTTTTCTGTAATTTCTATAATTTAAAAATTATAAAAAATATTCGATACAGCATGCGCTCTAATTTACTCCTTTCAACACGTATATACGACATGCAAAATATGCAACTTAATCCGAAAGTCTCAAACACACTGGTCAAATAAGGAAAATATAAAGAAAAACTTTCCTCACTACTGTATATCAAATTTGATCCCCTTTTTTCAATCCATATTCATAACAGTTCTTAAATAAAGACAGCGCACACATTCTTCGTTTTCTCGTTAGATTATTGTTTTTAAATCTATCGTTACACTGTATATATAACACCAGTGCATGATCTAAATATCAAGAACAAATGTACAACTGTATGCTTATATTAATTATATACATACATAATACTCCAGATTGATTCCAGACAAAATTGCTATAAAGGCTAATGATAATTGTATATCGATAATCGGTTTATGTCCTGTGTAAAAAATCATACGTAGACATCGCTGTCAATTATTTCTGATTTATTCGATTATCTTCATTTATTATAAATAATATTTATAATAATAATACGTAAACTTGTCATCTGTTAAATGGAATTTGCAATTACGTCCCTCTATTTGCAATTTTTATAATGTCACAATTCTATATATTAGAATGATAATCGAAGCCACTAAACAAAATGTGGTTAATTGTCTTTACGTAATGCATTTAAAATGTTTTTTTTTTTTTTTTGCACTCGAACCGGGATATCGAATATTTAATGGACAGGAAATCGAAATACATTTCATAATTATTACAGAACTCCACAAGAAGTAAATCACAACAGAAAGAAAATAAATACAAAAAAAAAAAAAAAAAAAAAAATGCGCGATACAGCAAAACATAAATATTTAAGATCATAGAAAAAATACCTAATCTTTTAACATTTAAATACGAAATAAAGTTCATATTATTCTAGAACAAGAACAAACAAGGGCACAACAACGTCGGTATAAAGCAGGGCCCATGATATAAGCGTTTCCTATTACAATAGTCATAATAAATGCTATACCTTACTAAATCACTGTTGTAGGGTTTTAGTCCTCTACCAGTGAAGTCGAAGGGGACTCTAAGTATGCGTTTTGTTCCATTTTGAGTCGTTTTAGAAAGTTACGACCCTAAGCCATGGCAAATTACTAGAAAATATATATATTTTTAGATGGAAACAACCTTGATTATTCGGGGGTTGGAATGGACTGGTATTTTCTTGAAAATATCAACATGTTTAGTTAAGTTAAATAATCTGATTTACGATAGCTACATGTACGATGGAAATTTCGTACGAACTTTCCCAACATGAATGGAAAATTCCCAAACCGCCTTCTCAATATATAGAACGCTTGTCCCATATAAGTTTAAACTCATCCAATGTAACTGCCGACATGCAGGGGACATTGCATTGCCCAGAATCGCTGGTTTATTGTATACCGTATGAGATCTCGTCTTGAATAGGAAACATTTCAGCTTGACATAACACAACAAGCAACAGATCATCAAATACATACATGTATATATATGTTACAGGCATTTTTCTTAATTTAGGCATTTTGTAAAATGCCTGAAAACTTTAGGCATATTATAAAATACATTTTTAGGCAGATTTAGGCATTTTATATATTGACTATTTTTTCAGGCATTTTACAAAATGCCTAGAAAAATTGAAAGGCATTTTACAAAATGTCTGCATTATTTTATCGAGCGAAATGTTCATCAAAACTGAGCCATTGAAAGTATAGAACAACACAGCAGTTTTATCTATAATAATTACTGAATTTTAACGCTTGTATTTAAAGAGATTTATTTATCAACAATACGTTCTACTGAATTATTTAAAATTCTAACAAATACTGTACTCGACAATTATTTATTATTTCATGAAATATTTGGATGGCAGGTTCTGTTGCACATTTGTCCTGCTTTTTTTTTGCAAGTATATCGTTTTGCGTTAAATTTGGTCTTGGCACTACAACCACATTTGGTGAAACCCAGACCATGACACTTTCAGCTCTGTCAATATTTAAACGTTTGAAAAACATAGGGTTTCAGCACAGACATGAATATGTATTTCCATAAGATTCGATGTATTATTAACGTGATTAGGTTAACTTGCATCTTTTGGCTTATCAGAGCATTTACCAGGCTGAGTCAGATATTCTCATATTGTATTTGAAGAATAAACTTAATTTCACTGTACCATTAGGTATTCTCTTTGCAAGATATTGTGTTTTTGGTCATATCTCAATGATATTCTTTTTTCACAAATAACCTGAAACTGAACAGGCAATTTGTTGAATTTTGTTTCAAAATTCCAGTCATTTTACAAAATGACTTCGTATTTTTAGTCATTTTTTACAATGCCTGTCAAGTTTAGGCATTTTGTAAATTGCCTGAAAATTCAGTCATTTTACAAAATGCCTAAATTAAGAAAATACTTGTAACATATATACATTCAAGCGTGTAAATCTCGGGAAAAATACGTGTTTTTTCGTAAAAAATGTCCACTTCGCTCAAATATGTCAACTTTCATTCCACCAAAAGTGTCATATATTTGAACGCTTTTAAAATTAACATCTGCTGCGTCAGTAATCTTGTCTGTCCTATTTCAGTATGTTTTGATTATACTGCAACAAACACTATCGTCTACAATTTATATTTTTAAATAACGGTTGAAAGTCACTTCCTATCCTTGTTTTTTAATTACCAGATAAATTCAGGACAGAGAAATTGCCTGTTCATGGATTTTTGAAACCCTGGAATTACGGAACACTTCAAAAGTGTATCAATGCATCAAGTTGACCTATTTGGTGAAAAATCTATGAACTAAGACACCCGCTGGCTTAAAGAAGATGATATTGTTGACAAGCATCCAATCCTGCCACAAATAAGGAAACAGCCGAATTCATCAATGCCTAGTGAAAAGTAAAATAACAAAATTCAAAACGGAAAGTCCCTTATCTAATGGAAAACCAAAAGCTCAAACACAGCAAACGAATGGAAAACATTGCCATATTCCTGAGTAGGAACAGGCATTTCCTTATGTAGAAAATGGTGGATTAAACCTGGTTTTATAGATAGCTAAACCTCTCACTTGTATGATTTGGATAGACAAGTGACTAAGACAAGAAAAACTGTACACAGTGAAAGATTAAGTTAAGGATAAATAATAATTATTATATATCTGATTATGAAAAAAAGCATAATACAAACGATTTTAACCTGATGTTATTCATTTGATAATCCTTATGAAAATCCCATTACTATGTGACATGTAATGCAAGCTTAGTAGAAGATGATTTAGCTGTTGACGCCCCCAATACCACTTCTTTCATAGTTCATTCAGTTACCAACTTCTACTTCCTTATTGCGTAAACCCCTGAGGGTTTACGCAGTATATATTGGACGACCTCTATAGTCTTTCGGAACACCGGAAGTCTTTTCGGAATACATCTGTTCTTTTCTATGACCACCTGCGTAATAGCCTCGGGTAATTAATTGATCTAATGAATATTCATTACCGTTATACCGTTGTTGAAGAGATATGTGTTTATCGAGACTATATATATATTTGATATCCTCTGGGACTATTATACTAATATATTTTGTGACAGATATCCTACATCAGTAGTTAATTTATAGAAGATGATGTGTGAAGTTTTCTGAAGCACAAGCTGTGCTCCCATATGGGATAAGGTTTTAAGCGAAAAAAAGTGACTGTCAGTGAACAGATAGGGCGTTTTTAAGATTTTAAAATTTTGCCATTTTAGCGAAATAAAAAAAGCGCAGTCTAGTCAATCTTATATATGAAAACAATGCCAGTTATCCCTGGAAATTAAGACGAAATTTAAAAGGCACCTTTTTGGGTGTGTTAAATCAGTGAAATATAATACAGTATTATAAGTGTCTGGCCAATTAAATGCAAAATTATGTCATATCAAAACAGTTGATTGATGAATACGCGTTAGACTAAGTCCTTAAAATTATTCTATAGATCTATATAAAACGATTCAAGAACACTGACTTCCTAATTCTTTAAAACTTATGGTCATTGCGATAAACAAAAATGGGGTTTGATATATTCCTCGGTGTTTGCCATCGAAAACTAATGTAAATTACTACCGGTATGTGGTTTTCGAGAAAAGATTAGCAATATTGTTTACGTACTTATTTAGTGATGATTACCTTATCAAGTCAGAGATCCGTTTGTCTTCTCTTTGTTTCGGGAGGTGAGTTTTCAAAGGGACACTGACCTGTGTCGACTATCCTCTCCAAAAAATATAGTTATACATGGAAAAATCCATTCTTTTGTTTTTGTCATGTGAAACCCCTCCCCAAATAAACCTAGTTAAGGAGTTCCGTCAATTCATTTACAAGGAGTTGCGGCAATCTGTATGCATAAGTCAAGTTAGAGGGTCTAGTTGACAGAGGCCCAGAGCGTGTTTGGCGAAAATTAGGACGATATATAAGCAAAATAAAAACACACATAAAAAACCCAGCTTAGTACAAATTATTTTTCTTAAATGAAAATCAATATCCGTATTTCAACGGACAGGCGATTGCAAAAATAACATCTTTTTTAAATTGCGTACTGGACATGAACTACATGTATACTGCATTGGCCTTTTCATTCCTGCTTCCTTCTCAGTTTCTATCACACAGCCGTATAAACAGTCGGAAAGCTGACCCCGGTTTGACCCCATTTCTTAAAGCAACAATGGAAGTCATGTGATTACCATATATGGGCATTTTTTACCAAAAAAAGTGAAGCCCGTTTTTGAATTTGTAGTTTTGCATGAATTAAAACTAATTTGCTTTTAAGTGAACATTCTTGAGTATATAAGAAATATATTGATCCACTCAATTATGGATTAAACTCATTTTTTCTCTCAAAATGTGTCTTCAAAGTCTAGGTGTTGACCAAAAAAATTGGTGACAGGAAATTGAAATCGTAATTTTCTTTCTTAACTTCTCGGTAAGCTATGCTGAATTTAAATTATGTTATGTAACATAACTTGGACTATGATATGTCAAATTTGTGCCACTTAATACGCTGTAATACGCAAATGTGCCACTTCGATGTGTCGATATTTCTGACGAAGCGGGGCCGATAGTAATTTACGAGTTACGTCCCTTTGTTTGACACTCTCATGAACAAACTTTATTATATTAAGCACCATATGCTGTTATTTACATGTGGATATTATTCAAATAATTTTATTAAATATATTTTGATACTAAAGACATGTGCAAAAAAATTAGAGAAAGACATTTTATCACTTTTCAGAATTCAGTCTCAGTGAAATAGGCCCTATGTGCCATAATATTATTATTCAAAGAGTTAATTTAGGTAATATTTATATTTTGATAAGTATTTTTACTGTTGTAGCCAAATTATTTCAACACAGAAATAAATTTCTACTACATTATTACAAGGGGTAGCCAAAATATTCATGAATAATGGATTAAGGCAGGATTAAAATGATCAAAACAGGAATTCCTTTTCATTACTGATACTTGGTCATACCTTATTCATTTAAACTTAAAAGAGATCATAATGAAAGTATTCTGAATGTAAATTCTTCATTATTTGAAATAAAATGAAATTAGTTTGCAATCAGTGTATGAACAAACTAAATATAACAATAAATTTTGTCTCATTGATTCCATGCAAGTTCTAATGAATGGACTCAAATTATAAAAAAAAAACACTAAACCAATAAATAAATGGTTCTAATCATGAACTTGAAAATAAATTAGAACAAAAAGACTCGGTCAAATATATTTCTTCTTCTATTTAAAAAAAATAATAACTATGCATTTTATATTTATATAAAAGTATTTCAGAGCAGTTTCTGAGTGCTAAGTCAACAATTATGTTTTAGATCACAAGTCAAAAGTAAGTCACACTTCATGTCAGTATGAACATGCTTTGAATAAGAGTGATTAAAATGCTAGTCTGAAAGAGATTGTTTTAAGTTCAAATTTAGGACAAGGCTTTTTTATTTACTTTTGCAGGATTCCTTCATCACAATTTTTTTTTATAATATTATAAACAATGAATGAGTTTTGTTTAGTAATCTTAATTAAGCAGTTAAGGTTGTGCAAAGACAGTATAAAATTTCCATACCTTGTTTTAGTTAAGTCAAACATTTCACTGACTTAAAGAGAATAATTAATCCAATCAAATATTCACAGCTGAACTCGCCATTTGCTTTTCAAACAAACACACTAAATGTGTGTACATTGTGTTCAGATGCAAGTTGACATCGATGTGTAAGACCAAAAAACTACAATGTCAAAAAATGTCTTTCGTTTGGAATTTAGTTCGAACGGGGTTTCCTAAGGGTTGATAGAACGTTAGACTTGATTTTTTTTTTAACTTCGAGATACGTATTATTAATTTTTTATATAGTATATATAATCTTTGTTTATCTGTGAAAAAAAGAAGGAAAAATAACAGACAATTTCGCATTATTTATAAACGACGATCAACGGCGTTACGTAATTGTTAAAAGACGGCCAAATTAACATGTTTAAGTATTATTTTCTTTAATAATATGAACCATGCTTAAAAAATCGAAAAAAAAAATGTATTTCTGACCCTAATGGCAAGTAAGAAACAGAAAAAAGAAAAATTTCTAAATTGGCGCCAAATTATTTTTTCCGCGAAATTAACGCAATTTCAGAATGGCGGGTTTTAATATCAGTCCCATTGTTGTCTTAAGAAAGTAGCAACAACGGTCGTTTCTAAGGGCTTGCTTTCCGACTGTAAAACAACAAAGCTACAGCTTCTTTTTATTTGGGCTAATTTACAAAGGACAAGCTAGAAATAAAAAGTGAGATTCGTTTGAAAAGGTATAAAGTTCCGGTTTCAAACTGTTTCACTCAAAAGCTTGGTTTGAGTTTGTTGCCCGTGAATGGTATTTATAAATTGATCAAAATATCGTGAATATGATAGCCAATGACCAAACAACAAAACAACACCAATATTAAAAAGAAAACATTAAATGTAATTATCTATAAGTATTTCGGCGAGGAAAAACAAAATTTTGCTTCCGCAATTTGCAGATTTAACATTGTTGTTATGATATTTAGAGTAGTTATATGTATATAAACCATTAATATATATAAGCCTCAAATCTATGTCCAGCCTCAAATCTATGTCCTTTCCGCAAATCTATGTCCTTTTTAACATTGCGTCATAGACGTTCCAAATTTATGTCCTTTATTGTCTCAAATCTATGTCTTTTATTGTCTCAAATCTACGTCCTGTACTGTCTCAAATCTATGTCCTTTATCGAAATGTGGTGACTTAAGACATAGCAAGACGTCATCAAGTATATGACGTCACTGCATAAAAGGAATGATGGCGGAGCAGGACACAATTCCAAATGAGGGATACGTTATATCTAGTAAGCGGAAAAAGGGTATTTCAAAGGATTCAAATCCAGAAGCGTTTTTGGCGGATATGCCTCACCTTATTTTTAATAAGATAGTGGCACAAAATGTCGTTGTTAAACACAATAAATTATACCTTAAACATTTTTATGTGGTATCTATACATACACCTTATCGCTATTTAGTCCAATCCGGAAAAAAAACAGTCATTTAGACAACTTCCTGTTTGGGTCAACAGGCAACAAACAAAGGTCATCAGTAACGAGCTGAGGGAGGGAAAAATTTAGAAAGCGATCAATAGGAAACTTTGATAGATTATGATCCACTTTTTCGAAACTCAAATTATAGTCAAAAAATATTTTGTTTGAAGTATTTACGATGTTTTAAACAGGTCTCATTAAAAAGTATCATGCATGGTGCATTGTTAAACAGGGTCCCAGATAGTTAATGTTTCAACTGGATGAAAAGTTGTGTAATTTAAGAACTTACCAGGAATGGAATAAATAGCGATTAGGTGTATTGAAACATTGAACAAAACGTTTGTAAATAGGTGTATGTGTTTATAGCTTACGATACAGAATAGGTTTAATTCATTGTTGAAGGCCGTACATGTATCTTTAGTTGCTTGTATACAGATGTCATTTTGCCTCGGGTTGTTTGTTAACTTATATTTCGTATTTGTTATCAAGACGTAATGAGTAAAGGAAGTAACGATAATTACTACAGAACAATTAAACACGGGATCAAGAAGAGCAAACAATTTGAAAATGTTGTAATTTTACAATAAAATGTAAATCATACAATAATTACACACGCATGTAAAATTTTTAGCACACACATGGAGAACACATCCCAGCTTAACATTGAATTATGGGAAAAGATTTAATAAAACAAAAATCCTATAAGGCCGTACTTATTAGACGTGCATAAATTTGCGCATGGCGAAACAAACTGGAAAAAGATTTAAGAAAAGGACACAGATTTGAGACCGTATCTTTTTTAACGGACATAGATTTGCGAATGACGTCACGATTGAAAACTAATTTGAAAATAGGACACAGATTTGAGGCCGTATCTTTTTTAACGGACATAGATTAGCGATTGACGTCACGATGGGGCACAGATTTGAGAAACGGACACAGATTTGAGGCCGTACACAGATCTGAGTCTAACATATATATATATAAACCAGTTTGATACGTTTAAAAAAAAATGGTTTTAGTTTGGGATTATCAAAAAAGAATGCAGCTTAGAATTTTTAACTATTTTCAAACGGCTACAAAACAAATAATCATGATTAATTGATTAAATTTCTTCACATTTGTATTTGAACATTAGCCTGAAAACTAACTCTTATCTAAAAAAAACAGCATCTTAGAATGAAACATCCAGTGGGTGACTTAGCATGTTGTCTTTCGGGAGAGAGAGATAAAAAAAATGATTCCTTTAACAAGAATATTTCACCCCACATTGAACAGTAGTTACATTAACAATCAATGTCAATTTCTAATTCTTATACAACAAAAATAATGTAAAACAATGCATCTTTATTAAACAATTATCTGATATTTAATGCTAAACAAGCATTTGGGTTTATGGTTGCATTTCTTTTTTTAAAGAAAGCAACTTGTTGTTGCATATTGAACCATTGACATTTATTTTCTCGAACTTTAGTAAACTAATTATAGTCGTTAAGCAATCAACAAACAATCAATCTTTCTAATCTGATATTTACCCCCTTACCCTCAAAAAGCATCATATAGATCTAGATTTCAAATGTCAAAGAAATGGCTTTTTTGTTGCAATTCTTTTCTTTCACGATTAAAAATACATTGTATTTTTTGTAGCCCAAAACTAGCATATTTATATTCATGTATTTGTCAATAAGTGTATCATTTGTGTAAAAGTAGACAGTTTGTAAAATGAACTTTGCTTGTTTCTGAATCCTTGATGTTTATTTCAAGTGTATTATATCGTTATGTGATGATTTATCTGAATAAAAATTGTTTAAACTAACTAGCATATGGAATTGATGTGACTTTAATTTTCAATTAATAAATACTTTGAGCGCTTTGTTCCATTTATTCATTTATATTATAATTTATTCATTTAGATTTTGCATAATCACTAAAATTATATATAATCCCTGAAAATGACCAGTGATTTTACATAATCACTGAAAATTTTAAGAATTATTCTACAAATTCCCTGAAATGATTTCAGGGATTATCAATAATACAAAGATTCCCAGTTTAGTAAAAATATATCGAACACAGACAAATAAATCATATGTATAACCTCTTTATAGTTTAAGTGGACAGTTTTCATTTCCTGTCCATTTATCAAATCTTATCAAAGTGAACAGTTATTCTGGTGATATTCTATTTTACCATAGATGTAATATTACATCTATGATTTTACTATTTAAACCACATTAACTCATAAACAAAACAGCATTTTAAATCGAAATTAACAAGACCAACATAAATGCACAGATCATATAATTTGTTGTAAAACAAAGGGGATGAAAGTTAACAAACATGGAATTCAAACTAAACAAAGAAATGCAACAAAGCGTCAAGAACACAAACAGAACACATGCTTGACAGATTGAACATAATTTTGGAGGAGGCTGTGATACCGATTCCGTATGTTGATTGTGGAAAGGAAGAGCCCAAATATATAATGGCCATCGTTCATAAAAGGGCTGAAAAGGATAATGACTGACTACGAAACATGAAAGTATGCTCAGATAATATACAAGGAATCAATTTGAGGTATCTGATTGACCTTTGTAGCACCTTCAGATGTTTCCAATGAACACTTTTATTTCTCTTCAAAGTGCAGTACAATCAGATTCAATATGTGAAGGCTAAGGTTTTTTTTATAATTTGTTTTTGTTGCAAAAAAAAAAGAAAAGCAGAGCAAATGTTGAATAGTTAGTAGAGGGTCTGGATGGGAATAGAGAATAATGGACAAACAGTGCAAAATAAACGGCTTAAATGCTAAAGAATAGACTAACATAGACAAAAAAATAAGAATAGAGGATAATAGGGTCCTAAAATATAAAGAATAGAGAATAATGGACAAACAGTGCAAAATAAAGGGCTAAAATGCTAAAGAATGTACAGTAGTTGTCGTTTGTTTATGTAATTTATACGTGTTTCTCGTTTCTCGTTTTTTATATAGACTAGACCGTTGGTTTTACCGTTTGAATGGTTTTACACTAGTACTTTTGGGGCCCTTTATAGCTTGTTGTTCGGTGTGAGCCAAGGCTCCGTGTTGAAGGCCGTACATTGACCTATAATGGTTTACTTTTATAAATTGTTATTTGGATGGAGAGTTGTCTCATTGGCACTCACACCACATCTTCCTATATCTATTAACATAGACAAAAAAAAAATAAAAATAGAGAATAATAGGGTCCTAAAATATAAAGAATAGAGAATAATGGGCAAAATAAATAAAGAATAGAGAAAAATTATCTAAAAAATAATGAAATGAGGGACCCCATCCAGACCCTCATAGTAGATATCATCCAAAGTTACAATGTAGTTTGTAAAATAAATTATTTGTATTAGAATATTGTGTTTAAGATTTTTAATATTTACGTTTCTTTAGATTTTAAAATATGATTTTATAGAATAAATTATTTTACTTTTATTCATTGTCTCTTCATTTCAGTTATTATGTATAATCCTTGGCATTTTTCTATGATTATGCATAATTTCTGAAAATTTTAGTAATTATATATAATTACTAAAGTTACCAGTGATAATTTTACAAATTCACTGTAATATATATATATATATGTAAATTGCCAAGGCGACACCTTTTAGGAACAAAATATACAAAAATGAGCAACAATGAACTGCAGTCTTTGACTCGCACTTCACGTAAATTAATTTTTATCAGATCTACTTCAATATAGTTTATTATGGTCGATCAAATAGCTATTAACAAACCATCTGCCCTATTTCTAATTAAATAGTTATTCATATAGCATATACGTGGTATTGCGTCATTCGCACTTCAAGTATCCTACACGGTCTCATTATTATGATGTAAGTGTGATCAAAAGTACTAATTTTGGAACGTTTTCCACAATGTTCAGTAATAAAGTCTTCTAGGTTGCTGGAAGTAAAAACATATATGGAAGGCAAGAACAAATAGAATATCTGAGAATAGGGAAAATAAAATGGGACATACAACAACCCAAGTCAACACCAGGACATGAAAAAAGAAGACAAACAAACAACAGATCACGAACAATTAAACCGAGAATTTAAGATCGAGAAACGCGCATCCAATAAAAACCCGTGATCAACACATGTACATCGGAAGGGAAGGCAGTTCCTACTTCACTAAATCTGTATCTGGTGGAGGTCGAATCTTTTGTTTCAGTAGTTTAAGAAAAATGTACATATCAATTAATTCATTGAAACACCGATTACAGTGCGTACGTAGCTGATAGTGCTAGAAACTCGCAGTGCACTGCTTCCTGTGAAAATCGGATGATATAACTTGACACTTGGCCACTGGTTACTGTGCAATGCGGAGGACAGCACTAAACACTTGCAGTTTACTACAGCGCGCATGAAAGCACTCGAAACGTGCAGTGCACTCGTTACTACGCAACACGGTTGATAGCACTTGAAACATGCAGGGCACTAAACGCAAATGATAAATAGGCTCAGCACAGGAAACTTGCTTAGTACTGGTTACTGTTCATGTGCAGCGTGGATGATTACACTGGATGTTTACAAATGTACGTCGCAGCAGTGGTATTTTATATAACAAAATTAAAACTGTAAAGATTCCCTCATTTTTTCTTTCCCAAAATGCATTAACAGAGTTTTTACTAATATCATGTTGAATTCAAGTCATTCATGACATTCATGTCTTTTAGCAGTATACATTTCTTTGCATAAAGCGACATCTTGTCATTCAAAGGGTCTGCTTACACTTGATTTTGTTAAAACTAACTCTTGTCTATCAACTAATCATAATGAGGTCTATGAATAATCTGCAACTAAAAATTGATGATGATTCGCAAGATATCAATCAGGACCCTTATAAATCCGAAAAAGAGGCTTGCACGTAACCTATATAACATTTAAAGCCTATTCATTCTTTCTTCTTTTTTATATACTTCAAAACTCTGCATGGCATGTTATTCTGGAATTCTAGATTCACATTCCAAAAGGATAATCAGAAGTAAATCGGATTAGTAGAATGTCATAAATCATTGTACGTGTTTTACCTGCATAAAACGAGTACTTGTCTTGCTACTTGAACCAAAATCTCTCTTAACTTTTCGTTTACGCAGAAGGTTTGAAAATATGAATGTCATATATTTTTATCCCTTTATATTTGATATCGTATCATCATAGTAGACATTTTATTATGTTTTATATAATCTAAAGGTTCTCGTCCGCTATAACAGCATAGTCATTCATGACAGCATTATAATTTTCAGCAGACGACATTTATTCGCGACGGATCAAATTACGTTGACAAAGACGACATACTTTTGTCTATGGCGTACAGCAGTGTTGTTTACTACAATGCCATTGAGAACTTAATAACAAAGTTGTTTAAAGGCTTTGAGGAGAAATATTATACGTTGCCATGACATAAACAACGCTGTTTTCTATAAGATACACATTTATTGCCGATCATGATTCAGTGTTATGTTATGATTAAAAGCCAGTGGAACTAGTCACGACAAGAAAACCTCCAATTAGAAGTCTCATAAAAACAGTTTGAAAGTTAGCAGAAATAAATATAATAGACAAACAACAACAAACAAAAATTTACACAGATAATTAAAAACTGATCAGTAAAAACCCAAGAAAATTGTAATATTACCTTTTGAATTGTAATATCTTTAAAACATCAATCAAGTTTATATACAAATATTAGCATTTCAAAAAGCTTGTCTGACTTTAACATGTATTTAATGTGAGAAGTGCGTTACTAGAAGATAAAGCAAGTTTTGGTATAAGTTTATGCTTCGGTTAAAAGAGGGGGGAGGAGGGCTTAGATTGTATTTTATGTAGGGGTTGTCTATTTCTACGAAAATTCAGTATTTGATATAAAAAATCATAGTATGTAGCTATAATATGTACAAAACATCTTTTGGTTTGGACTTCTAGTTCAACTCTGTAGCATAACTGTTTGAAAAATATAAATAAATTCTTTAATGATCAAGCTCTACTACTCTTCATCAAGATTCCGATATTGACTCAATGAATGCAGAATACAGAAACATGTAGAGTGGAAAGTGATTAAACTTTTCCAACACAAACAAACTAACAAAAAATAAATAAATTATGTATGTCTGATGAAAAAATGAGCCTAGAGGAAAACCAGAACACATATGTATTGTTACCGAAATAAGAAAAGGGTAAAACGTCGATGATTAAGAAAATACCTCATTTCCGAGGTTTATAGAATACATTACCCGGAAAAATTTAAAACCTCAAAAAGAGTATCAACCGTTTTCCTTGTCCTTGTTTTGTAACCCCGCTACAATTTAAATGTAACAGTCTATATTCTGCATGCATGAAACTACAATGCCAAAATACACCAAATTTTCTATATACTAGTAATCAGATTTAAGACGGTCATCTTTTTATTTAAAGCTTTTACCTGTTCAATCTTTTATGAGAGAAAAACTTCACTAGAGCAATTAATCACAATGCAATGTGCAATGTTACCCACTTTTGCGACTCAATGGACGCCAAATTATTATTGAAAAGGATGTCCGATTGTGTTAGTTTATTCTTTAAGTTGTACAAGTAGTTAGTAATCAGCTCTTTTAAATATACAACTTTTAAGTTTTAAATGTTATTTAAATCTGTTGTATATGTTAATGATTTAAGAGGCAAACCTGTGAGAGATACCTTTTACAAATGTATTGGAAGTCATTTGTACGTTTTAACCTAGCAGTTATTGAAACAGTGACCAAGCATTTATGTTGTTAACATTTTGGTTATGAGAAGTATGAAGCAGCATCTAAGAAAATTGAACCAGTTTGACTCCAACTGGCAATAAATTAAGGAATGACATTTAAAAAAAAAAGATTCAAAACTCAAAAGCTGAAAAGGTAGGAAATAATCATTCATACATGAATTGCTTCTAAAAATTATGTACTTAGGAGTTTTGGGAATGGCTCTTCGTATAATTTAGATAATGTATTGGAAGGCTGGAGAAAATTTGAACTAAAAAAATGGATTGAAGATATAATGTTTCATTGCTAAGCGATAGGCTGTATTTTGCTGTTTGTCTTTTGATTGTAAATACAAACAACAATATTCTAGAAGCTGTAATCTGAAAAACCGTACTATGACAAGCTAATGCTAATAGATAACCTACATTAGCACAACGATAATACTTAGATAGTGACAGATTGTTTGCTTATTTTGGGATACATTGAATTCGGTGTCTGTTGACTCGATGATAGTCACCGTATTGTGTGCATCTTTTCAATGTGTACATTGACTTTGTTGCAATTTTTGCTAAAACGTAAATTTGGCAACATAAGTGACTCAATTACCTGAATATGGCAAAAAGAATCGCTTTTATAACCAGGAACAAGCGACAACATTAAAAGTTATGATTTAGCTGTAATTTTGTTTTAATCAAAACTATAAACCTAAAAGCAATAATAAGCAATTTAGAAAAACTAGCAGCAAAGGAATAAATAATCTTTAGAAATACTACATGTAACAGTGCGAAAACCAAAAGTCAAGATCAAACGAAAGAAATGAAATGGCTTGTAATACAATCAACAATGTCACGAACATATGAGACAAGACCTACCTATAAATACTGGTATATTATGTAACATAAGGAAGATATGCAGGTATTCATTTCCATACTTAAATCGGAAACCGTATATTGAAATGAGGCCAACTGGTAAACCAGCTAATCTCCATATGCTGGTAGGATTCATATTTTAAGGAATTCATAAACGGGTTTGACGTTTATCGGGATAGTGGTTTGATTTTTTGATAATGCAAAGAAAACGATATATATCAAGTTTTGTTGGCGAAAAAATATGAAGTCAAAAGATAAGGAAATCTGCCGATTTGCAAATTTGTTGATGTTAAATAAAATGTTCACTGACGTCAAACTGTATCATTCTTCTCTAAATAGCTTAAAAGGCAATGGATTGAGTATCAGTTAATTTACATTTTACAACCAGTTGGTAGATAATTTACAGTCTCTGGGGGATTTGTGCATGAAGTTGTCAACAATGGATATATGCCATGTTTCAAGTTCAAATGCCTCAAAAACCTAGACAAGCTATTAACAAATCAAATAAAATACTACCAAAGATTTTAAATTAACACCGAAACCTTAAAAGAACCCGCATTATTGGGGTATGGCATATGAAAAAACCCTCCCCAGAAAAAGTCCCTATTCCAGTTGTAAAGTTTACAGTGGATGAGTTTGCACTGTTGTGTATATATATATATATAAATACAAATGTATATATCGGCCAAGCATTAAACTGTTACTGAAGTAGGTAGGATTTTCTATATATCTTATCTTTCATTTGAGTCAGAATACAAATATATTTATTTAAAGATGTGGATATTGTCAATAACTGCAGGCCCAGACTTTTCGCCGGTAAAGGTGGTTCAGGCGTGCGGAAAACTATATTTTCAAGCAATTTTCCTTGTCCAAGAGTCACATCTTAAATGAAAAAATATTGCTCAACCAGAGCAAATCCCAAACTCGATCTGTAACTTTTTATGATAAGACCATTTGCATACCAAATGGTAATACAAAAAATTGAAGCATTACTGAAAAATGTGGAGAACTTAATGGATGGAATGATATCCCCCCCCCACTTTTCTGTTTTGCCAAGTAGGGAACTATATCCTATTTAATTTTAGTAACTTAATTTCCACAAGTTGAAATGTAATTCAGTGGCTGCCGCTGGTTGTTGTCTGTCATGTTTGTTTTTCGTTTATTGTTTTGTCATAAATCAGACCGTTGTTTTTTTTTTTTTTTTTTTTAATTTTTTTAAAATTGTTTCCATATTTGTCATGTCGTGAATTGATTGAATCTTCGACCGTCTTTACTCCGGATACTGCGGGAAAATCAAAGCAGCGTTGAAATCATTGAACGTACAATATGTTCATCAACAAATCTCAAACTCGATCTGTAACATTTTATGATAGGAGCATTTGCATACCAAATGGTAATAAAAAAAAGTTGGAGCATTACTCAAAAAATGTGGAGAACTTACTGGACAGAATGATACACCCGCTTTTCTGTTTTGCCAGGTAGGGGACTATAACCTTTTTGATTTTAGTAACTTAATTTCCACAAGTTAAAGGAGACTTGAGCGCTCACAAATATGTTTTACCTGCTACATTCTTTATGTGCCTGTCCTAAGTCAAGAGTATGAAATTCAGTGGTTGTCATAATTTGTTGTCTGTCGTATTTGTTTTCGTTTATTAGTTTGTCATAAATCAGACCGTTGGTTATTTTCATTCGAATAGTTTCCATATTAGTCATGTCATGAATTGATTGAATCAGCGATCTTCTTTATTCCGAAAATCATTGAAAGTTTACAATATGCTCATCAACGCAAATATGTATTTACCGTAAATCATATATAAATGAAACATATATACTCTGCTTTGTATAAGACCAACACACAATACACCGAGTCTGACGTTTTTCATACGTTAGTTCACAATTGTAACAAGGGTTTTTGACATGTCACCAAACATTCACTTTATTCTGACTCCGAACTGACCATCCTTAAAGCGCTGTACTTGGCAGATAGCAATAAATACATTGTTTTAAGTATTTGATTTGACCCGGTTGTGAAGTGAATCAACGACCTTTTTTACTCGGGTAAGAACATTAAAGCAGTGGTACAACTTACAATAATGTGATGAAGCGATTTTTCACTACAATCAGCAAAACAAAAAATGCAAACGTCAAATGTAAGGACACTGTCAGTATAAATAATGACAACTGCTGGTGTAATCATCATAAATAGATAGTTATTGTTGTTTGAAATGTATGAGTTTTTTTTTAATCTAATCAGTTTATTCTGGACAGAAAACAACAAATTAAAATTTCTGCAAACAGATAAAATGTTGCTAAGGAATAATTCTTTACTATTCAATTTGTTCTACTTGAAATCGGAGATTGGCAGTTTAGTCATAAAATCAATGCGGATGAAATACTACTGCTTCCAATTGAATTAGATATTTAAATTAGGTTTGTAACCATGGAATTATGGCATTTTATATTTTAAATGTATTTATTCAAAATGTTATTTCATTAGTTACATTCAAAACACCATTTAGCCCAAGAACTAAAGTAGTTTCATTGTAAGGCAAACGGGAGACAACTCAAATGTCTTTAATATAAAAACTAATGGCAATACCAATGTAAGAATATAAAACTTTGACAGAGCTGCGAATGTGTTTTTCCCTATCAGTTATACCCCTAAAATAAAGTGTTTGAAAAAAATTATAAAAGAACAATAGCATATTCATTTTTTTAAATAGTTGATTATATCATTGGTCATATAATCAAAAGAATGATTTAGAAGTTGATCAGATGGGTTACACAGACTATAAATGAAATCTTGTAAACAGTTTTTATATCAGAAATGAAGTTAAGTATATGCAGAGACATATAAAACCTTGTTTTGTATAGACATATAAAACCTTGTTTTGTATGTCTCAAAGTTGTATAAATCTTTGGTATATGTCAATTAAAATATGAATGTGATAGTCCATGTAGAGAAAAACGAGAGTTAGACTTGTAGAAAAACTATCAACTTAATACGATTCGCCCATTAGTGTACCGACAGGATAAGCAACTCTTATTAAGAATGCACCACTAGTCCTTGGATCTCGATGTCATATCAAGAAGCAAGTGTTTCGGACAGACACATGTATATTTGTACAAGATAAAACCGATGATAAGATGGACAAGGAAGGACATATATGGAATCTACGTATTACTCAGTAAATATAACCATTAAAAGGTGAACAATGAAATAGAAACAAGCAAAACTGAAAAGAAAATACATGATATTCTAAAGATGTAATATATTGCAATGCAACCCCCATTTTTCATGTAATAGTCAAAAAATATTAGTGATTTCAAATCTGTCCAACAGAAGAATAACTTATAAGTTAACTACAAGCAGAATAAAAAGGGGAAGATGAAACAGAAGAAAACAAACCTCCCCCACCCCAAAAAAAACCCAAAAAAAAAAACCCGAAAGTATGTATTTCATGTCAAGGGAAGCTGGAACTGTATATATATAATATCGGTACTTTTACTTTTAAAGATACACTGTGATAAAGTGTTCATCAAACCATTATTAAAAAGGGTCAAAGATAAAATTCTAATGTTGTCAGAAAAGAAAAATCATTATGTTTTCAAAATATATTATAATTGTTTTTTTTTTTTTTTTAAGGTCAAATGGGAAAGAACATGAAGAAAAATGTACAGAAACCATCCTGTATAGTTACACAAAGTTAATATGCTTAGTTTTTTGTACTTTGTTGAAGGCCGAGCAGTGACCGGTAGTTGTTCACAATCATGTTCCTTTTGCTTTTGTTGGTTAGTTTTAATTTTTATTGGCAGTCATACTACACCTCCTTAATTTAATATTACTAATCTATGCATGTCTACAGATTCTCAGTATATTATGTCTTTGCTAGTTATCTAATAGAATTTACTTGCAAGTCAAAACCAGACATGAAACAAACGCTAATTCGAGTCACGTTTACTGATTTACACAATGAACACTCAAAGCCTGAGATATTAAATACTTGGGGCTTAAAAGAAATCGACAAAACTATCTACAGTCAAATTTTGCGTTAAAAAGTTGTTCCCTTAGTTTTTGCAAGAGTTATTTTTTTATAAATGTTTTAAACAATCCCTTACTGCCTCAATCGGTCAATCAAAATTGACTGAAGACACTTTTGTTTTTGCTAGTCATTCTACTTGGTTCCATTTCAGTATATTGTACTTGTATCTCTTTATTTTTTTCTCGTCCTTATGAAAGTAGATCTGTGTAGCAACTAACTGGTAATTACTAAAACCTTAGAATGAAGGTATATGACTAGATATACATTGTATGACTACTATGTCGTTTATGTGTTTGACTTGTCTCCCCTTTATCTACAAACGATAGCTTGAATATCTCTTCATGTTTCCGAGCTTTATGCATTGGTAGCGCTTTTTTAAAAGGGATATGCAACAGAGAGAGAGAGAGAAAACATAAGTTGACGAGTTAATTCAAGAAGTAAAACGAAGCGATAATAAAAAAATATCCAAAACCGAAATCTCACTGCAAAATACGACAAAAACAACAAATAACACAGAAAACGAAATTTTGAACAAAAAGAGTTCATTACCAAACTACGAGCACCTCAAAACTTTTGTGGTAACTTATCTTTTTCCTGGATTAGATCAATGCCATATGAATTGTTATATATATAGTTGTATAATTTTATGGTGGTCAGTTCATTACAAATTATATGGAAAATATATATGATAAATACATAAAGAAATGATTCACACGATCGATATGTATAGATAGAGGCATTCGGATAAGCGATAAAACTTGTACTTTACATAAATATCGGACTGGAACGTATTTTACAGTTGAGTTAATTTTGTGGACTTTTTTCCCCTCGTAAACCGGTAAAACATTTTCCATTGTATGCCTTTACATATGCATTACAAAATATGGGTGACAAGTTCGATATTTAATTTAAGTATTATAAGTTTTGTCGTTTCTTAGTTTCTTAAATGTATACACTATATATGTTGAGTTGTTAAGATTTATTCACATTCGAGATTGGAATGTTTCTTAGTCTACAAAACAAACAAAACGAACAAATGGCATGATATCAATACATTATATCAACAATTAAAGGTACACAACTCCTGTATACTTAGTGGATCCATAGTAATCAATATAGAGTTATGCAACCTTTTATACAGTGATAGAGACATCGATATTATTGAAAATAAGTGCTTTTTCTGGTTTGAATTTTGTTGTTCGTTTTTACATGAAATTGTTTTTATGTCCCTCCATTGGATCTCGTTAGTAGGTGTCACTTTTTCTATATGTTAAAATATATATATGTTCTATCAAGAATTAAGTGTTTGCTTGGGCGTTTGTCCATTGTTGTAAACTGTATTGTGACCTTTAAAATGTTGATGTCTGTCTTTGTAAACATGTATTGCAAGGTAACTGTCTTATTGAATTTTACCCACACTTCTTTTTTTCACACCAAGACAAAATAAAGAATGCCTTTGCCTAAACCTTTCCATTTTATATTTAAAAAAAGATATTGGGCTTTAAAGTAGCTTTTATAATAGTGGCGAGGACTTCTGATCGGTATTTTGTGTCTTCTGACTATGTGTTATTTGTCATTGTAGTCAGTACTTATATGATGATTTAAACCATTTACAATTGACGTTTCTGGTTTGTTCTCTAGTGTTGTTGTTACACCACTGTCCCAGATAAGGGGAGGGTTGAGAGCTTACAAACATGTTAAACCCAGCCACATTCTTTATGTGCCTGTCTCAAGCCAGGAACCAGTAATCCAGTGGTTGTCGTTGGTTGCTGTCTGTTTGTTTTGCGTTTATTGTTGTAGTATAAATCAGACCGTTGGTTTCCTCTCTTACATTATTTCACATTTTGTAATATAGCTGTTATAGCTTACTATATATATGTGGTATGGGTTTTAGTTATTGTTGAAGGCCGTGCAGTGATCTATAATTGTTCACATCGTTGTCCTTGGGTCTTTATAGAGATAGCTGTCTCATTAAATATCATACCAAATCTTTTCATGATAACCGCCCCTTTCTTAAACGCGCGGTATATAGTGATTGGGGGTGGAGTCCGTCCGTCCATCTATTGAACTGCCCCTAAACCGTTTGACAAAATTTTGTGAAACGTTCACGGAATCTTATTCACATGATGCATTTTTCAACTCTTATTTCATTTCTTCATCTATATGGTTTTGGGGTTAGCTTTTGCATGACATGAACTTTGCACATTTTATATAGTACACATTGGTATCATATTTAAATGAAACTTTCTTAGAATATTTACCTTATAATGCCATTGCAATCCCTATTTTGTAAGTCTGATTTACTTTTGAGGTTTCCCTTACCAAAGCATTGTCTTTATTATTACTTTATTTGGAGGGTATCTATTTTGAATCCCGTCCTAAAATCATGATCACAATTTATTGAAAATTTCTCACAGTTTTTACCATATAATGCTATTGTGTACCTCCTTTTTCAGCATCATTGTTCGTGTTTCCCTTACCAAAGCATGTACTTTGCTGTGATTTATTTGAACTTCTCATAAATCCATTATTGCAGTTTATTAATATTTTATCACAATCTAAACCATCTATTGTGCACCTAATTTTTAATCAGAATTATTTTTGTTGTTTCCCTTACCGATGCATGGACTTTAGCATTGTTACCCAATCGGGCTACCCGTTTTGTATCCACAACTCCTCCGGAACGCCGATTGAAATTTATTGAAACTTTCTCATAATCTTAACCATACAATGATATTGCGAACCTCCTATCAGAATAATTTTGGGCTTTACCTTAGAAAAATCATGGACTTTGCAAGTGGCGGGGTATCATTTTTTGAGCTTTGCTCGCAATACCTTTGTATTCTATATAATATGTTTTACGTTTTCAATATTTATATTTACACATTTAAGTCAGAAACAATCTGAATATGCGATCTAAATTTCCGATAGATATTGAAATTGTTTTAAATTTTCAAACTTAATTTGAATCACTGAATTAAAAAAAAAAAAATCCATATTTCCTCGGTATCCGTAGATCTCTATTTATTTTCGTTTTTATTTATAAGGACAGATTGTGATATTTTCAAAGCAGGTGGGATTTGTCACAAAAATATGATTGTTTTAATAAAGCCAAATATTCATACAATCATAGCAACTGAAATATTGTTATTTGTTGTGCGGTATGAATTGATAAATACACAGACACCGACTGTTTTATGTTCAGTCTAATATTCTTCGAAACTTTGTCTCCACACATGGGTGGAACCTTTGTAATAAAAGAACAGAGTTCCAATGTCCCCCGCGTTGCACATATTCTATCTATCCAAGATACAAGGGCAATAACTAAATAAAACACTTTTTTTTTGTAGCGCTTACGAGGCCATTTTCCATAAATTTAATATTTCTAAGGGGCATAAATCTTTTAAAACAAGTCGATCGGCCACCATTACATAACTTGTCCGAGATATTGCTGATATTAACCTATAGTATAAGTTTTATAAAAATCTGGCAAGAATTGTACCCGTGAGAGCGATAACGAGGCCATTTCCATAAATTTAATATTTCCAAGGGGCATTTCTCTTTTAAAAAAGTCGACCGGCCACCATTATAGATCTTGTCCGAGATATTGCTGATATTAACCTATAGTATAAGTTTTATAAAAATCTGGCAAGAATTGTACTCGTGAGAGCGCTAACGAGGCCATTTTCCATAAATTTAATATTTCCAAGGGCATAACTCTTTTAAAACAAGTCGATCGGCCACCATTTTAGAAATTGTCCGAGATATTGCTGATATTAACCTATAGTATAAGTTTTATAAAAATCTGGCAAGAATCGTACCTGTAAGAGAGCTAACAAGATCGGAAGGATGGACAGACGGACACACGGACGGACGCCTGGTATTTCCATGTCCACCGCAACGCGTTACGCCGGGGACAATAACCTCTTTGATGTTCCACTTAAAACTAAAGTATTCCTCAGTGACTGTCAACAAGCCCAATTCCCCTTTCAGATCTTACAAATTAAAACATTTTATAAATCAGATTCCCCGGGAAAACGTCTGTTATTTTGCCCATCAAGCGACCGACAATCAATTTTGGGATTATAATACATATGTTAATCTTCTTTTTTTTTATTTCAACATATTTCCATGTAATATTTATTTAAGTCATAGACACAAAATGAATTTATCACTTTGTTTTATTCAAACATTCAATTACTAAGGCATACACATTTGCTTGTTAAATGATTTTAAATCACTTGTGCATTTTGCTGGAGCTAACAAATTGTCGTTGCAAAAACGATTGAAAATCCAATTTATTCCAGTTTGAAAATCATCTAAACGTATTATCGACCCTCATTTAAACAGCAACAATTCTTTTCAATTGCTATTATCCGCTAAATATTAGACACTCTTCCAAACTATAGACATCTCTAGGACTTCCTAATCTTTCTAAATTGTACATTACTCTAAAGAAATCAATCTCCTATAGAAATGTTATTTAACTGAACCATTCCCGCGGGGTCCTTCTACCATCACAATAACCTATTATTACATACAGTTAAATCCATTCAGCTAAGTCTCAGTAAATTGCATCTAGTAAATAGAATAGCTAAACGTATATATTTACAAGTATTGTTGATCTTAAAGTATTTCCTGTACAATATTTCAGTCTGACGAGCTTTTGAGAGAGAGAAAAAAAAAAACTAGAAGATGCTTTGACAAATGAATACAATTCTTTAAAACGTTTAGAAGTCGTATAAATAACAGAAAACTCCTTTTTCTTTTTATTTCCAAAGACTGTTTAGATGTGTGGAATTATTTGAGAAGAAATAAAGAATTGCACAATACTATGTCCACTAAAACAAATCTTTAAAGATGCATTAATCAAATCTTTAGAAAATCCAACAGATACAATAAACGCCATTTATATGGCATATTACCCATTACAAAAGAAAGGCGGAAGATATCAAAGGAATATTCAAACTCAGAAATCGAAGACAAACTGATAACGTCTTGGCAAAAAAAAAAAAAAAAAAAAAAAAAAAAACCGAAAACAACAGCCTACAATACACAGCATAGAAAACTAAAGAACGAGCAACATGAACCCATCTAAAATTAAGATGCTCCTGAAGGGTATGCAGATCTTGCACCTCATATAATACCGTCGTGTTGCTCGTGTCAGTACAAATTCCGTAATGAGTTTTATTCGTTGATGTTACAGTCGAGAAAAGGACAGGATTGTGGTAACGACAATTCCAACATATTTGTTTTCATCTGTGCATTCGAGAAAAGGACGGGATTGTGGTAACGACAATTCGAACATATTTGTTTTCATCTGTACATTCGAGAAAAGGACAGGATTGTGGTAACGACAATTCCAACATATTTGTTTTCATCTGTGAAAAAGAATGCTGATATTCATTCCCTAACGATCAACCAACTCTTGAAGTCATTCGTTAACATATATATAATACATGGATACTTGTACTTCCAAAAAGACAGTTATGCCATAGCTCAGGAAGTGTTAAAATGCATTGGAGGATATTTATTCGAAGTAACGTACGCGTCCGGTATGATTTGAGACCCTTAATCATTGGCATGTTTTGGGAGAGTGACAAACTTTCCTCACGAAACTCGAGAAACAACTGTATGGAGGGATGCATAAGTCACATGTTGTGAGGCAAACTTTCATTTAATCTAGCAACCACCATAAACATTTATTCCAAATTTGCAAATATTATGGTGATGGAAATAGTTCAAAGTGAAAGAAAATTCAATTAAGTCTGCAGGAAATCCAAGCTACTATCAAGGCGGACATTTATCCATTTCCGGTTTTTGTAATAACCAAAATCCCAAAAGGCATTGCAAAGAAAGAACCTTAATTCCGCTTCTTAACTAGTTTAAAAAAAATCGCAGGCGGAAAATCATTATACCCTACTTTGCGAGTTATTATTTGTACATGGATTTTGTTTTACAAACATATTTCATTTGCTAAATTACAACTTTATCAAAAATACAACTATAAAACAAATAAAATTAAAGACAAAATTTTAACTATTCCATTACCGATTAATTCTATAAAAGTATGATCCTGTATATTTTATATATTCATTCAATTCAAACTACTAAAATTGAGAATGGAAATGGGGAATGTGTCAAAGAGACAACAACCCGACCACAGAACAGACAACAACAGAAGGTCACCAATAGGTCTTCAATGCAGCGAGAAATTCCCGCACCCGGAGGCGTCCTTCAGCTGGCCCCTAAACAAATATATATACTAGTTCAGTGATAATGGACGTCATACTAAACTCCAAATTATACACAAGAAACTAAAAGTAAAAATAATACAAGACTAACAAAGGCCAGAGGCTCCTGACTTGGGACAGGCGCAAAAATGCGGCGGGGTTAAACATGTTTATGAGATCTCAACCCTCCCCCTATACCTCTAGTCAACGTAGAAAAGTAAACGCATAACAATACGTACATTAAAAGTCAGTTAAAGAGAAGTCCGAGTCCGATGTCAGAAGATGTAACAAAGAAAATAAACAAAATGACAATAATACATAAATAACAACAGATTACTAGCAGTTAACTGACATGCCAGCTCCAGACCTCAATTAAACTGATTGAAAGATTATGTCTTCATCATATGAATATCAGGCACAATCCCTCCCGTTAGGGGTTTAGTATCATACCATCATAAAATATATGAAAAGAGCATAACCCATGTCATGCCAACAACTGGTTTTAAATAAATGTGTTTAGTTCCGATGCAAAGACCTTATAAGTGAATCAATATTAAAGCCAAAATATGCAATCTTTAATGACCTGACAACAGTATCGTAACTATATCCCTTCTTAATAAGTCTATTTAAAGGTTTTGTTAGCTTCTGAGGTGAATACTGACATTTTGTGCTTTATAAAGAATATTACCATAAAAGATTGGATGTGAAATACCTGAACGTATAAGAAGTCTGCATGTTGAGCTATATTTACGAATGATGTCCTTGTACCGATGATAAAATTTAGTAAATGTTTTGACTAGTTTGTGATATCGAAAACCCTGGTGTAATAATTTTCAGTAATACATAAATTTCTTTCGTTAAAATCTGAAACGTTGTTACATACACGAGCGAATCGTACAAGTTGAGATATATAAACACCGTAAGATGGTGACAAGGAACGTCACCATCTAAAATGGATAATTAACGATAGGAAATGAAAATCATCTCTTTTATCATAAATTTTGTATTAAGCTTTCCGTTACTAGTATATTTAACCAGAACAATGGTTCTAGACAATGTTTAAACATCTTTTATGCTTTGTTATGTCAGGTTGGGGAAAAAATATTTATATTGAAACGAATTTAACGCAAGTGGAATGTTTATAAACTGAGCGAACATGTTTATATTTGCTAACAGGGGAAATCACTGGTTATTGCACAGGGTTTTGAAATTGTATATTTTAGATCCAAAATTTCTGACTATTTTAAATATTCTGCATTGACATATTGAATTCGCATTGATTTATTCACCTTTTGATTTTAAACTGAAAATGCATAGATGATATTGATATTTGCTATTGTTATGACAATTTTTATGTCATAAACATCAATGTGGTATTTTCTGTGTATTTTCATTGTGCTTTAAATGATGTCATCTGAAGTACAAGCTGGGTCAACCTTTTTTGGTTTATTATAAAGGACATGTGTAAATTGCAATCTATATATTATGCAAGAAAAATGGCCACTCTTTATCATGTCTTTTAATCTACAGAAGTTAAGCCAATTCAAGAACTAGATAAAAAAAAGTTATTTTGATAACATACAATTATAGATCTTTTGTCCAAATAGATATCGAGAAGAATAATCAGCATTTCTATTTTCTAGAACTTAAAACTGTCTTGAACACCACAAACAACAAAGACCTTACACACAACTATCATTATATGTTCCAGACTTGTTCCAACCTTTGGTAATCAAGTTTGTTGTTTGAAATTTGAAACATCACATATGAAATCTCAAGATACTATATTTGACGTAGTTATATTTCCCAGTATAGACAATGCTTTATGTTTATCTGAAAGCTAAACTTCACTACTAATAAAATCCAGAATTAGTATAAAAACTATAATAACGAAACCACAAACACGTCATATCTATTTATTTATATGTCTTGGGAGTTATTCCATTGTTAAAATAACTGGTTACATAGATTTATCAAATAAATATAGATATGTTTTATATTTGAACGTGTATATCATGAAATGTTTTACGAAAAACGATTTTTTTTGCAAGTTATATTGCTTGTACATGTATAGATTAGGCAACGCTTTAAAAAGTTTCCACAAAATCGGACAATGCCTTTTCTCTTTTTTTTTTTTTTTTCAAATCACAAAATATAAGCCCCAGTTTTCCGCTTGAAACATTCTGGTCTAAAATGTGTTTTTTCAACGAAGGAAAAAGTTTGACCAAAAACAGAATTTTCGTCAATTAAATCTGCTACCTATTTGAATATTTCGTATTAAAAAAAATCCGGAAATTCTATACGATGGCCAGATGAATTTATGAAGACCGTTTAATCTGATGCATATTTAGTGTTCAGTTATATATTTCTACATAATCCCTGATTATACAAATTCACTGTAATATATATTCATGTATATTGGCTCTATAATCTATCAATAGTCACGACTTCTTGTATTCATAACCTAATATTCAAATCAGATACTAGTATTCAAAATAAATGTTTGTACGATGCAACTTGCCAAGTAAATATGAGACTGGAGATATTTCATATCACACCTCATCCTTAGATTTTGGCTTTTGATTGCATTCTTTAACGTATAACCATTTATCTTTACAAAACTATTGTTTGATGTGAAGGATATAACACGCATGAAGTTGGCAAAATGTATTATCTGGACTGGATGGATTCTGGGACTAGACTGGACTCTCACATGTTTTTTTTTTTTGTCTCGCCTTGACGGAGTCAAAAAGCGAGACATAGGTATACTGTTTCCGGCGTCGGCGTCAACAATGTATTAGTTTGTGATTAGGTCTAGTTTATGGTGAACCACAAGTGGTAGGTCAATGATATTTGGTATGCAGTTGTATTAGCATTGGCACATCTCATTTCCATGGAGATTATTTGGCTCTGCCCCAGTCATGGTCTATTCACTTTGAAAATTTTGCTTAGTTTACATGTATTAGTTTGTGATTAGGTCAGTTCAAGGGAACCATTAGTGGTAGGCCAATGTTAATTGGTATTCAGTTGTATAAGTATTGGCACATCTCATTTCCATGGAGAATATTTGGCCCCACCCTCAGTCATGGTCTATTGACTTTGAAACTTTTGCTTAGTTTACATGTATTAGTTTTAACTCATTTTTCCACTAAGTAAGCTTAGTGTCTCTTCCAAACCTTATATATATTTCTAATGACTTATAAAAGATATTTATATGTCTCAAGGTACTTGAATCAATGATGATTAATTGCCTACATACTTAAATATACTTTACATTTAGTAATTTACGCTGTAAATATATATTTGCTTGTGTGCTCATAAGTAGCATGTATTTTCCACTAAATTGTATTATTTAAAATACAGTTGCTAATATTTGAATTATACCTTGTACGTGTAATATGGAGAGAGCTTTTATAGGCTGTGCCTGTTGTTCAATCCTTTTCATATCTTTATGAATAAAATATGTTTAAAATCAAAGGTATCACCCTTTTCTATTTTATTTCCGAAATGTTTTATTGTGAACATTGTTTCACATAAAAATAAAATAGCATTTTCTTTCAATTGTGTTTGCATACATTTTGTCAGACAATTTAGAAGTGCTTATGTCAATTAGCTTTTTATTCAAGAAAACCTAGAGGTATTGAAAGTTATTGGAACTTATATATTATTAAATGTTTTGAACTCTGAAAACTATCAATACAGTACAGATATGTTTATATGTAACCTACTAAGAATATTTGCGTGTTAATTTTTGATATAATCTGTTTATTAATGCTTTTACACAAGTGCTTATGACTCTGGTCTGGAAGTGGCTTAAGATCATAAAATAAGTTGATTATATCCATAATTGTACAGTATATGCTTGACAAAATTATTTGTGTCTCTCAATTATAAAAAAAATGCTTTTCTCACCATGGGCCCTTTAATTGAAATGAAACTATTTTGACTTTTATCTTTATGTGAAACAAAGTACACAATATAAAATTTCGGAAATAAAATAGAATAAGGTGATAAATGTATTATACACATATATCAATACAGCATAATTCTTATGTCTATCTATCTGCTTTATACAATAAAATTGATGCTGACATTCCAATTTGTACTTAAATAGATATAAAACATCTGTTCAGGATGTATTTATAAATGTTATAACGAACACGTGTATTTGTTTTGACATTTGTCACATGACTAGATATAAGGTATACTCTGAATTACTGAGTATTTCACGAGCTAATATAAGCGGGAAGAATTGTAACGGTAAATCTATGTGTAACTATGTGTCATTCGACGCTTGCCTTCGGACAGTTCAGTCTGGTCATTTCTACTTCAATATGGCCGAACATACAGAAGAAAGTCTACTTCTACAGGACGACTCGTTGCCTGATAAAAGCAGTGATGGTGCAACCAGATCATCTTCTGATAGGGACCTACACGACACGTTCTCTCTATTTAAGCTGTACATGGACGGGAAAATGGATAATCTTGAATCCAAGTTGGTACGCGAACAAGACGCGATGTCCAAGAAGATAAAGGAAGAAGTTTCTATCAAGTTCAAGCATGAAGGAAACAGAATTCAGTTCAAGTTTAACGAAGAAACTGTGAATGAACTCAATAAGCTTTACAAGTTAATTCCGTCAACAGAGGCACAGAGTATTCGTGTTGTTCTGGATTTGTTGGATAAAGTTAAAGGCCGTAATAAGCTAATACGGATTGCAGATTCTTCACCGGCAGGATGGTCAACAGTCCGGGAGTACGAGTCTAATGATATTGCTTCCGACAGCGAAGATGAGAAGAAAATTCGCCAGGCGGAGAGCCGAGCTATGCGCACGATGAAAGACAAGACTAAGGGGCGTCCCGCTTCGTATTAAAATAAACCCAGATTGCCACCAGCCGAAACCTATGCTAATCCCGCTTACAACCAACAGTTTCAGAGACAGCCCTTTCGTAACAGCGTCGCACGGCGTGAGCCGTGCCAGTGGAACATGTGCTTCTTTGTAAGCAGTTCGGGCATTGGAGAAAAATTGCCCCTCAAATCTGGATCCGTTGGTGTCGGATCGTCTGGAGTTGCCAATCAGAAGTAAATCTGCAGATGCATCCAGAAATGTAAATGATAAGTATAATTTTACTGATTTTGATTGTTATGAATGTGAATATGGGTCACAGTATGAATTAGATATTTTCTTAACTCAAATTCCTTATTTTGAAAAGATTAGTCATAATTTCACGTCATTTACAGGTGTAAAGGACGGTTAGCGAAGCATGTAAAATTTTGGGAACATATTGGAGCAAATTCTTTTGTTATTGACACAATAAGTAACGGTTATGTCATTCCATTTAATGACCCGCTGGTTAAAATGTTCTTTAAGAATAACAAATCGGCACTAATGAATGAATCATTTGTCAATCAGACTGTTTCAGAGTTAGTTTCTACAGGTAGTGTAGTTGAAGTACCATTTCAACCTCTTGTTGTCAATCCCTTAAGCGTAGCGATTCAAAATCTGG
Source organism: Mytilus coruscus (assembly GCA_017311375.1). Taxonomy (NCBI): domain Eukaryota; kingdom Metazoa; phylum Mollusca; class Bivalvia; order Mytilida; family Mytilidae; genus Mytilus; species Mytilus coruscus. The sequence continues at coordinate 87,212,288 of CM029601.1, forward strand.
CAAAAACGGCTTATTCTTGATTTATCCGTTTTAAACAAATCAATCAAAAAGAGAAAATAAAATTTGAAGATTGGAAGATAGCAGTTCAGTATTTTCAGAAGGATTCGTACATGTATAAATTTGATTTAAGTTCTGGATATTTTCACTTGGACATTTGTCCGCAGCAACAAACTTTTCTAGGTTTCAGCTGGAACAATAGATTTTATTGTTTTACAGTTTTAGTATTTGGTATATGTACGGGCCCATACATATTTACAAAATGTTTGAGACCTATGGTAAAATATTGGTGTGAAAACGGTAAAGATGTTGTATTGTACCTTGATGATGGTTTTGGTATGTGTACAGATAAATCTGTGTATAGAAGATTCAAATTTTGTAAAGAAATCTTTAGAAGACGCCGGTTTTCTTATAAATGAAGGAAAGTCAATTTTTTCACCTGTACAGTCATTAGAATGGCTTGGTATTGTTTGGAATGCCTGCGAATTTAGTCTTGTTATTCCAGACAGACGTGTAGATGATTTGCGTGTATCCCTTGTATCAGTTATTGGAAGATTTCCAAAAATAACTGCTAGGACCTTAGCTCAGGTTGTAGGTAGAATTATTTCCATGGCTCCAGTCATTGGCAATGTAGCTAGAATTATGACAAAATTTTGTTATATGGCAATAGAGTGTAGAACAGAATGGGACAAATGGCTGTTGTTTCCATGTCCTTACAAAGTCTTATCAGAACTGCATTTTTGGTTAGATAACATTACTAGTTTAAACATTAAGTTGTTGGGTCATTACTCAAAATCACATGTTGTAATTTACTCTGACGCCAGTGGTATAGGAGCAGGTGCATATTCAGTAGAACTTGACAAGAAAATTTTTCATGAAACATGGGACTTTTCTGAAGCACAAGAAAGTTCAACATGGAGGGAGTTGAAAGCTATAGAGCTAGCCTTGATATCTTTCAAAAATGTTTTTGAAGGCAAAACGCTTAAATGGTACACAGATAATCAGAACTGTGTAAAAATTGTAAAAGCTGGTAGTATGAATGAGAAACTACAAATGATAGCTTTGTCGATATTTTCGGTCTGTATTCAGAGATGTATTTCCATAGACATTCAATGGATTCCTAGATCACAAAACTCTCAAGCTGATTACATCAGTAGAATGGTTGATTACGAGGACTGGGGTGTATCAAATGAGTTTTTTCAATTTATGAATGATTTATGGGGTCCTTACACAATAGACAGGTTTGCTAATTCTCAGAATGCAAAAGTGTGTAGATATAATTCTCTATTTTGGAACCCATGCGCAATAGCTGTAGATGCTTTCACACAAGATTGGTCAAATGAGAATAACTGGTTAGTACCACCTGTTTATTCTGTTATTCGATGTATTAAACACTTGATTTACTGTAAGGCTAAAGGAACCTTGATTATTCCTAAATGGAAATCAGCAGCCTATTGGACTAAGATTTTTAATAAAAACTTAGAGTACCAGGTGCATGTTACAGATGTTATTGAATTTATAGATACAGAAGGTATCTTTGTAAGAGGGTCGAACCCACATTCTATATTTGCTCAAGAACAATTCATAACACCAGTATTGGCGGTTATGTTAGATGCTACTGGATAGCGGTGACACGGTCATATAGAATTAGTTGACATGGTCACGTGTATTGATGGATTTTACTGATGATAATATATTGGTGGTGACAAGGTCAAATGTATATGACAAGACTTCTGGATTTATGTGAAGTATGGTCATGAATTTTTAAATATATATGATTATGTTTTGAGCTTATTTATTTTTATAATGTTAACACATTTTACAGACATTTTCAACGTTGGGATATGGCAATCATTGTCCAGCGATATTCATCCTAGTATGCCTAATCATCTTGTACAAAAACTTCCAGATTATGTTCTATCGTCGAGGGCGAACAGCACTAGAAAGAAGTACAAATATGGATTCAACTCTTGGTGTAAGTGGTCAAAATTACATTGCATTTCTTCATTACCAGCTTCTACTGTACATATTGCATTATACTTAGTTCATATATCAGAAACATTCAACTCTACAAGTAAAATAGATGAAGCTGTATATGCGATTTCTTGGGCACACAAGCTAGCCGGTTTTCCGAACCCTTGCAATTCTGACTTGGTTACTTCTGTTCGTGAAGGGTCATACAGAAAAATTGGACACAAAATTAACAAAAAGGAACCTATTACAGCTAACATTTTATCAAAAATTGTTCATATATATGGTCAAAATTGTAACAATCTTAAAGATGTACGCATTGCATGCATGTGCTTATTGAGTTATGCAGGATTTTTACGATTTTCTGAATTAGCTAATTTGAAAAGATCTAATATAACCTTTTTTCCCACTCATGTTAAACTGTATTTAGAACAGAGCAAAACTGGAAGGCCGCGATGTAGTTATTTCTAAAACCGGAAATAATACTTGTCCAGTGGCTATGTTAGAACGTTATATGAAGTTAGCTAAAATATTAGAAAATTCTGATGAATTTGTATTCAGGTCTTTAAGTTATTGTAGTAAAAGTGATACTTATAAATTAAGGAAAAATTCACCACTTTCATACACTAGAGCTAGAGAAGTATTGTTGAATGCATTAGAAACCATCGGTTTAGATAAAAAACAGTTTGGTCTTCACAGTTTACGCTCAGGTGGAGCAACCGCTGCAGCAGCAGCAGGAGTTGAAGATCGTCTATTTAAAAAGCATGGGCGATGGAAGAGTGAAAATGCTAAAGATGGTTATATAAAAGAAAGTATAGATAACAGATTGTCAGTATCTAAAAAATTGGGTATATAAGACTATCGTATAGATATATTTAATTGCTGTAATATTACTAGTATCTGTTCCCTTTCTTTGTTTTCTTTCGATGCTTAACTGTACTGTCCAGGCGAGCTGATATCCCAAATAGTGTTTGGTTTTTATTTATAAATATTTTATGTTCGTTTGAGTAGACGAACAAAAACATAAATGTATTTATAAATGTTATAATGAACACGTGTATTTGTTTTGACATTTGTCACATGACTAGATATAAGGTATACTCTGAATTACTGAGTATTTCACGAGCTAATATAAGCGGGAAGAATTGTAACGGTAAATCTATGTGTAACTTTGTGTTATTTGACGCTTGCCTTCGGACAGTTCAGTCTGGTCATTTCTGACCCCACCCACCCACCCACTTTTATTTTATCAATGTTGTAAATTGATGTATTCATACTTATGATTTTGGACGTTTTTAAGATTATACATGCTTGAAAAGATTGGTAACAAAGATATTTCTTTTGTAGATTGTGTATAATTGGTAAATGATATGTTGAAGCAGCGGCTTCGGACGTGCAGACAAACATTCGCGCATTGTAAATAAAATGAATAAATATGCTTAACTGTACTGTCCAGGCGAGCTGATATCCCAAATAGTGTTTGGTTTTATTTATAAATATTTTATGTTCGTTTGAGTAGACGAACAAGAACATAAGTGATTAGATCAGTTTAAGATGAACTGCCAATGTTAAGTCAATGATATTTGGTATGCAAATTTTTGGCATTTGTAAGTATCATTTCCATGGAGATTTTATAGCCCGAACCCCTCATCATGGTTCATTGACTTTGAAACTTTTACATAGTTTACAACTTAATGTTTGTGTTTGTTTAAAGGAACGACTTATAATAAGTCAATGTTATTTGGTATGCAGTTGTATTAGCATTTGCACATCTCATTTCCATGGAGATTGTTTAGCCATGTACCTTCAGTCATGGTTCATCGACTTTGAATATTTGCATAACTTACATGTTAAAGTATTGCTATTTTAATTTCAACATTTGCATTATCAAAATTACAAAAAGGCGGGACATATCTCTGTGATAATAGTTTATTATAACATGCACTTATTTTTTATTTGTTTATATGTTATCTTCTTGTTTATTACAACTGTACTTTATACTTTTTTTTATTAATAATATTATTTTAATTTATAATCTTGTCTGTCAATAGAAGTTGTATTACTTAATGACATTCGACCTTAGAACAGATGTTTAATTTCTATTTAGGTACAAATTGGAATGTCAGCATCAACTTTATTGTATAAAGCAGATAGAAGGACAGATAGTTTATCCTGTATTGTGTATTGATATGTGTATAATACATGTATCACCTTATTTTTGTTTTATTTAGTGTTTGTTTTTAATTTATTTATTCATTTATTTATGTATTTATTTTCTCATTTCTTTCCTTTTTCAATCAACATTAACTCATTTTTCCACTAAGTAAGCTTAGTGTCTCTTCCAAACCTTATATATATTTCTAATGACTTATAAAAGATATTTATATGTCTCAAGGTACTTGAATCAATGATGATTAATTGCCTACATACTTAAATATACTTTACATTTAGTAATTTACGCTGTAAATATATATTTGCTTGTGTGTGCTCATAAGTAGCATGTATTTTCCACTATATTGTATTATTTAAAATACAGTTGCTAATATTTGAATTATACCTTGTACATGTAATATGGAGAGAGCTTTTATAGGCTGTGCCTGTTGTTCAATCCTTTTATATCTTTATGAATAAAATATGTTTAAAATCAAAGGTATCACCTTTTTCTATTTTATTGTGAACATTGTTTCACATAAAAATAGAATAACATTTTCTTTCAATTGTGTTTGCATACATTTTGTCAGACAATTTAGAAGGTCAATTAGCTTTTATTCAAGAAAACCTACAGGTATTGAAAGTTATTGGAACTTATATATTATTAAATAATTTGAACTCTGAAAACTATCAATACAGTACAGATATGTTTATATGTAACCAACCCACTAAGAATATTTGCGTGTTAATTTTTGATATAATCTGTTTATTAATGCTTTTACACAAGTGCTTATGACTCTGGTCTGGAAGTGGCTTAAGATCATAAAATAAGTTGATTATATCCATAATTGTACAGTATATGCTTGACAAAATTATTTGTGTCTCTCAATTATAAAAAATGCTTTTCTCACCATGGGCCCTTTAATTGAAATGAAACTATTTTGACTTTTATCTTTATGTGAAACAAAGTACACAATATAAAATTTCGGAAATAAAATAGAATAAGGTGATAAATGTATTATACACATATATCAATACAGCATAATTCTTATGTCTATCTATCTGCTTTATACAATAAAATTGATGCTGACATTCCAATTTGTACTTAAATAGATATAAAACATCTGTTCAGGATATTGAACGTCATCAATTAATATAACTTCTTTTGAGACACAAGATTATAAATTAAAATTCTATTATTGAATAAAAAGGCATAAAGTACAGTCGTTATAAACAAGCAGATAACAAATAGAAAATAAATGCATGTTATTAAAAAAAATAAAAATGCGAGAGTCCAGTCCAGTCTATAGTCCAGTCCAATCCAGTCCAGTTCAGGTAATACACTTTGCCCATGAAGTTAATAAAGAAAAGCTATATAAAAAATGGCGATTATGTTTTGTCTTTACCTTTTAATTATCCAATATTACTTTATGATTAACAAGTTAGAGCTTTTATAACCAAATATTATAAGAATATATCTTTATTATTGCGTGCTATCGCAAAGAGTTATTAAAATCAATATTTCAGACACCAATAATTTAAACTGATCTGTATTTCCCTTGTATAGTAATTACAGAAATATTCATGCTAAAGAACGTTTGATCCTTTATGATGCTTTGATGTTCCTATAATCAGTCCTGTAAATATCCAACAATTCCACATGGACGAAATATTTAAACAATAAAAAATTCATGATACTACAAAGCAATACGAACCTTAGTAATATGACCTTAAAGATAACACACATGCATATCAGTATACAGTTTATAACCGTGTAATGGGTATTAAAAGCAGATTATTCGACAGCCCGCGCACCGTAAGTAATAGAGATTAACAGTAACCATAGAGTGTGGTGATGGGATGTGGTGCCGAAAGGGACAATGATAACACTGACTGAGATGTTGGCCATTCCATGTTTAACTTCCAAAAGTCCTGTTTCATTGAGAAATATGAAACAGCTATCCTTACAAAGTCTTTTGTATTTAAAAAAGGACATGTTTTCAATGTCACCAAATTAGGTTAAGATTTGATTTTTACAGATCTTGTTATTTTGAATTCAAACATTTACTGATGCTTAACTTTACATGATTGTAGTCTATACAGGAAGTTTATTCTAATCCCATCGTGTGGTTATGTGTTTGTATCAGGACTGTCCATTTTCCAAAATTTATTTTTCAGTCGAGAGTCAATCTGTTGTATTTGTCATTTTCCGATCAAAATGAATAACTTACTTTAAATCAAAGAAACAATTGCATAATGAAGCTCTTAACAAAAATAATAAAAACCCGGAACTACACATTACAATTACACAGAAACGAAAGGAAATTAACAGTGAAACAATAAAGAAATAAAAACACCGAAGACTACAACGCTATAATAATTTCTTTGTTTGCCTTTCTTTCTAAATGAACTAGAATTAATAATTCTAAACTTCTTTTGAAGCTAAAATGCAATTTGGTATAGATTGACCAAAACATATGTGTCCTCTATTGTCGATGACCTAAGGTATTCATCAGACATCCAGTCATTCCTACGAAAAACCACACAACTTATAACAATGTCGAGGCGACCTCAATACATGAAATTGAGAGGCGGAAGCTATCAAGGGGACAATGAAAGCATTCTCTTTGATATTAATCGATAATTTCTATAGTTGTCTTTGAAAAGCACAGTATGCAGGAGTAATAAAAACAAATTGCATAACAAAATTCGAAAGTTATTCCTTTAGGTTATTTCAGTTGTTGTCAGACAATACTTTTTTTATAATCACTACAAACACACAGATACATTTTTTGTAGTTTTGGCATCATTTAGACCTCTGAGTGAAAACACGTCACGAGTTATATGATATTTTATCATAGCCCTTAATTAATGCTGTTTTAATCAAGCAACTAATTCAAGGAATATTCCGACAGAACTTATTAAAGCTAATATTTGGACATAAATTTCAACATAACCCAAAATTAGCTAGATTCCCAATTGATCTGTCATCAACGTAGAAAGGCTTTGTCACATCGAATTGACAATTTTTGCCTTTTCATCTTTTGTTCTTTGTAACTTCAAAAACTTGTTCATATATCCTCAAAAGTGTTCCGTCAATCTTGTAATGGTTACATTGGGAAACGTTGCAAGACATTTGCCCATCCCAAACTTTTCAGCCAAAAAATAATTGAGTTGGTACTGTTAGTTGATGTAAATAACCCCTTTCCCTTATAATAGTTCGAGTTGCAAGCACAAAAAATATTGCAGTCTTACCATCTCCCTTCCAATTCAAAAGTCTGTTTATTAATACTTAAATAGGCAAGTGGACTATTTTCGTCACGTTAATCATTTTGCTTTACCATGAACTCAATTGTGTCCGTCTTAGATCAATTGTATATTCATTAAAGAGTATTGTGGTGTGATGTTATTCGAAATTGTGTTTGCGTTCAATCTTGTTTTGTTTAACTCGTTTGCTCCTAACGTTGCTACGTATTTATACATCCCTAGCTTACAAATGTTTGGGTTTCAGCCTTCTTGACGAAGGAAATCAAGAAAAGCGCTTCGGGCGCAGGAAATTTAAATTGTGCTTTTTTCATTAACAGGCACTGGGTCGATGCCAGTGTTAGATGGATCTGAGGGTATCATCAGCTCAATGGTCAGTGCTTCGGTACTGTCATGATGTGATCCATATTTTTCTTAAAACATTTCACGTTGAATAATTAACAAAATTACTAAGAAAATGAGGTTCCAACATCTGGAGGAAAAGTTGACCTTAGCCGAGTTTTGCTATCCTTTTATTTCCCTTTTGGTCGTATATATATAGCTCCTTGCGTTGCCACATATTTATACATCCGTGGCTTTCAAATATTTGAGTTTGAGAGTGTCTGATGAAGCTTAGTCCAGAAAAGCGCTTCGGACACAAGAAATTTAAAAGAACTTGTTTTCATATTGTATCACAGGCCCCGGAATGACCAATGTGGAACAATTCAAACGAGAAAAACAGCGGTTTATACCGAAATAATACACTAAAAACAAAAATCGTAGGCACCAAACAACGACAACCACTGAACCTCATGTTCCTGACTTGTGACAGGCATATAAGGAATCTGGCAGGGTTAAATATGCTTAGGAGCGATTAACCTTCCCATAAACGGGTACAGTGCTGTAACAGCAATTCATTAGAACAAAAGGTCAAAATAAGTTGAGCAGATCTTAACTCATCAGATCGACACAAAGCACAAAACAACTATCAAAAAGACAAAGAACCGGTCTAGAGAGCTATTTACAACTAACAATAAACATGATTTAACATATTTAGATTTCAATCAGCTAATGAGTGTAAAGACGTCATAAACTTGCAGGTTGAGCAAAGCATCCATGACCTTGTGCATTGATAGATAAGCCAATCAATGTTCCTAACTGTACATGTATACCAATATCTAGCTATGTTTCAATTCATTAATATAAAATCAATGTAAATTACTTTAAGCATAACGCTTGCATCTTATATTATTAATAACATATAATAGATTATTTTTTATTTGAAACTACTAGATATCACTGCAAGATTTCTTCCTTTACACCATAGTGAGGCAAAATTAGTCCGAGATTACCCTGACGTCCAACGGCTGTTTTGCCAGACAAGCTGGGGCCGTGGGACGTCAGAGCTCGTCCCATATCAAAAGTGGATATTTGCCCGTCCAAAATAAAGGGTGGCAGGTAGGTGAAACTTACATAAATGAAGAGATAAATGAAAATGAACAAATTGATACCCGATTTATATAATTCCAAGGCCGTCCGTTGGCACCAGAAGCGACGAAGCAGCGCATCTATTTTGGACGGGCAAATATCCACTTTTGATATGGGACAAGCTCTGACGTCCCACGACCCCAGCTTGTCTGGCAAAACAGCCGTTGGACGTCAGAGTAATCTCGGACTAGGCAAAATTAACTTCTTTTTCCAGATCTTTTAAAACAGCTTGAGTGTCCTGACTTTTTGTCAGAATATACTTGTTTTTTTTTTAAACTATTCTACAGATGATTCAAACCAAATGATAAAAGTGAGGATACATTTGTGACAAACTACAATATATAAAAAGGGAGATGTGCTATGCATGCTGTATTCGGAACACAGAGTCAGACTGATTTATCTAATTTGGATGTCGGAGAAGGAAACCCAAAAAAATGTTTCAACATTTAGGTATTTTTGTGCCCGTACAGATGTCTTTTTCTTTAATTTGACTATTTCGTGTACTTTACTTTTTCCATGTGTGCCCCTACCCCTTTTAGAACACTGGTTTAGTACCTGTTATGTATTCAGGAATCAAAAATCAAATTTTAAAAACTTCAAAAAGTAAGAAAGAAATTCTGCTTAAAATCAATTACATTGCCAAGATTATTCCTGGCTAATGTAAATATTAATTAGCAGGCCAACTATAGTCAAGATGCTCAATAAGAGATTCCGCGAGTAATGTGCAGAATATTTCCGAACAAATTGACGGTGATATAAATTCAAAATATTGAAATAGAGAAAAATAAGAACAATAATTAACAAGTATTTTACAGGACATTCTTTGAACCTATCACTAGAGGGTCTATGAAAACAGCAAAGCTGAACATATCCAGAGAGGCATTAGCAGAAATTCATGTGTCATATTAAGTAGATCAGAGGCAAAGAAAAAAATATTGCGTCATACTCTTCATTGATATTTAATGTCTTTTACCCCGAGGTCTAAGGAATGTTTATTTGTGTCAGCAGTGTCATGTTTCACAAGCTCCAGTTTGTACAAGAAACGATTGAAAACACATTTATCGAATTCTACACCAGCTGTTTTATTGGTATACATCAACTGATTATCTGCGTATAATTAGATCTATAAGATAAATGTGCAGTTCTTCTGTTGGAAATGCAGTGGAAGATAAAACAATGCTTGGCTTCGGTAGACACATGACTCTTGGATGTCAAATCAATTTAACAGATCATGTAAATCGATTGAAAAACAATTGATTGGTTCCTGAGGATTAATCAATGTTAATTATCATTGGAATAACAAATTAATTGCCGATGGTAAACAAAGCATGAGTCTATTGGGACTACAACATTGAACAGGATAAAAAATCTTTTTTTCTGATACATTGTATAATTACAAAAAAGAGACTGAGTTTTGTCAAAGTTAGGTATAGTTATCCTAAGAAACTTCCATTCATCTTTTAAAGGTTGAAGACTATATCAAAAGATATTTCGCCAATTCAAATGTTCGCATATTCTGTGGTATCAGTCAGTATGAAAATGAACATTTCTCACATTTTCACAAGAGGGTTTTTCTTTAAAAATTTGAATTCTTATTTTTCTTCAATTAAAAAAACCTAGCTCATAACATTACCCCTTCCTCCCTAACGGGCTAATTTATCTTAAAAAAGGATGAGGTATGAAGAGACATATAACATTGGCCAGAAATGAAACACAATAATACAATTTGACAATCTATAATGAATAAATTTGCTCTTCAACTTCGTATTTTATTTGGCTTTTAACTTTTTTGATTCGAGCGTCACTGACGAGTCTGTTGTAGACGAAACGCACGTCTGGTGTACAAAATTTTAAGCATGAGTTTATTCGATAATTGCTTTGCATCGCAGTGCGAAGCTATCATTTTCTTTGATATTCACGCCATTTTGAAATTATTACTTTACAATATCGGATCTGATTGGTTGCCTTATGATATGTCTAAGGGCCTATTGGCTAGAATAAGATAGAATTGGGAACATATCCCGGACAGATAGCAAATACGGAAGATAAGAAGTAAAATACAGTATGGGTATTCAAGACCCAATCAACAACCATTGCTTCATAATGACGTAATTTGAGATACAGCGAACCACTCTGTAACTTTTAACTTGTATCGTCTATGTCTACTTACACGTAAACCAACCATAATGTTCAACCAAAAATGTACCAAAAACTTTTGATTGGAAATAAAATAGATTTAAAGACTAGCAAAGTTGACTTGATAACATACGGAATAAAGCAATAAAGGTCACTTACTTTTGACAACATAAGAAATTACCATATGTACTTAACCAGTTAAAAATGTGAATTTTAAAAATAATTATTAATCGAATTGACATGGCCGCGATTTGGTAGGTGTCTTCTAATCTAAATATAAATTGCATGTTAAAATTAAATCTAAATAAGTTTCGTTTGAAGGCTTTAAAGAAATATGTAAGACAAAAGTCAAAAGTATTATTACAGCCTACTTAATAGTAAGGCACATTACAATATCTTCATACCTTTTAAACAATCTAAGGCTAAGATTAAAAATATCAATTACATACAAAACTATTCCGAACTCTTCCTGAAAATTAAATCATGCGTTGACCAACACGACTTAATACAATTATGATTTCATCAACAACTAATGAAGACATCGGTGGACACCATCAATACTTTAATTATCAATAATTTGACAATGAAAAGTCAGGTTGTAGTCAGATGTATAGAACGGATTAACTGTATAGTACTTTTTTTAACAACAAACATGCATCAAAATTAAGAAGTATGATGACAATATATATATCATTGAGAAGTTAATTAGTCCAAACTTTAATCATTTAACCAATGTAATGTGTGAACATTATGCCTTGTCATAACACTTTTACTAAGTAGGCGCAATCGTGTTTTTGTAATAAAATGTTCAAAGAAGTAATGCGCATAATATATATCTAAATGTCATCATACTGAGTAAACAATGTATTAAACACCTTTGTCTAAGGTAAAGTAAGGGGAACAACCTGTATCGCAGTATAACGAGTTGTGATAGAAAGTAGTCATCATACTGAGTAAACAATGTATTAAACACCTTTGTCTAAGGTAAAGTAAGGGAACAACCTGTATAGCAGTATAACGAGTTGTGATAGAAAGTAGTCATCATACTGAGTAAACAATGTATGAAACACCTTTGTCTAAGGTAAAGTAAGGGGAACAACCTGTATCGAAGTATAACGAGTTGTGAGAAAAAGTGTTCATCAGACTAAGTAAACAATGTATTAAACACCTTTGTCTGATCTAAGGTAAGGGGAACAACCTGAATCGCAGTATACCGAGTTGTGATAGAAAGTCGTCATCATACAGATTAAACAATGTTTTAAACACCTTTGTCTAAGGTAAAGTAAGGGGAACAACCTGTATCGCAGTACAACAAGTTGTGATAGAAAGTAGTCATCATACTGAGTAAACAATGTATTAAACACCTTTGTCTAAGGTAAAGTAAGGGGAACAACCTGTATCGCAGTTTTACGAGTGGTGATAGACTGAGTAAACAATGTATTAAATAAACACCTTTGTCTATAAGGTCTAATGAGACCAACGATAGTATCGTAGTATAACGAGTTGTAATACAAAGTTAATTAACCGACAAAAGCTAAAGCATAAAATTATAGACAACATAAAGTAACTAATTTAAAAGTTTTAGTTTACCTATACCACAGACCAATGATAGATACTTTATCGAATTTCTTCTTACATATGTTTTGGTCTTAACCTGGTCCATTGATGGATAAATGATTAACCCCCTCCCCGACACATACAAATAACCTAGCAAGTAATAAGGTTAGGTAACGAGACCGTTGCTCATATTCCAACAAGTTGAAATTGACATGTATGACATACACAGTTTTTTTAATTGCATTAAGATCTTCGTATAAGACATCGTGTGGCAAAATATCTTTTCGAGCGAGACCTTGGCTATTATCTAAATATAATAGATAAGCTGGCATAATGAAGTTATTGCATGAAAAGCAAGAAGTTTAAAGACCTAAAGAGAATAAATATGCAAGGCCAAATTCAAAGATATAATTACTTATATATGACAGACTTTAACCAGCGAACCTCTAAAGGATGTCATTCTATTTTTCTATTAAAGATAAATTATACATTTTTGATTTTCGAATTCAGAAAAAAAGCGTGACCTACTACCATCTCCTCTCGTCAAAATAAGAGCTTGTCATTTTTCTTGAAAACCTTAATAAGCTGATATCGCCCACAACTTTCCCTTAAACATTTTATAAAATTTCTTAATCAAGTTACTTTGAAAGTAAAAAGTACGTCGCTTGTCAGCTGAGTAAAAAACAATACAAGAATTCGAAGCTGACAGGTCATGTGAAAAGCAACAATTTGGTTATCTTTGATTTCCATATACACAGAAACTGAATCCCGATTACCTACATTTAGTTGTACGATCTCAAATCAAAATTAAAAACCAATTGTTCAGAGAACAATTGAAGGTCTTTCCACTTCTTACGATTCATTTTGATATGAAAATATTAAAATACGGTTTAAAATGTCATTTCGAGTGTCAAATGATACCTTTATGTACGCTGATTCCAAAAATATATGGTTTCTATACAATTTTGTTTGAAATAAGGGAGATAATTTGTTACTTCCGGTCTGAAAAATGTCACTTCCGGTATTATTTGATATTTTACTTGACACTGATTCCAAAAATATATGGTTCTATATACTTTTACATCAAATAATTACAAAAAAGCTACTTTCGGTTTACACAAGGTCATTTCCAGTTGGATTTTCAAGGTCATGTAAATTGCAACCTAATGAAAAAAGTCCCATGGCTTCATCGTGTTTAAATATGAAGTTAAAGCAAAGGTCAAAATCTAGAACGTCAAATTCAACTTTGACCTTGAGCTCAATTTCAAGGTCATAAACCAAGGACCTTAAATCATTACCCTAAGTCTTTATTATACTTGGTAAATGAGTTATACCACCATACATGTAATTTTAAATATAAAAAGGGAGAAAACTCCCATTTACGGTCAACGTACCCTCGCAATCAAAATTTACGTGTTACGACATGTCGCAACTAACAATTTAGTAAAAATAATTTGTCGATATCTTATACGGTTTTTGAAAATAAGTGAAAATAAACCAAAATCAAAATTGAGAATATGACCTTGACCTAATTTTCTTTTTTTTGGACCAAGTACCTCATATCAAAAGACCTTAGGTCTCTATCACTTATGGTTTACTGGTTAGAAATGCATATCACTTATATCAAATGCATAAGGGGAAATAACTCTCATATGGAGTCTCCGGATAGCTTCGGTCCAAATGGTCATCCTAATCCTGAAGATGTAACGAGCAATTTGGTAAAATAAATTTGTCATAATCTTTTACGGTTGCGAAGGAGTAGTGGCCACAACAGTGTTTGGGGAGATAACTCTTACAACGTAAAGTGTTCAATTGAGCGGTTGTCAGTTTCAAAAGCGTATAAACTGTTCGATATCATATACCAAATTTCTTAGCAACATCTTTTGAAACAACAATACTACGCAAGAAAAAATTAGGCGGAAGAAAAAAAAATAATAATAATCGGAACAAAATCAAAAGGTCTTTCCACGGAAAGCTGGAAAGACCTTATTAACCAATGTAATATTTTTAATTCGCATGAAACAAACTGTTTATTGAAAGTTTCAGTTATCAATTAAAACAATTTCATTTACCGAAACATGTTACACGTTATTCGATCTGTACACTTTACATGAATGTACTTTTGTTGCAACGAGTACATTGCATATATTGTTCTGTTCTAAATAATAAATTTCCATTTGGAATTCAACTTGATTATACGTACTAATGATACTTGAACAACATGTTTAATATATTGAACAAGTTACGTAAAAGTACGACAAAAACTTTGTCACCTATTCTTCGACGTTTTCTGTGTTCCGTTTGACAATTTTCCTAAATTCAATTTTTAACGGAAATCAAAATGCAACTTACAAGGAATTGATAACCCTACTAATAGGATTGATTTTTATAATTGCATTGCTTCGCTTCTTTGTACATGCATTTGAGTATATATAACTATGGGAAAAGTCACTGAAGATCTCATCTTTCTTAAATACTATTCTTCAGTGACTTTCCCCATAGTTATATATGAAACATAAAAAAATTGCTCACGTTCCAAAAGGCAGCTCAAAATCAAAAATGACAATTTGGCAAAACAACAAAAAGCATTGAAAACGAATGCGAAAGCTTTGTATGTCAAATGCAAAACGCCGAGGTCAATACAACCTCAAGACTGATGAAGATGTAGAAGGGTCCGTCGGTTGCCAAGGACGGCACGGTTATCGCGCAAATCATATATGAACATGGGACACATAAATAACGGAAAACATGGACATTGCGAAGGGCCATAGTCTATCTAGAATGCTAATGAAAATTTTACATATACTAGTAATCCATACTGATTGATGGACTGATTGATATCTTCGTCTACGAAAGCGTGATCCATTATATGTTTTATTATTATATCACTGCCCGGTTAAGTGGAGAGTTCCGCTTACATATGTGCTTGAACTCATCACATTCATGTATTACCTGTCCTGTTGTTAGTTTCTGTCTTTGCAGTTAATTTGTTGTATATTGCTGACTTAAAATTAAATTAAGCCATGAGATACCTTTTAATGTATCTTAAGTGTACCGAGTTGGTGGGGTACGGGTACCGGCCATGCCTTTTTGGTGCATTTTTATGGGGGTTTTTGGTGTATTTATTATCAATTTAAATATATATATAGTTGTATATAATTTTTCTACAATTGTTTTCCAACAACTACTATTTTGAAGATTCGAAAAACTTATTTTATTGATTTATACTATAAGCAAGATTGCACGAGTATTGTTTAAGCCATCACGTCACTTCATTAAACAATGCAATTCAACATCGAAAATCAAAGCTGCTCAACTTCAGAAATGTATCTACTTCCACGTGAATTATTGGATCGAAAATGTTCTTAAATTGCAAATGTGGTTTGGTTTTGTTGCTTAAAATATAAATACAATATACATAAACTTGCTCAAATCAATAATTGATTTTTAGTGTATTCATTTATCATAATAGGTCCTACCTGACATTTGCTGTTTTATGGATTAATCCTTATAACAAGTGAGAGTAAGCCAAATTACGAAATATTTTAACACTTAAGTTAAGTTCAAAACGAGTTTATTTCACCACATCTTAGTTTAAAAGGTATACTGAAATGGTACGTATATAATAACGCCAGTACAATATCTTATAGGGTACTAATCTAAGCACAAGCCATTATATACTAGCGTTTATGATATCTTGTTCAATGCCAAGAAGCACTTGTTGTGTGTCTTAGAATGCTAATAAAAATAAGTTATCAATAACGTAATTTATCTTGAATAATATTCAAACAAAGCAATATGATGTCGAACTATACTACCATTGCACTGTTTTTAATTAGTTTTGTTTATCAAGTAAACACCATTATCATCGTAAAAACAAAAGAATTTATTGTTTATAGACTCTGCAGTAATTTTCCGTTTATAATGAGCTACCATGATATATTTACATACGTGGTGAAAAGAAATTGCACTAGAAGGAAATCGGTTGATTAATTGAAGGTTGTTTGCTTAACGTCCAGTGATTAATATTTCATGCATATTTAGGACGAGAAATTGTGTCAAACGGTTATTGTAAAAAATAGAAAATGAAGTAGAGATGCCCAACATTCAGAAGTTTTAGGAACAAGAACATTGATGGGATAAAAACAATGCGCCAGAGAAAACCAATAAAATGGAAAATCAACTCAACGGTCAAGAACACGATCTTGAATAGATGATTAATTTTTCATAATAAAGAATAAGCCATATATCGCTGTAAATCGGTTGTAAAACTATTCAATGGCTTTGTAGGTGACCGAAGGTTGTATGAATTATGTATTTTATTTTCAAGTAAAAATCTGCCAAGTAAAAAAAATAACCACAATTGGTTGATCACAGCTGAAATACAGTTAATAATCAGTCGATTACTATGTAGAACTCGGTCAAATAATTCTAAGCAAAATTGTTTTGAGATTCGGATGGATGATTATCGTCCAGTGGCAAATTAAATGCATATACAGGACGAGAATATGTTAACGCGATATGAATATGAACCCTGCTTTATACTAGACCTACACGCTAAGCCGGATTTTAACGTTCTAGTTTACAAGGTAACAGTCCGCAGGAGGACATGTCATCATACCAGGACACACTATTCTGACTCAGAGCCGTCAACTTTTTGCTCTTACTCCTAAATTCTGCGTGCTTAGCGAAGAAGCAGTAAATTCCAATTTTAACGTCTTTGTTTTGACCCGGACGATGTTTGAACTCACTACCTCCCGCGCACTCGAGGCGAGCACGCCACCATGAGACCACCGAGGCGGTATGATTGAGATTCGGCAAAGAATGTAAAGTTTATCAGACTTTTTAGTCAGTATATTTAAGACCAATCAAGACCAAACTAGACTTTTCAAGGCTGCTGGATGTATAATGATTAATAAAAGATGTGAGCTATACGTTAATGAGACATTCCAACGACATGTATAACCAAAAGACAATTAGTGGCCAGTATACAGTCTTCAACACTAAACAATTTGTGCTGAATCGTTTAAAGTTTATAAAAGTTGATCAAAGATCTTTCATCAACACCCAATTCTCCAAATAACTACAAGTACTTAGTCCATTCTTAATTGATTAAGATTGTCAGTTTTCCTTCCAAAGGTCATTAGTTCTCTCGGGGTTCTCCGTCTTCCTCCATAAATACAAAATGGTCACAACGAAATGGCCAAAAGTGCTGAAAGCGGTGTTAAATACCAACAATCAATCGATCGATCAAACAAGAACAAATAATAGTTTTCGAGAATGTGGGATTGAAAATTAGTTCAGTTATGTTCTTTCAAAAGTTTTTTTATTTGTTTGACATGACAGTTGTTTTGTATTGTAAGATTAAGTAATAGTAAAGCTGCTCAATCAGTTTTCTTGCTGTGAATACAAATGACAAATACAGTGTCCAAACAAAACATTGTTTAACCTGGAAACCTTTCTAAACCAAACCCTTAGCTACATAACCGGTTCTGTTCAAACCAAATACTGCATAACCAGCAGGAAACCTATATATTTGAACTTTGGTACATGTATCAGATAATACACTGTAAATATGTTTAGGTTATCATATCAAACCTGTGATAATCGGTATCCTGTATAATCTGGTCAAAATCTTTAGTACCGTAGGGGTTCCATACTAAACATTTAAGGTAAGGGGCTATTTTGTCCTTGTAATTCACATGTTAAATGAAAGTACCGTTATCTATAACATTTATAATTGCAAAGAAAGTGAAATTAAAGCTTAAAGAAAAGGTGAATTTTAGCTATGGACAGATGATACAATTTTATGATTTCATTACTAGTAATAAAATTAGCAAGATTACAAAAAAAATGGTTACCAACATTAAGTTTACATGTGAATGGATCTATGTAATAGTTTAATATAATATTAAAGAAAATACCATTCTGGTTAAGGATCTATGTTGTAAATCAACAAGAAACTGGTACATTCTATTAAGGGATAACAGAATGGATAGAAGATACCAAAAGAGATGGGCGACAACTGAAACCAACTGCAAGTTCAAATAAATCTAGAAATACAATCATAATGTTCATGAACTAAAAGCTTATGCAGTATTTCTATATTTAATCTGTCCAAGAGTCATTTAGAAAAAAAAAATCATTGTTATTGCAAAAAGAGTTAAGAAATGTCAAAGTATTAGAATAAAAATTATCTTCAAGACCTGTCAGGGATTTTCTCTTGAAAATTTCATTTTTGATTCGCGACACGACAGTTGCCAATAGTGAAGAAGGATGTACCTATCATACCAGAGTATAATATCATCGATTTTGTTTGGTGTTCTGTTGTCTAACCTTTATAGTTTTCCATGAAATGATGTATATGGAGTATAATTTTAAGATTCCTAACGAGTGAGAATTGGATATCGCTTGATATCAACACCAGTTATTTAATTTAAATATAATGATAAACGAGCATATGTGAGAGGAGTGAGAATTGGATATCAAGCGATATCTAGTTCTCATTAATTGTTAAACGTATTTCCCTAATAGTAAATATACTCCTTATTTTAAAAAGGTAACTCGCGAAAAATTGTTTATATCAAAAGTCCTATTTCGGTGTCCAACATTAAAATCAGACGTTTTCAAGCTTTTGGTACGCATCAGAATGGAATCAAATTTGACAAAAAGAATATTTTAAGATGAAACCTGACAAAGCTCTGTACATTATTGAAGAAATCACAAATCTTTCTTGCCAAGGGGAAAAGTAGTACGTTGTGACCTTTGAAAATAAGCATTGACCTAACGAACAGGCGATGGGAACATCGCAATGTCGTAACACATTGAAGGATAGACCAACCAAATTTCAGCATTTTTCGATTTAATTATACATATCACAATCCGTTTAGTGTTATAAGAAACATATCTCTTCAGACTCTTCTTCTGGCCACAAACAAAAGAGAAAGAAGTGTATACTACATGGTTCTATTCCTAATTGAATTGAAATGAAACTTTTAATTCAAACTTTTTTTTCTGGTTAGGAGCCGTGTTTCTGATAATGCTGACATAATCTAACTATCACCTTGAATTGAGCCTGTCGAGGATTTAAGGAAAATGACAGGATTTTACAAATTCTCTCCCTCGTTTCTCTGCTTGTACATTGTGAACATAACTTTATGTTTTGTCTTTCTTTTGTTCTTTTACAGTGATTTGAACATGTTTTTTTTTATCATTTTGTGCTTATACCTTCAATAATGTTCTTTTAATATACGGTAACCGTATATTTAATCCAGAATAGCAACAAACAATTAATTTGTCTTCACTTTTGATAATGGGAATAATGATGATGGTGATGCGAACTTGTAAAGCGATAGAATATATCCATATTAGTGTGGTATAGACTGAAATATAGCTTTAGCTATTGCAGTAAAATCATTTAATTTCTATTTAAATGATAAATACAAGTCCTTCAAATGTTCATTCAGAAGAAATATCATCATGTCAGATGTTAAAATAAAAGAATATCAGAAGAAGACGTTTGCAAAATTAGGGAACGAGGGAATGTTATAGACATAAAATATCTGATGAATGTTTAAGAGTGCCTTGTATTTTCTCATAGTGTCGTAATTGTCCATCGAATTACTATTGCTAAACGAGTTAAGCCAGTGAATGAAAACAGGAAAGTGACAGCGAACCAATTAAATAATGGTTGCCGCGTGAAAAATTGCGCTTTCTGATCGATCGTATATTCTAAGGTTCGATTACATACCTAAAACAAGATCATTAGAAAAACCCAGCATAACGGACCTGCTCGAGTTCAGGAGTTGAACGACCAACTCAAACCAACGCATCAATTACTTACATAATTCAACCTTGAGATGACAAGATGAAATTTATACCATATACCCATGGCATACGGGTTGAATACCGATGGACGGTTTTCATCTTAAAAGATTGTTTAGCTTTAAACAGAAAGCTGTCAGTTTGAAATTAATCTGTCGCATGGGAGAAGTTTGTTTTGCTTGACGTTTATTAGAAATATGAGAAAAACATATGCATTTAACTAGCCGAAATATTTATTTCAACGAAACTGCGCCATGTGGGTTCATGTGTGACATTTTGAAATTATATAATAAAGTTAAAATACATATAATTTAAATTATGAACAGGCTAGAAAATGCTATTCTGATAACACATTATTCCCTTTTACAGACATTCGGGGACAGCGCAATACATATTGTAAATAGTATGAAAACCATATTTAGAATTTATAATTATAATTCATACATATACAGTACAGATAGACATACAATGAATAAGCACTATTCGGATTGATGGACATGCGGAAATGCAATCTGTTCAGTAAACCCTGCATGAGCATTTCTTCAATACATAAAGTATATAGATTAGTTTAAATGTCCAGTCTTTAGCAATTTGAAACTTACTTTATCAAACGTCTTATCGTGTTATATACAATGTACATGCAATGCTTCAGACGCCATATGTCCCCTACTTCGTGCTTATGTATCATTAACTGTTTAAAGGAACAATAATGTACTTGAAGTTGTGATAAAAATGAGTATGTAATTGATAAACGAAATAAAATCCCATACAAGAAGACGTATAGCCAAAAAATCGATACAAAAGAACACTTCCACCAGCAAATTAGATAAATGAAAGATTTACTTCACTAAATATCGAAAAAAATATGAGGTAATTCTGCAAGTCGAATAATTCGTTAATATCATGGTGGTTCAGTTTTGCTGTCGAAGCAACACTGAGTGAAACAGTAAATATACGAAATATGATGTCTAACTGTGATGGTCATTTCTATCCATAATGATCAATCTGGATGAAACTGTAAGGCACGTAAAATGAAATATTATTTGTACATTCCCAATTCTAATGAGCGAACTCCTAAGTAAAATACAAGAAGGCATATATAAGGCCAAACATGTTAGAAGGCATATATTTGACCATCTGTTTAGAAATATAACAAAAAGGTTCAAGAAACTAAAAATACATTATATATATATATATATATATATAAATATAAAGATTTAGTATGATTGCCAAAGATACAACTATCTACCAGAGTCCAAATGACGTGGATGTAAGCAACTATGGGTCATCCTACGACCTTGAAAAATGAGTAAAATTCATACCTATGAATTATGGAAGGGAATATAGTGAAATTAATTGTTCGAATTGCCAAAGAACCGAAAAGGAAATAATTTCAGATGTACTAAATAATTAATCATAATGTGTAACAAAATTTTAGATTTATATGATCTATTGATTTGTTTTTGTTTAACATCATGGCACATATATTGCATGCATATTAGGAATGAGAACAATTTACACAATAAGTCAATTTTGTAGGCTTGTAAAGTAGACTACCCGAATTGAAAGGTGGAAAGTTTGGATACCACTGGAAAAGTTAAACAGAAATTCTGTCGAACTCCCGAAGAAAAAATATTGCAGGGGTTACTTAACATGGAGAGAGCGTGGTACCTTTTCTAACTTCTAACAAGGGGCAGATGATATCCTTATTCTGACCTAACTTGACTATGAACAGAGACCCCCCCCTCAACACGTGTTTCATTGACGAACGGGAAGTCGTAATACTAGTATACCTAAGAATAATAAAACTGCATCTAATTCTTTAATATCTTTAACCTCAATACTTGCGCAGATCTTTAGTAGATGTAAAAACATTTCTGATCTGTTGTCCTACACTGAACACGTACAGCTAAATTAAATACTTATTTTGAAAGCCCCGAACAACATTGTTTTCACTCATGAACATAACTATGACAATTTCTTCTATCTGCTCTCCACGTACCCATGGGGTTTGTAATCAAATTTGGAATAATTATAATTTTCCTACAGATAAAGATAAATATTTTTGTTGGAATGATCTCAAAGACAACTAAGCATCAATTACTGGCACCACGCATACTACAGACCAACACACCATCAATGATCAAGTGCAGATTAATGAATCTTTCCATATAAATAATGTATTTTCAGTTTTAGAACCCTGAATGTAAAGATGATAGAAAAAAAAAAAATGGATACATACGCAACAACAATTTTAATTGTGAGAAAAAAAAAATAACTGTAACATTCGTTGTAAAAATGCCATACATGGCAAGACATGTAAAGCTAATAGAACTTGCATCCCTGTCAAGTCAATACAAAACTATGATGCATGTCCAGTGGCAAACATTTCATACATATTAAAGGCAATACGAATTACCAAAATCTCAAACAGAATGGCTCTACAAAGCGTGCAATCGGGATGCAAGGCAGGAATTCTTTCAGACTGTCACCGGTATGTTAGAAATGGGCAGAAATATTGCCTTGCAAAAGAAACCGACGAACCCCGCAAAGAGTTGTTTCAATGTTTGAATGTGCAGACAGCGTTACACTATCCATGCACGAGGCATCGGTACTAAAATATCATTCTGACAGCGTGTGGTTGTGTATCAATATATCCAGTGTGGGTTAGTCGTACCTCTCATAGTGGTTGTGTATTAAAACACTCAGTACACCTTTGTGAGTTAATCGTACCTCTCATAATGGTTGTCTATTAATACATCCAGTACACCATTGTGGGTTAATATTACCTCTCAGAGTGGCTGTGTATTAATATATCCAGTACACCTTTGTGGGTTAATCGTACCTCCGTCAGAGTGGTTGTGTATTAATACATCCAGTACACTTTTGTAGGTTAATCGTACCTCTCAGAGTGGTTGTGTATTAATACATCCAGTACACCTTTGTGGGTTATTTGTACCTCTCAGATACATAGTTTAAGAAACTACTATATAGTAATCTTTAAAAAAAACCCAGCATATTGAATAGGCTTCATCGCAAAAATCTTCAGACTTGTGTATATATTGCTTTTTGCTTAATGTCCAGCGGTAAATATTCTTGTAATTACAAAGCGAGTCACCCCAAGACTTCAATTAAACTCAGTGTGTTCAAAGGATACAATGAAATCATACCAAATATTGTTATCACTATATGGTAAATACTGAACTGTACATATAATCGATGATATAATTTGTAGGTTCTTTTTTTTCCACCTTAAAGTATCAAACAATTTGATGAATTAGTTTATCAGTAATATTTATTGTTTATTTCCAATATGGAAACTGACGAGGTAATAAATGAATCCAAATCAATTTTTTGCCGTTAAAAAATCATTTGATTTATTGAAACCCGGTAATCAACAGAAATTGCTTTCACGATAGACTTAGAAAATAAATATGTCGACTGTTACCGAGGACCCAAAAGTAACGAACCATAAATCATAGAGGAAGAATATCAGGAAGAAAAGAAATATCCCCAAATTTTATCTGCCTAAATAGGCGGTCGATGTTTTTTGTGAAAATATGCGATAACATATGGATCTCTCCAAGTGTTTAAGTTTATGAGACTGCCTATGGCTGTAATGAAGAAAAAAGGCCATAGAATAATTAGGTATAAGAACCGATTAATCATTCTGTCAAAGGAGCCAAGTGTGGTCTGAAAGGGAAGAGTAATGTATGTCAAATTCAAATATACTAGTTATCCGAAAATGAGACAGATCGATACAACAACGAACAAAGAACTAGTAAATCTTCATGCAGCTGTAAGTGTGTAATATGTTTAGAGAGGTCGGTGCTGGAATGCTAGACGTTCATAAAAAATAAGATGTGGGTAGAACTAAGTTATTAATAATAATATGTTTCCGCTATAGTTTTAAACAAATTTATGCTTTAAAAATTGTATTTCATTTCAATATTTGGTACTTCATTGTATACTATAAATGTTTTATGTTTTGCATAATAACTAGAAAACTAAATATTCGGCAATAATGTTTGGGTTTTTGTTGCTCATACTTAGTTTTTTGTTTCAATTTTTGTACCGTTCTTTGACTTTTCGTCCTTTTCTTTTGGGAAAGATGCTGTTCTTGCCTGTTCCCTTAATTTCTCAACCCTTTTTAAGTGGTCGTCGGTATACAATCTTTAAAAAATTTCAAATGCTGGAAACCATTTTTTTAATTGATAAAAGTGTTGAATACAAATTGATAATTTTTACTGAAAATAGTATAGACGACACATTAACTTTTCTTCAGGAGTTCCTATTATAATCCAGACATGATCTTGACAATATTGTCTTTCTCGTCTTGTAAAAAGTGATATAAGTGCCGATCATATTGAGTTAATATATATCCTATTCTTTGGCAAATAACACATGACATCTTGATGCAAGCTGACTCAAGTCAAAATTACAATTTGACGTAAAATCTATAACACAGACGTGATGATATTCTTGTAATTATCATTTTCCTTTTTTCGTCACTAATTTTTGGCACTATTTGATTTTTTTTTCTATAGAAAATCAACAAATCGCAGACTGAGAAAATCAAAATATATCTATGGGTAGATATTTTGGCAGCGTACCACAAATCGAATTTATTCCTACACAAAGACATATACTCAATGATCAGATGACAGTAAGTAAACGAATTGATATGATTGATTGATTGATAAATTTTTAACGTTTCGTCAGCTCAAAAAAACTATCAACCGTGTGACAAGATTTACCCCTTAGTAAGGAAGACTATTCGGCTTCTGACAGCAACCTAACAAATCTCTTAATTCTAACCGCCACTATACGTGTAGCAACGTCATACTAAAATAGCTTTCATATATATGTAGCAAGACAAACAATGTATCATACTTAAATAATGTATAAAAGTTGTTTTAATTTGCGACTATCTCCCTTATGGGAAACCAATGAAAACATTTTGACGAATACAATCGCCATTAAATCATGAACATATCGGGGTTTTCTTGCTGGTCAAAAATAAAAATATTACTAGGATTTAAATTAAGAGTATAATAATCGAAAATTATCAAAACATCTGTTACCCTAGCTTCCACACGTGTGGAATTATTAATAACTTATTAACTCTATAAAATGGTTGTAGTTCATGAAGAACCTTTGCAATACAGGAAAAATACAAATTTATGTGTACTATATTGATTTTTTCCCCAAGAGATCGAATAGTATTCTGAAAGAGAACGTACATCTTTGGCCTGTGTACAATGGTTTACGTATACACAAAACTGAGAGTGAACAAAAGTGTGTGTAGTATGTATGGCAGGCACTTGAGGTATATTTATTATCCTTCTTAGAATCCAGGAATTTAGGTACAAAATTTATAAAATAACTATACAAAAAACTTTGATGTTTTCAACAAAATATATAAAAAATAAAAAAAAAAAAAAAACACAATTTATATGTATAAATCTGTTTTATCATATATTTATTATTCCCCAACGTAATCCGGGGTATAGAAATATGTCCTGGTTTTTCCGTCAGAGGGGTACGACTTCCCACGAATGATGACCGTTTGGCCATGCCGGACTAATAAATATGCAACCACGTCCGATCGAAATGGGGACCTTGTGAAGGGAGAGCTCCATGCATGCTCTCTGTCCGTTAACAATCTCTTGCAGCAACTCCTTGAGTGGTCAGTAGGTGACCTACAAGGTAAAATTTCTGCCCAATGTCCAACATACCCTTATTTTCTGTTGGCAGTCGAAATTCCCACCCTTTACCCTTGTCGACTCATTCATCAGAACATATCCACTTAAATATTGGTAATTTGTTCTCGCCTGATTATGCATTAAATATTTGCCACTGTACAGTAAGCAAACAATAGTTGATCAATCAATCATGCTTATAAGGATAAATAGTATTCTTCAAATTCCTTAATTGTAATTTAATTTAATTACAGTAGGAATTCATAGCCATGTCACTGTTTCTATAGGTCTCAGGCAATAAGTTGTAACGTTTCTGGTATTCAATTTTAATTGTATGATATAGCTATAAAAGGCTACAATATTAGCCATGCATTTACATTGTTAACAAAAAATGACATTGTATTTTGGATACACAGGGAAATTTCACTCACATCAATTTCACGTGAATTTAAATTCATGTTAATCTCACGTGAAATTTCACCTCAAACGAGCTTATAGGAGAAACTCACGTGAAATCAGTTCATGTGAGTTTCATTTGAATCTCGTGTGAAAGTCACGTGAAAATCGCATGAATTTTTTAACGTGAAATTCACATGAAATTTTAAAATAACGTAATTCAAATAACATCTAATTTTTAGAATTTAATCAAAATCATGAAAAATAACAATTTTTTTTTTGTAAAGTTCACGTGAAATTCATGTGAAAAATTTCACGTGAGATTCATGTGAATCTCAATTCACGAAAAATTCACATGAAAATTTTCACGTGAGTTTCATGTATATGATCGTTTGAGGTGAATCTCACGTGAAAATTTCCACGTGAATTTCATGTGAGATTCATGTGAAATTCGCGTGAGCTAATTTTGCCTGTGTAGTACATTTTTTTAACAGAAATATATATTTCAAAAAGAGGAGATACAAATGGAGTCTTTTAAAAAGAGTTTTTATTTTCTTAATTCAGTGACTAATAAATACTTTGGGGAAGGTAGAACTTTTAAAATATCCCGAATGACGGAAATTTTACACTTTAAAAACTAAACCACGATCTGAGTAAATGCATCTCGCTCTTGGTATGCTGAATAGGGGCGTTTTACATTGCAACAGACCATACATTATGTAGCATTCATGCCATTCAAAAAGTGATGATTCTCTACATACACGAGATATCGGATTGAAATAAACCACACAATTAAACAAACAATCCTTTCGCATGGAATTAGAGGAAGGGAGAAATCTTTATTTTTTATATCCCAATCGACCCTTACGGTCAAGATACAGGTGCTAAAAAAATATGATTTTGTATTTTTACATGGTGATAAAAAGCCTTAAAAAATACGGGTAAAGCATCTTTAATGTGAAATAAGCAGAGACAAAAACAAAAATCAAGAGCTTTTAAACACCAAAAGAAATTTTCGAGGAATGGTCTCGGTCAACAGAGAAATTTAACAAAACAAGATCACTTTAAATACATTAGTACATGTGAGGACTAATTTAGTAAACTCTTGACTTTATCAGACAAATATACGTTTTGGGAAATAAAAATGCAAAGTAAAATAACCTCTTTGTAGGTTGATTTCAAAATTTGAACAATTTTTTTATCCAATGACAAAACGTGTTACTTTTTATCCAATTATTATCATTCTATTTTGAGTTCGTGCTGTTGACTTCGTGTAATGTTGAGAAATATCCATAGATCAATTTTCAGTTTAAGACGAGATGTATAGTCCGCTGTATATTATTATAGTAAATAAACATACATATCCCGTGTTCTTTAATATATAAACATTCTGAATTAAAAAATATATTTATTTTAAAAGACAACAATATGGCTTGTATAAAGTTAAGATGCTCGCTAAATACAGAATTAAACATGGAATTATAAGTTTATTTCTATATGTTCCGGATACGTTTTAGTAATCATTCTACGTGGAAATCGACATATAGGTTAATTACACCAACAATAACATGCAATAATTACAACTCGTGGGAGTGATAAGAAAACAATCGCTTCACAGCTGGAAATAATTAGCTTAAGCTTTCAGTATAAGCAGAAGATTCCGAAAGGTATTGACAGAAAAAAACACAACTGCACGAATGCTACTCGAATGAAGCTGTCGTCAAGTATTGACAGTTGTGTGTACATGTAGTCGTGTGCATTACGAATGATTATTCTCAGCAATATTCATAGTGTTTGAAGGACAGTTTTAACTACTTTTATCCCTATAAATGTGCATGTGCATTGATTAATTTAATAATGTTTCAACGTCTATATGGGTAAAAATAATAAAACATCAGATTGATCTTTTCAAAGAATCATTATTTTGATACTGTGGTCGAAACTTGGCTGGGCTTGAGGGGATTTTATAAACATACTGTCTATTGGAAGATAATACATAACATTGCCAGAGGAACAGAATAACCTGAAATGTTTGCAACAAAATCTTATTCCATATTTAAAGAGTGATTGACTCCAATTCCTTTGACATTATAACAAGGCCAACTTAAGGAAGAACAAAACGGAGTTGTTTTTCTAGTTTGAAACAAAAAAAAAAAATTAAAAAATCTATGAAATCGCATACTAAATTTAAATGCAGCAACATTTTACACCTAAAGTTTTGTCGTCTAATATGTTGCTATTGCTGCCGACTGATCTTTTTTACATTTTCTGCCTATCTTTTGTTATTCCACAAATCAAGATAAAAAAGGGGGTGAATATTAAACAATGAAACCGTAAAAACCGCCACGTTTTATTGTTCCTATTCAAAGTCAGGAACCTCGTCGGGGTTACAGATCAAAATTTGGAATCCGGCCATGATATATCCTCCTCACCCAGGCTAGCTATCTCTCCTGAAATTGTTATGAATTGCAAATAAATACAATTACAATTTACTTTTGTATACTGTTGGGATATATCGGTACGCGTCTATGCAGTAGGTTATTACAGTAGTTCTTGAATATTGAGGGAAAACAACCAGTTTAAACCGCCACGTATTAATGGGCCTTTTCAGAGGAACCTCGTCAGGGGATACAAGATCGAAATTCGGAATCCGGCATTGACACGATGTATATATCCTCCCTATCTAGGCTAGCTCCATCCCTCTGAAGGTGTAAGAAATTGACATTGAAGCGATTGATAATTTTTGTTTTACTGTCGTGGATCATTCCTGAACGATTTTTTCCCACTTTTATTAGATATTACACTTCCAAGATAGATCATCTTCTTGCATTTTAAAAATCTTTTAGTTACAATGGTTGGACCACATGCGTCAATTAAAAATAGATATAAGACTTGGGCGATAATGGTTCGACATTTTTAAGCTCACTAATTACTAAAGCTCTGTCTTCAAAGAAAGCAGACCATTATTTTATTCCTCAATGTCTTGTATTATTATAAACAAGGGCAACCGATAAATTATTGGCAACCCTTTAATACATATTTTTACATGAAAGAAAATATGAGTCTGCACATTTTGTATCGATGCTTTTATAAACATGTGCATTTCCCTTACAATATGTCAGTCATCCATTTTTGTATGTTTGAGATCTATGAATAGCCTACTAGTATGCAGGAACATATATATTGTTAGATATACTGTTCCCAGTAGTATGTGATTATTGTGTTTAAAGATTTAAAAAGTACCTAGGAAATTAAATAACACTTCATGAACTTGGTGCGTCTGAAGGGTTAATTTATCGTCACCAGGAACGCTCACACTTCATGAACTTGGTGCGTC
The DNA here is from genome assembly GCA_017311375.1 of Mytilus coruscus. NCBI lineage: Eukaryota > Metazoa > Mollusca > Bivalvia > Mytilida > Mytilidae > Mytilus > Mytilus coruscus. The sequence continues at coordinate 87,242,090 of CM029601.1, forward strand.
TGAAGGGTGAATTTACCGTCACCAGGAACGCTCACACTTCATGAACTTGGTGCGTCTGAAAGGTGAATTTACCGTCACCAGGAACGCTCACACTTCATGAACTTGGTGCGTCTGAAGGGTGAATTTACCGTTACCAGGAACGCTCACACTTCATGAACTTGGTGCGTCTGAAGGGTGAATTTACCGTCACCAGGAACGCTCACACTTCATGAACTTGGTGCGTCTGAAAGGTGAATTTACCGTTACCAGGAACGCTCACACTTCATGAACTTGGTGCGTCTGAAGGGTGAATTTACCGTCACCAGGAACGATCACACTTCATGAACTTGGTGCGTCTGAAGAGTGAATTTACCGTCACCAGGAACGCTCACACTTCATGAACTTGGTGCGTCTGAAGGGTGAATTTACCGTCACCAGGAACGCTCACACTTCATGAACTTGGTGCGTCTGAAGGGTGAATTTACCGTCACCAGGAACGCTCACACTTCATGAACTTGGTACGTCTGAAGGGCTATTCTGAATTTACCGTCACCAGGAACACCCAATAATTTTGAAAGCCAATGATGTACAAATACTTGAAGTTTGATGTATTAATATATATATATATATACTAATGAAAGCTATATTTTATGTAGCCTAGTGGTTTAGGGTCCCGGACACAGTGCAGGCGGTGTTGCCATGATGTCTCAGATGCAGCAGTTCGAATCCCGCTGAGGGAAGAACAAAAATTTACTAACGCAAATTTGCAGATCTAACATTGTTGGGCTAAATTTGAGTTCAGTATATATATAAGTTATGGTGTTAGTCCTGTATAACCACACGTTATCCGACGGAGAACATCTGTCGTAAAGTTGTCACACGTTTTGACGTACTTACATGTCTTGTATATCAACCCTTCTTTGGACGAAAGTTTTGTTCTTTGTATATGAATAAATTATGAATGTTCACAATTTCCCCGGTTTTTCTTTATTAAATATTGATGGTGTTATACAGAAAAGAAATAGGTTACAGCTGACCTTAAATCTGTAGCATCTAGCTTAAGCAAGAGTTTATATTTTTGTTCTTTTAATATTTTTAGTGTTTTAGAGACGGGCGTACGGAATTTGATCTAGTTTGTCTTAATAACGGTCCTCTGATATTTCGATTGAAATTATATCAGTATTGATATGAAGTTATATTTGTATAAAACAAACATTAAATACGTTTCAACGTGGTTGACAAATATTTGACCTAACTTAAAAGTTAAATGGGTATCGAAAAACTCACTCTATATTTTGTCTAAATTTCAAAAAAGGAATTTACCGCATTTTGAATGCTCGAATGACTAATGTTCACTAAACATGTTTCTTTAAGCAGTAGAATCGGAAAGGAGAATCCCTGCCTAACCGGCTACAGACGTGTAAGGAAAATACCTTACCGTTCTATGGAGTAAGAAATGGTTGAAATTCATTTATTTACTGATATAGTTTCAATGTCCATATGAATCACATCTTACATGTGTTCATTCTGCAGAATTGTTGGGCTAATTTTTATCTTTCCAGAGCACAAAGGGTTGGCACAATACGGAAAACTTCTTTCTATTTTCTAAATTGTGTTCAATGTTTTGATTCATTTTGGAGTTTCAATCTTTTTAATGGTTGCATACACATTCCATTGCAATTTTCTGGTATATTTTCTCTCCTGTATTCTGAGTGAATTAAAAATACATGTAACATTTAGGAAATTCTTTGACACGCTCAACTATGCATAACATAGAGGAGACAAAATTCAGGCTTATTCCATATTGAGTATTTATGCTTAATTTACATTTATGCTTGTTGATTTGAAATGTCTCAAAATCTTCAGAAAGATGATAAACATAGGACATATGTGAGAGACCGAAGAGAGGAGGAGGGTACCAGAGGAATATTCAAACTCATGAGACGAAGACAAACTAACAACGACATGGCAAAACAAAAACGACGAAAAAACAAGCAACTGTCTACAAAACTCAACATAGAAAACTAGACTGAGCTACATGAGCCCCATCAAAAACCCGGGGATGATCCGGAATGTTAGAAACAATGTATTATATTCTTTTTATAAATTATTATAGATATCTTTGACCTAAATTATGAACTTTCTTTTGAAACTACATGTGAAAGAAATAGCTATTTAAATGCATATTTTTAAAGTTAAGCCAAATTTCTGTCTGGAATATATGTCATATTGATGCATACTGGAATTATTTTATTTACATCTGACATTCGTTAGGCGTATATCGGCCAGGTATGACGATATCTTATAATTATTAGTTGATGCAAGTTGCTAAATATTATGCAATTAATGTATTTATATCACGATTTGACCTTATAACCTTGTTGCAGATTGATACTGTATTAGATGCAAATTGATTTTACATAAAATTGTGCATGCAATAATTAAAACATCAATTTCCTACCTGAATGCAGGGAATTCGCTGAATGAAGTCTTTTTCTTGATCTTGTGCTGTGAGATCGTTGTATTCGAACAGAATTTTTATTTCCTGGTCGCCGAATCTTTAGTTTTCTTAAAGCTTGACCCACTGAAATTGAAATATATCCTTTTTCATTTTTTGTTCACAGTTTTATATAATGTTTCCATGGAAATAACACAAACAAACGATAACTACTTACTTCTCTGTTGAATCTTGGACATGATTAGTCTTCGATCATTTGAAAGTCATTTCCGAGGTATCAAGGTAATAGTATTTTACACGTGCGGCGTACACAACAATCTGGTGTATTGGCAAACAAAATAAACAAATCTACCTGTGGTTTCACCTTACTGACACAAAAACTTGGCAAATACACGCAAGAGTTAGTAGCAGCAGTAAGCTATATTAGATCCATGCCAAAAGTTTATTGGAATTTGTCGATCGGAACTTATAGAAAGTGAAGAATATATTAATATTTGTCGATTTTATTTAAACAGTATTTACAATTTTCCTCCAAAAGAAGACAGGCATCAAGTGAAAACTAAAATTGATTTTCGGTATTTGCATAAAACATTTCATTAGCAATTAATCAATTTTTATCAGAATATTTCCCTGCTTGCACCCCAAATCGATCAAAAAACTCTCAAGCACTGACGTATTTAGAATACAGTATATATAGATATAGATATAAATCGTTCCGAATTGATTACTAAAATGCTACTCATTTCTCCGGAGGTTTACGTTAGAATACACTTTCCTCTTCTCGAGCAAGAAAAATACCAAACAACCGATCAATGGAAGACGATGCGTTTAGAATACACCGAACACTTCAATCGGTCTTAATTAAGTGCGAGTTGTTCTTTTAGTCAAGGAAATATCTCTGGTGAAAAAAATTCCTATTACAGAATTTGCGTGACGTAATTTCTCTGCTTAAGTAAAGGCAGGTCAACTGTCTGTTAATAATGTGCTGTGGGAATCGTTAATTCTACTTATATAGAAACATGTCATAGTTTCCCGTATTTCAAAGATTTAATTTTTTTTTGAATTTTCATGAGTATGGGACTGAAGTCTTTATCGGGAAACATAAAAGCCGCAAACAAACAATTTACTTTTTTACTATTGTTACACACATTTGATGACCTTTCATTTGTAAGAAATCTAATCCATTTTTAGATTTATATTTTGTGTCTATCATTTGGTTTCGGTTTTAGCACGGTCAAACAAAATCTGGTATTTTACTATTTTCAAATTCATTGTTTTTTGTTCTCAGTTATACCAATAATGGTAAAGTTTCATCCTGGAGCGCACAATGTATACATTATTTGCACACTTTTAAACCTTTTACAAAGCTTTTTGCTGACTGAAAAATATCTAAAGGCAAACACTTGAAATCAATATCAGTGATGAATTTGTACAGTTATCCAGTAATAACCTATTCTGTCAACAGAAAACTTTGAAATATTTTTGTTTTTATAATAAATGAACGTTTTCCTCTTGGTGATAATAGAAGTCACGTTAACAACTTGTACAAAATAAGAAAATAAAATAACGGAAATTCAGATAATTCATAAAATTTTGACATTTCATGACAAACACATATTCTAATCAAACAGATATTCCTTTACAATAAATCGATGAAAGGTCTTGGTAAACCTAGTTGGGCAATCAAACTAACTTTAAAATGAGTAGACAATGCCTTTAATTCGCGTAAATTATATTAACGTATCTTGCCAATTCAGTGCACTAGACGTGTGCTTATAAAAAAAAAACAAAAAAAAAAAAAAACTTCAGAGATCTGAACCCAAACAAAAGGGAAGTAAAAACTACAAAAACATCTGAATGCGCCAAATTCGAAACGAAGCGAAATATAAGAGCCAAAGTGTGTAAGGTCAACTTTCTGTATAAGGATACAACTCAAGCTCAAGTACAACATTACAGCAGACAATTTCAGAACAAAACGCATAACATATCAAATAGATTATATACGTTCGTGCGTCCATACATCGTACAAAAGCACGTATACAAATTAACATGAGTGACATTCGAGTTCTGATTCCCCCTTTTAAGTCAGAGATTTTTAGATTATTCCTGCTTGAAACATTTTTAACGATTAAAAAATATATAACCCCAACCCAAAACAAACAAACAAGCAATACGACGACTACTGCAACATCCATGAGTAATACAATGACTTACATTATTATCCAATCGAATTTGAAATAAAGGATACTACAGGTACAGTTAAGTCTGCTTCAAACTTGACTTACATCTCGAAATTGACAATGAGGGTCGTTTGAGAATAAAACTATACGACAAAAGAGGTGATTTCAGCTTTCTAATTGTGAACTTTCCATTTCTATGTAGCAATATTCCTGCAAAAGGAGTATATATCTCCCTGTTGATACGATATTCCAGGGCTTGCGTTTCCCATTAGGATTTCCTTGATAGAGTTACTGCTCACAAGGAAGCTATTAAACCAAGAGTTCCAAGTGGGAAAGTTGAAATCATTCCTTCATGAATTGGTTGCAATTGACTGTTATGGAATATCTGTTTCACAGATGACGACGGATATGTTACAATCGTCGTAACCACAATCCCGTCCACCTTTCCCCGAATGTGACCTACCGAATTAGACTTATCATCGGGTTTGTGCTTGCATGAGTAATACTACGGGTGCCACATGTGGAGCAGATTATACTTACCCTTCCGGTGAACCCAGGTCTTTTTTGGGTGTTCGTGTTGCTCAGTCTTTAGTTTTCAATGTTATGTTTTGTATACTGTTGTTTGCCTTTTTCTTTTTTTTTTTTGCCATGACGTTGTCAATTTATTTTCGACTTATGAGTTTGAATGTCTCTTTGGTATCTTTCGCCTCTCTTTTACTAACATGTAACCCCGCCCCCCTTTTCCCTACTCTCAACAATTTTATAAGGTCATACAGCATAAACCATTTGTAAATTCTGCAATACAAGTATTATAACAGGCTGCAACAAATCATGCGATACTAGAAGGATTGTTTCTCCTTATGGTAATTTTTTTGCTAGCTTATATTATATATTTTTTTAAATGTGAATAACGCATTGAAATATATAATATACAATACAACATATATGTTGAGTGGATACAGTGCAGATGGTTTTGCGTTGATATCTCGTACACAAATAGATTTTGCAAGAGCAAAAGTGCAGTTCTAACATTTTTGGGTCGAGTTAAAGATACAAAAACTATATACATGTGGTTTATATATTAATTACCCCAATGAGGGTGTTATCCCAAACTGGATATATCTAATTTACACCAAGATAGTATGTTTAATGCAAAAGGTGTGATTTTAATCATTTAGCAAGGTAGTTCTTCAGTAGTCCTTCAGTAGTTTGATCTTATTTTATGGAAAACATATACATCAATTAAACTTTTTCAGTTTTAGGAAGTCCAGTTAAATGAATTCGCGACTTATTTAAATAGAATTTCACATTGGTCTATTTCTTATTTCTCGCACTTGAACATACACAGGTTAAAAATATGTCTACTTCACAAGAAGAGGAATAGCTTCTGAAATGAGGTTATAGGGCTATGAATGCAATCTTGAAGACGAGAAATACTTTCCAATCAAACAAATGAAACTAATCAAATTTGCAATAATTTAGAATTAAAAATATGCCTGACAATCATTAATTATACATGTAATCCAATTCATTACTATGTCATCGTCACGACGTAAATTAGAAAAAGTTCAGAAATGAAACGTATTGCTTTTTAGCTCTCCTGGCCTAAAGGTCATGTGTAAACTTTGTCCATCGCTTGCCGCCCGTTGTCCATTAACTTTTACAAAGCCTTTCACCTCTGAAAATATTGAATCAATTAGAACCAAACTTGACCACAATCATCCTTGGGGTATCTAGTCTTTAAAACGTTTTCGTAGATTTTGCTTACCAATCAATACGGCCGCTTACGTTGAAATGTGAAAATAATGGTAAAATGGCCGTAATCATTAGTCTAGTCTTTAATGGAGATATTGTCCTTTAATGACAATTTTTACCAATTTTGGCATCTTGGCGAAAACTATAGTAGATAGATAGAAACTGTAAACATTAAAATGATCAGCAAAATAAGAACTACAAAGAAGCCGGATGACCGAAATCGTCAGTGAACTCCTTCAATGAGTTAATGCCCTTCAATGATGATTTTTGGCGTGTCAGCTTGGCTACGTATAATCGTGAAAGCTACAGTAGAAAACAAGTGGCGGGAGATACCAAAGGGATATTTGAATCTCAAGAAAGAGAGACATTGGCAACACCATGGCAAAAAACGAAAAAATAAACAGTCTACAAAACAGTACACAGAAAACTAACGGATGAGCAACACGAACCCTAACAAAAACCGGGGGTTGTCTCAGGAACTCTTGAAGGGTAAGCAGATCCAGCTCGTCATGTTGATCAGGGTAAGTACGCTTTCGGTGATAAGTCTCATTCGGTGAGGTCAATCGAGGAAACGAGAACGGGGTTGTGATAACGACAATATGAACACATCTGTGATACAGATATTCCATTACAGTCAATCGACTTATGGTGACGTCAGTACAAAATGTAAAACATTTCAATGGATGACTTCAACTTTACAACTCAGAACCCCTTTCTCCGAAAGCTTTGGATAAAGAGAAAATGTAAACAGCAATATTGACCGGTAAAAAAACTTCCACATACAAGACAAAATGACCGAAATCGTCATATGAGTTCTTCCCATCCAATTAGGCTTTTTGCTAATTTTTGTGTTTTTGTTGAAAACTATAAAAGCTGGAGAGAAACTTAAAAAAAAAAAAAGATCATGAATTCACCATTGGGATGTTCAGTCATACTGATCCTATTAGTTGTTTTAAAAAAATTACAAATTGCAAAAATTTACTTCGTATACGATATGTGCCTCAGTATGATATGAAATTGACCTTTTAAAATCGGAATCCGAAGCAATTCTACCGTACAATATATGTATTGTTTGAATTGAAGCTGGCTTTGTAATCTACCGTATTCTAAATAAAACGAAACTATTTTTTGTGGTAATTGTTTATGGAGAATTAAACATCTCGATCGCGTAGAATATTTAATTTTAATTATCTCCTAACAGAAGAAATTATCAGTGTTTCTATTATTTTACGACAGAGACGCTGTTTTCGCGGTATACTCTATTAAAACTCTGTTTGATGCAATATTTTGATATGCAGTGATTTGGAAATACGACATTTCATTTGGTATTGGCAGTTTATTTATTTTAGATTAGTGCATGGATGCAAAATTATGTAACAATTCATAACGAAACAGAATTTGCCCAATTACCTTGTTATCTAGGTGTACCGAAATCTAGTGTACTGAATATTGGCACATCTTCAAGTTTTGGATTTTCAAATATTTGGGCCACGAGTATCACTGAAGAGACATCTAGTGCCGAAATGTGCATCTGGTGCAGAAAATATGGATGTAGTCATTAATGGTTAATCATAAATGTTTCCCACAGTTTTACAGACACTTTCAGTTTGTCTAAGAAACATTATAAGTATTGATGAATTCCGGATATGCAGAGGGCCTTATTTTTTCAATAAATGGAGAATGTGTCCATGGGACACAGATGATGCCCCCGCTTGCATATAAAGTTATAAAGGGACATAACTCAAGAACGGTAAATGTGACGCCACCCAAATTCAAACTTGATCTGAGTTTTGTGGTAATAAACATTGTGTATAAGTTTCATAACATTTGGTAGAGGTTAACTAAAAGTTAGAAAACGGAAATCAATTTCGGGACGTACGTACGAACGGACGGACAGCCAGACGGACAAGGGTAACACTTAATGCCCCTTCGCTACGTCGGGGGCATTAATATGCCCTTTTTTCTTTACATATAACCTTCAAATTCCGGTATTGTAAGTCCTGAATTGAATTCCATCCCTGGATCTTCAAAATAAATTTGTAAATTTATTCTGCTACCGATTGAATAAATCGTGATCACGTAATCAGTCAAGGTTATGAAAACATGAAATTTAAGACCGTCAAATCATGGAGTTGTTTTCAAATGTCACATTCAGACGGGTAATATTGATTTCAGGAAGTTTTTCTGCAATAACATTCATTAAAGACATCGTGCAAGCTAAGGACGAGCTGCATTCATCTTCCTACATTTGAACTTACACAGGTTGAAAACATTGTCTAGTTCACATGACGAGGAATATTTCTTAAAATGAAGAATTATATTACATTTCCAACAATGCAATTTCGGAAATACAGTTTATCCCCAATCTTTTTTATATACATGATTTCAATTATCACATGCATTGTGAACCTTCGATATCTGTTTAGGAACTTGTTACAGCACCAGCATATGGACTATTATGTATTTCCTAGTTGATTCTATATTACGAGCTTGCGTTTTCTGTCAGGCATGATTTCCCTGAAAGTGGGTTGCATCTTACGAGTGAAACTTTGTACCATGGGTTTTTATACTAGTTTCAATGAGGGACGTCTTCGTGATCTGTTTTTTGTTGTTGTTGTTGTTGGAATTGATCAGGAATGAAGGGCAGAAAAACTGCAACAGTGACAAATCCCATTCATATATACATAAAAAAAAATATGGTTTAGATTTTATAAAATTACAGAAAAAAGGCGGCAAAAATAGAAATAAAGCTTTCAGTGCAGTATTCACTGATAAAATTCATGAACACTTATATTACCCTACAGAAAACGATCTCAAAACAGATATTAGCTAATAATACATCGTTAGAAAAAAAGACAATATTTTGTATTAAAGATTAATAATCAAAACATAAAATAGTCAATAACGCTTTGAAAAGTTACATAATGTTAAGAAAGATATCAGCAGTAAGCAGATATTGGCCATTTTTGTTATGAAGAAACGGCGAAAAAAGTCAAATGAAAACGATAAAAAATAAACAATGCCTAATACGAAATTCTGAAAACAATTAGATTGAGAAAAACCCACAGTCAATATAATTCTTAATAGACACCAACTCTTCACAGAGCAAGTTAATGGAAAGCTTTCTAAATAAATGTCACTCTATTATTTATTATGTAATGCCTCCATTGACATTTGCCTTATTTAAATAAAATGTCTTTAAACTATAAATTTAACATATTAGTAACGGGGATTTACTATTGGTATTGTATAAGATCGTGTCTGGCTGAATTAATTCTGGTGCAAACCGGTTGTATAAATTTACCCCGAAGTACAAGGCATTTGACACTTAGTACTTTTGGGGCCCTTTATAGCTTGTTGTTCGGTGTGAGCCAAGGCTCCGTGTTGAAGGCCGTGATGTCATATCAGCCAGAGGTGCGTAGATTTATATACGATACTTTCTGTTGTTATTGTTTGAGCGTATCTGTGTTTTTGTTTTTTGTTTTTTGGGAAACATTATCTAGTTATTAGTGAAATTGACTTTGTTTCAGTACTAATATTTGCGAGTAATCTTTGATCAGTACTTTTAGTTTTTTTTTCTTTCTGATGCTATTTTGTGATCTTCTTGCTGATCGGATGAACAGTGAGAAAACTAGCTGCCTGATCTATGTAAAATAAAACAATAAACGAAAAACAAATATGCAAAAATCAACAACCACTTATTTACAGACTCGTGACTTCGGACAATCACATACAGAATGCGTCGAGGTGAAACGTGTTTGTGCCCCCTCTCCTAACCTGGGACAGTGGTAAACCAGCACAACATAAGAACAAACTATGAAAATCAGTTGAAAAAAAGGCTCGACTCATCACACAAAAAAAACTAACAAAGATACTTCAAAGTCAATAACAACTAACAGAAATTCATGTATTCAAGACTAAAATATCAACAAGGACACATCCAATGGATTTAGTGATAAGACGTTATAAAAATTCAGAGAAAACATGATCTAGTGTAATGCAATTATATCATATCAACAGAATGTAGGACAAAAAAAGGTAACAGCTGTATAGCAATTACTTATTATTATTTAGTCGTAAAATGTATTGATGTGTGTGCCGATAAAACAATATTCAAAGATCTTATTACTGTGTTCAATTGATTAATTTTCAAAATACGTGTTTTTCAAAGATCAACAAGTTTAGGTTGTATCTAAATTTTCGTACTCTATAAACAACATCACCATGTCACCTTATTGAGAAAGGGGCAATACTTCTTTGTCTAGTCACTCTTTTAGCGTCTTCTATTCAAGAAATTTTAAGACATTGACTCATTCTATGACCTAACTTCAGGCAACTACTAGCTACTAAACAAAAGGCACATTACATTACCCGGAATTGGGTTTTATTCTTTCTCTTGTTGCAAAGAATGCCATTACCCTATATCACAGGAGCTAGTGAAAGTAACAATAATAGGAAAATTGACGATAAGGGTACCTCACTTGCAAATAGAAGCCAAGAGGGCAATTTTTTTTCTCATGACGAAGATTGCTCTAAAGCTTCAAGTAGAAGTCCAAGCTTTTTAGTGATTTAGTTGTTCCACCCCTTCATTAAATGATTGATCTTCTGTTCATGGAGATGATAATAGCTTTAGGTTGAGCGCTTTGGAAGCTCTGTGAAGTAGGGATATCTCTATTAGATGTGAACTCGCTGATGTTCCTGTGGCCTTTCCTTCTCATCATGTACTTGCTACTTCTAACTTTATGCTAGCTCAGGTTTGGTAAAGGAGAGACCTAAAGGGTATACATCCTTTCCAGAGTCTGGCAATACAAAGTCAATCGTATGTGACCATTTTTGAATTTCATTTCACCAAGGGCACAGGGGACAGGTATAATGTCTTATGTCCTATCACTTTCCGATCTAAGTCCATGAATTTTAATATTCATGAGTCCTCTCATTGAGAAAGGGTACCCGTTCTGTGACTAGGTATATTCTGCCTTATTAGAGACAACACATGTAGCGGAATTGGTTCTTAACCAGTCTACCTAGGCTCAGTCTGAGAGTAAACCTCGACTTACGATTGGGGTCCTATGTACAGCAGAGCATATTTTAGCTGCTTCCGGATCGTTATAAAAGGCAAGGGCAAAGGAGAGGAGTTCGATGAACTTAAATATTTCCTGTTACCGATGCACCAAAGCCAGAAGCGTTTCACAACTTCTTTTAATGGACACCTCTGCCAAAAACGACAGGGTATGTTGGATAAGTTGCCCCTTTCAGAGCCTCTCGGATTTTCTGATAAAGCAACCAAGAGTAGAACGGCAATCTGCAGGTGTTGTCAATGATTCCGTTAATGGTTAATCTTCAGTTCTGGTGGTTTGTCAAGGAAGATTGATCCATGCCAGGTCACTGTTTGAAATTCAAACGATGTTTTTTTTCAAATAGTATTTACAACAAGGATTATACTCCCTCCATTATCAAAGACTTTAGATCAGTTTCTTCTAAAGTCTTGAGCTGTAAATAGAATAAATTTGTTTGATATGTTCAGCTTCTTTTCAAATCGTTTAGTTATTTTAAACACTAAGGTTTTTTCTAACACAAGGTATAGGTTGCCTTAGTCGTATTTGGAACAACTTTTTGGAGTTTTCGATTTTTAATGCTCTTAGACTTCGTTTAAACTTTTTGTTTTTGCTTTCCATCTGTCGACGAAAAACGTGTCTTGCGTACTAAATTATAAACCTGCAATCTTCGAGGAGTTTGTGTGCATGTATGGTTTAATTGCATAAACACGCTACTTCTCAATGTAAACGTTGATGTTGATGTTTATTTTACTGGTATCAGTATGTAAATGTTAAATATGACAAATCAACATCTGACAATGTCCCCGACTTAAAAGAATTTTTATAAAGATTAAAGATGTGAGGTCAATAAATTTCGTCATTGCGATTAACAGGGGAGGGTTGAGATCTCAAAAACCTTTTTTTCAAATGTCTTTCCATTCGGTTTACAGGTTTTGTTTTCATATTTCACTAATATTTAAATGATTTTTCGAAATAGTAAAAACGAAACCAGCAATACCTTATATTCTTAAGAGCCAATCCGCCAGAAAACCATGCAATATTCAGAAAATCGTCCAAATCAACAATCACAACTTGACAAATTCTTATACATCATCTTTATCCTTAACATAAAATAAAAGAATTTTACCACTTAATTTTTCCCAGAATCGTATCTATTTTTAGTAACAGCCTCATTTGCATAATTCTGTTAATTCATAATGAAACCAAGGAAAAATCCAACTTTTTTATGCCTTTTAAGAATGACCCACAAGCATATTAAATGGGGTAGTTGAGTTTTAGAGTAATGTCAGCTGGAATCCATCCATTTTACTATGTTATGATTAATACAAATGAAAATTTAAACGATTTGGCACACTGCCAGGAGCACGGACACAAAGGTGGGTTTTTCATACATGAATTTACGTGGTTTTATTCGCTTCTATCTTGCAAGACCCATTCCGGATATGTTTGCAACTAATATCGGTTTTAACTATGGGGTATGTTTTATATCAAAACAAAATATTAAGCTTGGCAAATGACAATTAAATGTTAATTTATGCCTTGGAAGAATGGTGATTTTAGTCCCAAATAGACACATTTTGATTTTGATTTTAATTAAATTCTAAACACAATTGGTAATAAAATGGCTCATAAAATCATTTGAAAAAGTAAAATCAATTTGTCTAAAAATGAAATAAAACGTTTTGTACTGCAAGTGCAAAATCAATAAATTGTCTGAAACCAGGAGTCCATCTTTTATGCTCTTCCATTGACTTATCTCCCTTTGGTAAGATCTCAAACATGTCAGCTCAGTGATGGTTTGGCAGACAAATGTCTACAGTGAAGTTTGCGACTTTAATAATCTAGGAGGAGCATGTGGGCTATCCTAGCATTATACATCTGCATATTACAAACTATTTAAAATATCTGAATGCACTAAAGACCAAAATAGCATTTCCAAAAGAATGATTACTACCAAGAAATTTGACAATCATGACAATATTTATAATTTACCAGACAATAATTTAGTGAATAAACATGATAAATATTGATTGGAAAAATAAGGCCATTAACAGCAAAAGTGTTTTTAGATTTCAACGAGCAAAACAAAATATTCTAAATCATTCTTAGTAAAAACGTGAGGGTGGAACCACCTTGAAGACACTATTATGCATATGGATATGCTTGCACCAGAATTGCGATTGAGAGTGTCAAAACTGCTCTGGCGCACCATCAATAAATCAACGACACTCTCTCTACCATTGTATTGAAACCAGCATTGGTAACCAAACATATTCATACAGATACAGACTACCATTCATCTCAGAAGTCTGAATAATTCTGAAAACTATGGTGTTGAATTTCCAACAGGCAACAGGACTCCTTATTATTTTTATAAGACAAGGAGTGGTTTACATCATCTTGTCTTCGAATATGCTCAAGTACAGGGACTTTTATGGAATTCATTGACATAATAGTCAAGTAAGATGTCAACATCCTGTCCAACCCTTTCCAGCAAAGACAAAGCTGACCAAGGATCTTCACCCTTTCATAACAGGCTGTATACAGGACGAGTTATTCCAGTAGAAACAGGTACAAATCTTACAATCTATTTTCATTTGTTCCTAATAGTCAATCTAAAATTAGGGACCAACATTTGATACATTAGCTAGATTAAAAAAGGGGAGGGGTTGAAGGGCATGTGAATATTCTTTTACACCTGACCTGTTTCTAAGACATCTTATTTATTTCCTACGCAAAGTGCAAACAAATAATATATATCCTTATATACATTGTTCTGTCTTGGGTCCATTTGTTTAATTTGATTATAAAAAAGCAAAGGTCCGAGGGTTAGAATGGTCAAAATATTTATGTCCTTGTCAGCTACGGACAGAATTTTAATTTTCAAGCTATTAACCAGGGTACAATATATATTTATTTTCTGCTTAAAATAAAATCAATTTATAGACCATAATCATGATAATAATCTAAATTTATTTCAACATGTTCAACATTTATATGTAGCAGGACAGGTTTTTATTCCCTTCCCCTAAGTTATATTTTCAGTTCTTACTGAAAGTTGTTCAGCTCTTTGTCTACTAAAAGAACTTTTGTCTCTTGGAAAAGCCTCATACAAATACATGTTTTACATACAACATACTGTACATGTAACACTAGACAACTTTATCCACAGAATGATATTTTTAATGAACTAATAGACCATGGAGACTAAAAAATCAAAAGCATTGCAAACTTTTGTAAAGTTCTATTTTAGGACCCTACATGTACATGTATGTAGATTACTTCTAGAGCCCTTTTAAAAGAAAAAATACATTTAAACTACATGCACAGTGATGCTACACTACCCTACATTTCCTGTCTGATATATTTTATTTCATGTAAAACAAAATTGAACAATTATTTTATAGTTTAACACTTTTTATTTGTAGGGCTATGCAAGCAATGCTCAATTAAGATGAGTTTTGTAAAAGTGACAATAGCCAGGTCAAACTAAATACATGTATAGAAGAAGATATTGGTAAGATATTATTAACTAATATATCATGTTTATTAATTTAACTGTTTGTATAATATGGTAATCATGCAAAGTATATGTAATCACTTATATAATAATTATACATGTACTGCATCAGTTTAATTGAACATGTCTTTGTTAACTTGGTTTTCCCATTGAAAAATCACTTTACTAATTTAATTTGTAGTACTATATTTGGCGGCTCCTATAGTTTCCATTCAATAACTAACAATGACTAATGAACTGTTCATACATTCCATTTCAAATATAAAAGGGGAGAATATAAAGGGAGATTTTTATTGGTACTTTTGAAGATATTTCACCTGTTAGATTAATTGATTGGTTGTTGGTTGCTAATATCCAATGGCAAATAGTTCATGCATGTTTACACAAATGGTTTAGGACAAGAACAAATTAAAATAAATACTTTTTTGGGGATCTCAAATATTTCCTTAATCTTACCATGTATTTAAATTTAAGATGTTGCAATTGGGCCCCATTTTAAATTGGTTCACATTGATTTCAAAATGGTCCTTAATTTTTTTATTTCTACAAAATTGAATTCTTGAGGTTCTTTGATGTACAAAATGCAAATGTTTAATATTTAGATTTTTATACGACCGGAAAAAATTTTGCGGTTGTATATTGGTATGACGTCGGCGTCGTCGTCCGAGACACATCGGTTTTCGCACTCTAACTTAAGTTTAAGTGAATGGATCTCTATGAAATTTTACCATAAGGTTCAATACCACAAAAGGAAGGTTGGGATTGATTTTGGGGTTATCGTACCAACAGTTAAGGAATTAGGGGCCAAAAGAGGCCAAAAATAAGCATTTTGTAACTTCCAGACATAACTTGTGTGTTGATGTATGGATCTCTCTGACATTGTACCACAAGGTTCCATATCACAAAGGGAATGCTGGGATTGATTTTGGGGTAATTACTTTAAAATTTTAGGAATTAGGGGCAAAAAGGGCAAAAACAAGCATTTTCTAGTTTCATGACAATAACTTGTGTGTAAGTGTATGGATCTTTCTGAAATTGTACTACAAGGTTCCATATCACAAAGGAAAAGCTGGAATTGAGTTTGGGGTAATTGCCCAAAACGTTTAGGAATAAGGGCCAAAAATAAGTATTTTCTAGTTTCCAGACAATAACTTGTGTTCAAGTGTATGGATCTCTATGAAATTGTACTGCAAGGTACCATACCACAAAGGAAGGCTGGGATTGATTTTGGGGTAATTGCCTCAAAATTTTAGGAATGAGGGGCCAAAAGGGCAAAAACAAGCATTTTCTAGTTTCAGGACAATAACTTGTGTGTAAGTGTATGGATCTTTATGAAATTGTACCACAAGGTTCCATGTCACAAAGGGAAAGCTGGGTTTGAGTTTGGGGTAATTGCCTTAAAAGTTTAGGAATTTGGGGCCAATAAGTGACCAAAAACAAGCATTTTCTAGTTTCCAGACAATAACTTGTGTTCAAGTGTATGGATCTCTGAAATTGTACTGCAAGGTACCATACCACAAAGGGAAGGCTGGGATTGAGTTTGGGGTGATGAATCATAAGGGGTTCAAAAATTGGGGGATTTTTTTCCTTTTCTTCTTTAAAATTTTCCATTTTCATGATTTTAAATTGGTTATTTCTGATTTATATATAAAAGCAAATAATAATGATATGGTTTGAATAGGTAAATTAAAAATTTTAAGTTCTTAGACCACATTCATTCTGTGTCAAATATTTAATCACAATCCAAATTCAGTGCTGGATCAAGCTTGAATGTTGTGTCCATACTTGCCCCAACTGTTCAGGGTTCGACCTCTGCGGTCGTATCAAGCTGCACCCAGCGAAGCATTTTATTAACTTTGGTCCGGTTTTCAAATTTGTCCACATTTTAAAGTCCAAAGGGTCCAAATTTTTAACTTAGTTTAATTTTAACAAAAATTGAACTCTAATTAGGGCAATGTATGGTTCTTTGATATACAGAAATAATCAAATATCCTGAATATAAATATGTACTTAGATACATTTATGATTTTGGTCCCAGTTTTCAAGTTGGTTCAAACAGGGTCCACAATTTAACTGTTTGATTTCAACAATAATTTTATATATGCTGAATCTAACCTGTATTTAGTTTTTGGGCCCTGTTATGAAATTGGTTTACATTGAGGGCCAAAGGGTCCAAAATTAAACTAAATTTGAAATCTCAATTTGATATTGGGGTTCTCTGATATGCTGAATCTATTAAACTATATAAAGATATACCATATTTATTCTGTGTTAGAAACCTATTCTTTGTCAAATATTTAATCCTATTACAAATTCAGAGCTGTATCATGCTTGAATGTTCTGTCCAAACTTGCATTTTTCTTCATCTTCAACAAAATTTGTACTTTACTGAGATAACTGGTGTTATCTTTTAAATGAAACTTTAATGAAAAGATGAGCACAATCATGACAATATGTGGATGATTTTCTGATGTCAAACATTTTCAAGATGGCCACCAAGGATGGCAAAAAAGTTGTCAATTCTAATTCCTGTCAGTGGTATACATGTACATGTATATGAAATATAAAAATGATGTGGTAGGATTGCCAACAATGAGAACAAGTGACATTGTGGCCTTCAACAATGAGCAAGACCCATACTGCATATATATTCAGTCATAAAAGGCCCCAAAATAAGAAAAGTAAAAATATGAAAACTAACAGTCTGATTTATGTATGTATGTATGTATGCTTTTGTGGTTTTCAGATCTAGACTCACAGCTAACCTTTCTGTCAACAACAACTGAACTCTCACAGCAGTCAGCATCAGATTGGGAGACTGATAATGCTTCTGACAGAAACAATTTCAACCAACCAAACAAGCAACAGAAACTTTCCAACTTTAAAACATCAGTTAAATCTTCTATGGGATGATGTCTCAAAAATAGCAGTTCATCATTTATGGAGATTTTAATGTTATGGATTTTCTTTACAAGAAAGTTAATGTACACTTGCTTTATAGTAAAACCTAGCTGTTCAAGTATAAAAACACATTCAACTTTATTGAAATTTGAAGATTCATATGACTTATTTTAATTCTGTTATTTTCCAGGATGTGATGTAGAGCCTTACAGGTACAGTAATCTTAACAGCTATCCAATTTCATTCAAAATTCTTTATACATTTTTCACTAGTATATATAGACTAAGTAATATATATATATATATATATTAAAAACTATCAACATGACAAGATCGAAATAGTTATACCCAAAATTTTTCTGAAAATTGGACATAACATCAATGAGCTATTGTCCCTGAAATGTGTAAATTTACAAATTTTCACAGTTTTCTGCTATTATCGGACAGCTATATCAATATATTATAAGAATAAATTGCAAAAGTGGTCAGAAGAAAATTTTTTAGTCTGAACTTATTCTGAATTGTTTAACTTCTTATTTTAAATTTATTGCTTTTGAAATATGTGTTTTTATTGTTTTACATGTTTTAGGTGCACAATTTGTCAATACGAGCTATTTCAGCTCCTGGGAGCCTCTAGATTTATAATGAATAATTTGTATTTATGTATGATTATTTTTCAATGTATTAAATGAAACATTAATTATTCTTTTCCATTTGTTGTTATACTTATTTATAAGTCCATATCCTATCATATGTCAGATTTTACAAATTAGATGGCAAAATTGAGAAAATTTGAATATGCAGGCAACCCCATTTTATTGTGGCATATACCAGACACCAACATTATTTGCCGAGCTTGATATTTTTTGATTGGGTATATATAGTTATACTTTGCGATAAGATATGTTGTTTTACAATAATAAACGGGTCTTGGAGTATTTTGGCTCTGAAAGATGACCAAAATCAGCCATTTTGGACATGAAGCTAAATAAGATATATTGATACGGTTAGATTATACATACACTTAATAGACAGTATTGTTATTTCTTTGCATTCTTACACTTAAAGTGATGTATTATGAGGAACAACTACCAAAAATTATTATTGTTGCCATATTTTTTATTTAAACCAGTGAAATATGCCAAAAGGCTTATTTTGCTGTTTTCGAGCAATTTCTTCTGTTAAAAGATGGCACCTAAAAAATCCAGATCGGTTCAATATTTTCCCAAAAAATTTGTGTGGTTATTTACATTACTAAGGTGCACCAATGTGCCAAATATGAACTCATTTGGCAAAAGTGACATTCGGACGGTTTGCATGGTTTTCTGGCAGATTGGCTCTTAATAATAAAACATAAATTCATAGAAGATACTTGAGATATTCCTTTTTATGACACTTTTACATGCACGGTATGCCATTTTGTTTCAACATTTATTTTTTAATAGATCCACGAAAGTATATTTGCTACGATATTTGGACGGATGGATTTTGACGAGCTCTAAAAGAATGCAACATTTTATAAAATCCAATACATCACGTAATAACGAATATTTCGCCTCTCGTTGGCAAAAAAGTATAACAAAAATACCGAACTCGAAGGTAAATTTAAAAAGAGGAAGTTCATGAAAATTGACAAGATCAAACGTTAGACTTTATCAACCAAAAGAACGAATGGAAAACAACTGTCATATTCCTGACTTGGACAGGCATTTTCCGAAGAAAATGGTGGGTCAAACCTGGCAAACGACATTCATTCAGTCAACATTGAATAATTCCCGATTTTAATCGGTGCAACGACTAAAATTTATCAATTTCGATCAAAGTGATAACAATGGATATAGAGAACCAATTCATGACGGATTACGAACGAAAAAATATCATGAACATGTAGGATCCTCAAAAGTGAAACTGAATTCGGTTCTCCTCTGTGTTAGTACCTTTCAGTGAATCTTTCCAGGTACAGCATTTTGGGGTTAGATCGTTGACTCATAAACCTGTTAGTAAATTTTCCGTATGATAATGTATCATAATTCTAAGTATAAAAACTGTAACTTTTTCCATATTGTATCAGTTGAGAAATATACTTCACAAAAAAAAAAAAAAAAAATTACGGAATATTTTGTTTGCTATTAAGGAGTGGTCATTTGTAACATGAAAAGGGAGGAGGGTAGGAGGAAATTAAGAATAGACTAGTTTCAATTGAACATGCTATGATCAAGTAAATTAACCCGAGCCTAGACGAGTAGTAAATGATTTTAACAGATACTATCATAGATCTACTACAACACCTAATTTATTGAAGGACAACTACATTAAGACATACATGTAGCTAAGAACAGCAACTGACGAGATTCATGACTTGGATGGGTACATGATCGTGTGGTAAAGCAACAACTTTTAGCACTAAACACTCCTCTTTGGGACTATAAACGGAAAATAGAAAAACATAAAACAAATATCACAAAAATCGCTTAACACTAGAATGCTGGTATTATTAACAGCAAAAACATAGTTACAAGTTAATATCAGATAATAAAGTTTAAAGGAAATGCTCACAGCTTCGAACTATGGTAACATGATGAATTAAGGCTAGATCTCGAGTAATTAACACAAGTTTCAAGAAATGACGTTTGGGATAGTTTGGTATGTCTGCATGAGTTTAACTCTTATGGTAACAAACATTTCGGATAATTCGAGTTTCCTTGTTTGCAATTCAGTCAGTAGAATATTAAAATATAGAAGTTCAGGAATAGAACACAGTATTCAATTTAAAACAAATAATTTTCTATCGTAAATAACTCTTATTTTCTTAATAATCTTTACATTATTGTGCTCAATTGCGTAATATAAAACTATAATGTATTGATAATTCAATAAAATTCTTACGTTCTATATCACACATTAGGAACACTAAACGGATCAGCAAGTATGGAAATGATTAGACAAGATATCAGTTCGGTTAAATGTCATCAGTTAGTTACATTTCGTAGCAAATTTGAAGTTATTCAATGTATTAAATGAGAACAACTATTGTTGTTTTTTCTAAACATAAAGATCAGATTGGACAATTTGGGTCTGAGTCAGGCAAAATGAATGATGTTCGAGAGCACATTCCTTATCTATACCTTTTGTTTCAATTAAGAACAGTCTTTGTCGGCATACGTTAAAGACAATCAAATACCACACAAGTAAATGAATTTTTGTCTGAATCGGTCATTTTGATTTTAACATCATATGAAAAGTCTGCACAGTACTGTTCAGTACTTCTTCAGAAACTAAGATTATAAAGAAACTAAGGTTTCAACTCCTCAGGCAAAGTTGACCTTAGATGAATTTGGCTATTTGTTTTAGGTATTTTGTCATATAGCTCTTCAACTGTTTCGGTACTTACACATCCTCGGATTTCAAATGTTTGGCTTTGAGTGTTCCTGATGAAGGTAAATCAAGAAAAGCGCTTCGGTTTCATGAAATAATAAACGTGTTGTTTTCAGTACTTTTCAGACACTTTAGTATGTTGTTGATGTGTACAGGTAAAGAACAACTACTAAACAGTCTGAACTTAGACGGAATAGATCTTAATTGACTGTAAGCGAATTCTCTGAACAGTACTGCATTTACAACAGTAGATAAGTTTGAAATATCTGACAGACTTAAGATGACTTATTAACTAATTGTTCAGTCCTTTAAGAGCTGATTATATCAACATTGGTTTACTACTACAAGCAATCCAGCAACAGATTACCGACGATATTAAAAGACCTGTAACTTTTTCCATATTGTATCAGTTGAGAAATATACTTCACAAAAAAAAAAAAAATAATAAAAAATTACGGAATATTTTGTTTGCTATTAAGGAGTGGTCATTTGTAACATGAAAAGGGAGGAGGGTAGGAGGAAATTAAGAATAGACTAGTTTCAATTGAACATGCTATGATCAAGTAAATTAACCCGAGCCTAGACGAGTAGTAAATGATTTTAACAGATACTATCATAGATCTACTACAACACCTAATTTATTGAAGGACAACTACATTAAGACATACATGTAGCTAAGAACAGCAACTGACGAGATTCATGACTTGGATGGGTACATGATCGTGTGGTAAAGCAACAACTTTTAGCACTAAACACTCCTCTTTGGGACTATAAACGGAAAATAGAAAACATAAAACAAATATCACAAAAATCGCTTAACACTAGAATGCTGGTATTATTAACAGCAAAACATAGTTACAAGTTAATATCAGATAATAAAGTTTAAAGGAAATGCTCACAGTTTCGAACTATGGTAACATGATGAATTAAGGCTAGATCTCGAGTAATTAACACAAGTTTCAAGAAATGACGTTTGGGATAGTTTGGTATGTCTGCATGAGTTTAACTCTTATGGTGACAAACATTTCGGATAATTCGAGTTTCCTTGTTTGCAATTCAGTCAGTAGAATATTAAAATATAGATGTTCAGGAATAGAACACAGTATTCAATTTAAAACAAATAATTTTCTATCGTAAATAACTCTTATTTTCTTAATAATCTTTACATTATTGTGCTCAATTGCGTAATATAAAACTATAATGTATTGATAATTCAATAAAATTCTTACGTTCTATATCACACATTAGGAACACTAAACGGATCAGCAAGTATGGAAATGATTAGACAAGATATCAGTTCGGTTAAATGTCATCAGTTAGTTACATTTCGTAGCAAATTTGAAGTTATTCAATGTATTAAATGAGAACAACTATTGTTGTTTTTTTCTAAACATAAAGATCAGATTGGACAATTTGAGTCTGAGTCAGGCAAAAATGAATGATGTCCGAGAGCACATTCCTTATCTATACCTTTTGTTTCAATTAAGAACAGTCTTTGTCGGCATACGTTAAAAGACAATCAAATACCACACAAGTAAATGAATTTTTGTCTGAATCGGTCATTTTGATTTTAACATCATATGAAAAGTCTGCACAGTACTGTTCAGTACTTCTTCAGAAACTAAGATTATAAAGAAACTAAGGTTTCAACTCCCTCAGGCAAAGTTGACCTTAGATGAATTTGGCTATTTGTTTTAGGTATTTTTGTCATATAGCTCTTCAACTGTTTCGGTACTTACACATCCTCGGATTTCAAATGTTTGGCTTTGAGTGTTCCTGATGAAGGTAAATCAAGAAAAGCGCTTCGGACGCATGAAATAATAAACGTGTTGTTTTCAGTACTTTTTCAGACACTTTAGTATGTTGTTGATGTGTACAGGTAAAGAACAACTACTAAACAGTCTGAACTTAGACGGAATAGATCTTAATTGACTGTAAGCGAATTCTCTGAACAGTACTGCATTTACAACAGTAGATAAGTTTGAAATATCTGACAGACTTAAGATGACTTATTAACTAATTGTTCAGTCCTTTAAGAGCTGATTATATCAACATTGGTTTACTACTACAAGCAATCCAGCAACAGATTACCGACGATATTAAAAGACAAACATATTAAGCATATGACAAAAAGATCACTGGCAGCCCATCAGTCTGTTATGCAAAAGTGTATTGATTGATTGATTTGTGCTTGCTAAACGTCGTCCAGTGGCAAAGAGTTCATACATATTCAGGACGAGAACAAATTATGTTACTTGTATGTAGGTCAACCGGGATGAAGGGCTGACACTGGAAAATGATATGATGGATAGGGGTATAAATTGCCTTACAATAAGCCAACTACAGACCACTAAGAGAGTTATTACAATGGTTCTTTAAAGTGGAAAGCATGACACTGACATGAGATATCACGTCTTAACGTCCCTATTCCGAACTGACTGTGTACTTCCCGCACAGCAAAACGGACGCCCCACTGTAGCAAGAGTTTTTCTGCTGGACGGGGTAATGTCAGTGACGACCACATTTTTATACCCCAGCCAATCCTTGGATTAAAAAGGTTTACTGAGAAACAGGATTTGAAACTGATAAAATGTTTCAATTTACTATTTTCTGTCCTACAACTATATAAACCATTTTTTAAAAAGTATAAAACCAATATTTAAAAAATACTTCGTTTCAAATGGTTTTTTTTTATCTGTTTATACATCATATTAAAGAACTGTCTAAAATCAATGCGTATCTAATTTCATTCAAGTATAAACTTTCTCTTTCATCGAAAACTAAATTAAGGCAACAGTAGTCTACCGATGTTCAAATCTTGTAAATCGATTCAGAAGAGATATATCAAGGGAGAAACAAACACTGGCGGAATCGCATAAATTAAAAAAAGAGCGAGACTGGATGCGTCTCCCGTTATGCCCGCATCATCCGCCACGCGAATCCAAAATCTGTCAAAATTTCACAATCGAGAATAGAATATTATCGGTAAAATTACAAATCAGAATGACATACAGGTATCGTAAGATCTAAGACCGCAAAATCATGTTACTAGTGAGTTGAGATACCCACACATCGTATCGGTAAACCAATTCGTTATTGCGACCGAATAACTGATGTAATTTTCCACATAACTCTGTTGTGGTAGTTTTTTTTTATGTAAGTGCACACCCCTGTTAACGAAGTTCGTATCAACATACACGAGCATAACGTGTTAACTGTAATACGTAAACGACATATGACAGAAAACGGGATATACTATTACTGATGAGAAATGGAAAGTCAACAATTTAAAAGTATGTCATAGATTCTAGATAGAGGTCCTCCATCTGTGTCAATTTCGACATATGAAGTAGACCTTCTACTTTCGATATAGTATCCTTATTATCAAGTTCAGTGGTAACACTAATTGAAATGTGGGTTTTTGATCTGATGAGTGACAGGATATCATCTATATATCTGAAAGTGAAGTTAAAGAACTTTGGCAGATGATTTTTCTTTTTGTCATTGATAAGGTTCTGTATTAATTCCACTTCATATGAGTACGGAAACAAATCTGCATGTAGTGCTGCATAATTAGTACCCATTGTACTAATATGTTTTGAAATTAATAAAATGATTTAATATATTGTGTTTTGTAATAGAATAATTTAAACCATTTTGTAAAGATAAAAACCCAACTTTACTAATTACTTCTATTGAAAAGGTTATTTCCATCAGTTTATAAAACCTAGTAAAGAACTGTCAAAAAAATAAATGCGTATCTAATTTCATTCAAGTATAAACTTTCCTTTTCATTGGAATGCTAAAACAATTAATCATTTTTTTTAAATTAAAATAGACAAAAATAAATCATTTAAATTTTTCAAAATTTCTGTTGACATCGATGAATAGCAGATGCTTTGAAATTCATTTTTACCTAACACTTCATAGAATTTATATTCTTTTCATTATGTTGCAAATAACCTCAAAGTTAATTCTAATATACTTTGACATTTTATGGAAGGAAGAGACATATAAAAACAGTGTGACAACCTGAAGAAAACAATATCACAATAAAGAATTTGACATACTCTGGTATATTTCTCATTTACTTCGGTATCATATATAAAGTCCATTGATTGATTGGCATTTATTTAACGCCGGCACAGCGTTAATATGAATAAGAAGGTGTGGTATGAGTGCCAATGAGACAACTCTCCATCCATGTCACAATGTGTAAAAAGTAAACAATTATAGGTCAAAGTACGGCCTTCAACACGGAGCCTTGGCTCACACCGAACAGCAAGCTATAAAGAGCCCCAAAATCACTAATGTAAAACAATTCAAACAGGAAAACCAACGGTCTAATCTATATAAAAAACGAAAATCACTTATGAACCACACCAACAAACGACAACAACTGAACATGAACCACACCAACAAACGACAACAACTAAACAACAAGCTCCTGACTTAATAGTACAGGTGCATGGTATATTGCGGTGAAAACGTATATGTATATTATAACCGAAAAAGTTTTAAAACCATCGATAAGGTCGAAATATTGCATGATTAAAACTAATAATTTCAGCTTTGAAACTTCCATTTAAAACGTGTTGTAAAAAAGTAGCAATTGTTAAACTTTACATATGATCAGTAACAGCTCTTATAGTCCGATCTCTTAAAAAAAAAAATCAATATTAAGAACATTAGAAAAAGTGGCTTCCATGCTTTGTCACAACGTCTTGGCTTTTTTTTAAATGCCGTTCAACTTTGTTATTAATTTTGCCTACCAGCTGATTCGATTCAAGCATCACTGACGAGCTGTTAAACTTATTCATGTTAACTATGTTCTTAGTTTGTTTCCATTAGGGTTATTTTGGTCGTATACAGATTTCTGGAAAGACAGTCTTTTTAACGACCAAAATAATCCTAATGGAAACAAACTAAGAACATACAGAAAATTAAAAAAAAAAAAAAAATACAAATTAGAAAAAAATTTATTAATAAATTTAGATCGATTCATGATATCAAATTTTATAAAAATAAGAATAAGTAATAGTTATCTAAATATTGAACAGGGTAGACACCGTAAATTACCTTTGGAAAAAAGATTATGTCCCCTCTGTAAAAAGGAGGTAGAAGATGAATATCATTTTGCTTTAAAATGTCAAATTTTAGAAGAATGTAGGCAAAAACTTTTTCAGGAAGTAGAGAGTATAGTTCCATATTTCACCAAAATTTACATTTATGTTTACATTTAATGAGTATGACGTAACTAAAATTATTGTCAAGGGAGTTAATGATTTATATGTATTAAGAAATAGCCTAGCTGACAAGAAAAACTAGTCAATGTAATAAAGTTATGACTATTTTATATTTTTCTTATAGTATTTGTTATGGTATATTTTATAACAATTGTATTATTAATTTTGTACTTGTACTTTCAAATTTGCAAAAGTATCACCTCCTCCAAAACATCTAAATATAGTCTTATAAAATATGAATGTTGTTTAAATTTAAATATTGTATGTTTGTAATGATTGTCATGTTTGTCTTGGTAACAATCCAATATTTGGATTTTACACCAATAAAATGATTTGGTTTGATTTGATTTGATTATAAATTATTACCCTGGTACCTTTGGTGAGTGTTTTGTTTTACTCTTGTGTCTCTACTGTTGAAACGAATCATGAATCATTCATTATTTCAACTGAGCATTCTTAATCAATGATGTCATCAGTTTACAGTTACTTTTGCCTCGTTATTCTTATTTCTGTCCTTTAAATCCATTTCCTAAACTTATCTCACTATGTAGCACTTGAAATGTAAATTTCATTTATCCTATCGAACTTGTAAACTTTTATTCTTCATCCGAATAGAGAATTATGATTTACGTTATGCAATGCCTCTCATTCATTTTAAACCCTCAATCTTTTTATCAGATTTAAAATTTCCAGTCCATAGAAGAACAAATTTGAAATATTCCTTTAAATTTCAAGATTACAAATACTGCTGATCTTTAACAATGGCAGTCTGGGATTGTATACCAAGGGAGACAACACATATAAAAAATCTATCGGGGTCAAGAACAACTGCATTGGAAATACCGTTTTGAATCAATAAACCACACGTCTTGTCCTATGAACAGCAATATCAATTATCAGCAACCTGTCAATAACTAATCAACATTCATTGTGATTAAACGAAAACAAACTACATTGACTAAAGATTTTCCTTCCATTATGACATATTACAGATCTTGTTTATGAATTAATTTCTCTTCAGTAGTATTACAATATAAACTTCGATCACTAAAATGCAAATTATACAGAAGTTAAGATCTAAAAGAAATAATGACATCAACCATAATGGTTTCGTTGAATATGCTACATATAGGCTTGTCCAAAAACGTTGCTTTAATAATACTGAAAAAAGAAATGATCTTAATCGGTATTGGTTAAAAATTGCACACAATACAAACATTTAATCGCCAGTGTATTTTTTTTTTTTTAATAAAAAAAAGCTGAATATACTAAAGGGACAATCAAAATTTGTAAGTCGAAGAGAAAGTAACAAAACCATGGCAAAAAAAAACCGAAAAACGACGAAAACAACATAAAGAAAATAAAAGGCTGATCCAAACGAACCCCACCAAAAACCAGGGGTGTCTGATCTTATGTGCTCCTGAAGGGTAAGCATATCCTGCACACATGTGACAACCGTCGTCATTGCTCAAGGTAAGTTATGCTTATGTCGGTGATGTCACAATTGAGGAAAATAAGGATAGTGATTGAAATATATATAAAAAAAAACAAATATTTTTATGTAGTTTGAATGTCTCGATTCATCGTAATTAAAAGTAAGCAACGACAATTTAAAAACTAATTGCCAAGAAGATAGAGAAGTAGGCTCTATACATTGTTGGAGACCATTCTATTGTATATTTGATGTCGCTTGTGTTCTATTGCTCTTGGTTTACTGTCTATTAAACGTTTGCATTTCATCTGGAGCGTATTTAACTCAATGAATTATGTGATACAATATAGGATAATGTCTAAACTAGTCATAAACCTGATTTCCTCTTTTAGAATATACTCCTTATGTCAGACAGTTTCACCGGGCATACATAATGGTTTTGTCACAGTGGCAATGATACAAATTAATGTTCCAAAATAATTAGCCAGGAATCACTACTTGGTCGGTTATAATGTGAAATGGTGGATCGATCCACAAAGGTTATGCAAGTTAACGTGCAGTTATTTATACTAAAATTTCTTATAAAAGCATAAGAATAATCAAACTAAGAACTTTAACAACTTTAAACTCGTGTAACTGGTTGGGCAATTAAATAGAGTCAAACAATGACCAAATATCTTAAAATGGCTTGCACGTATAGTATATAACCCTTAGCCAGTCTGCCTTAATTTTCAGTGCAGTTTGTTTTTTCCGCTCATTTACCATGACTTTATCATGTGCCACTAATATATATTAGTGCTTATCCGTAAGCCTTATATACATTTCTAACAATCTTATAACAATCTATCATTCATAAATATAAATACACAAGGGCTGAATACAAAAGACCAAAAATAAAAGATTATCTGCCTACTTAGAGAAAGGAAAAGTACTACTATAATTTACTAAAAATGACATATTTTGATTATTTGAAGAATAATTTTCTTTTCTCACTTGACATATTTTTATTGATTTATGTTCCCATAAGAAATCAAAACAAATAGTCTTCCCACTTGATATTTTCTGTAAACGAAATGAATATAATTATTTTCAATCAGCATGTCATGTCGATAAATTTAGTCTGAACGCAAATTAATTTACAAAAAAATATAAAAATGTAAACACCGTTATATTCCACGTTTGACAACTAAGTGGAATAAAAGAACAATAAAAACGTCTTGATATTTTCAAAAAGTTTTTTTTTTAAAACTAGTATGTACTTTTAGTTAGTATGTTCTTCTTCTCATTACAATTGGAAATATGCATGCACTCTTTTTTGTTGAACGTGATAAGAAACATATTCAATTTAAAAAGAATAGAAAAATAAGGAGATGTGATATGATTGCCAATGAATTTCTTTCAACCAGACCAAATGATGAGGATTCACACAACAATAGGTCACCGTATGACTTTCAACAATGAGCAAATCCCATGCCGTAAAAAGGCTCCGGCGTGATAAAATGTAATACAATTCAAAGGAGAAAACCAACGGCTTGATTTATGCTAACACAATAGACGAAAAAAAAAAAGAAAAAATGCAGTCAGTAATTACCAACGACAACAACTGGATTACAGACATCTGGTATTCCTGTTATCCTTTAACAACGACAACAACTGGATTACAGACATCTGGCATTCCTGTTATCCTTTACCAACGACAACAACTGGATTACAGACATCTGGTATTCCTGTTATCCTTTACCAACGACAACAACTTACAGACATCTGGTATTCCTGTTATCCTTTACCAACGACAACAACTGGATTACAGACATCTGGTATTCCTGTTATCCTTTACCAACGACAACAACTGGATTACAGACATCTGGTATTCCTTTTATCCTTTACCAACGACAACAACTGGATTACAGACATCTGGTATTCCTGTTATCCTTTACCAACGACAACAACTGGATTACAGACATCTGGTATTCCTGTTATCCTTTACCAACGACAACAACTGGATTACAGACATCTGGTATTCCTGTTATCCTTTACCAACGACAACAACTGGATTACAGATATCTGGCATTCCTGTTATCACTGGATTACAGACATCTGGCATTCCTGTTATCCTTTACCAACGACAACAACTGGATTACAGACATCTGGCATTCCTGTTATCACTGGATTACAGACATCTGGCATTCCTGTTATCCTTTACCAACGACAACAACTGGATTACAGACATCTGGTATTCCTGTTATCCTTTACCAACGACAACAACTGGATTACAGACATCTGGCATTCCTGTTATCCTTATTAGGTATAATATAGTAAATAGTTATTAAAGCATTGCAAGTACTGGTCGAGAAGATAAAGATTTCGTCAGTGACAGTAGGGATCAAATAAAGTATTGGAACTAAATACCGATAAAAATTGATATTAAACTTTTAATTTTGACAAGGTACACATTATTTGTTTTAATTTTGAATCCTGTTTTAATTAAAAAGACTAGGTTTGGTTCTATTCGAACGTAAAACAAACCCAAAGGATTGACTGAAGTATAGACACTGTCATATGACCACCGGGACTTCTTTCATCCGACAGTAGACCACTACTAAAGAAGGAAAGTCTGTTATGAGTGATGTATAAATATGCAGCCATGGCCGTACTGAAAAATATCCTGTATAGGGAGAGGTCACGTTTTCTGCACGTTAAATATTTGCTGGGCTGTCGTCTCCTCGGCGTATTTATAGTCACGTCTCTTTTTACTCATTATATGATTGTTTTCCATAAATGCGTTTAGAAATTATACCAAAACTGAAGCTTCAACTCCCAAAGTTTATCTTTGATATCTCCTTTTCTCTGTAGGTCCTTTATCGCTTTAAAAGTCTTATACATTTAACTTCTTAAACTTTGTATCTGTAGTATACCTGATGAAGGATATTCCAGCGACACGTCTCAGATGAGCTCGGGTGCTTTAGAATCGGTGTCACAAGTTTAAATTGTTATCGTTTCTCCCAACAGCAGACGACACAAAGGGGCTCGCATCGTTGTGTCACACTTTGTTTATCAACAACTTGTTGAAAATAGTTTCACAGAATTAAAAAAAAAATGCGAAGATTCTTCTACAGGACATGAATGAGTGCATCTGCTATTTTAATTTTGATCGGGGTGATTTTAAGAGTTTCCCATACCAGAACATTGACCTCGCCATTTCTGTTATATATTTAGGGTTTGCATGTGACACGTTTTTTTCCCTTGAAAACTCGCACAATTTTTGGATTTTACTTTAAATACTTCAGAAAATCTATATAATACTAGTTGATAAGTTTGATTGGATTTTCCTTTTTGTCATTTTCTTTCTACAAATCAAATCAAAGATGTTAACTACTGACATTATCAATTTGTTCATATACTTTATAAACTATCTTTCTTTTACCTAGGCAATAGATTTAAAGATTTGAAAAAATAATCTAGTATTTTTTCTTATTTTTATAGTATACATCTAAAGTTCACCCCCTGACAATATTTTCAAATGATTTTAATTCTTTCAGATTTTCATGTAGTATTATATTCATTTGATTTTTCTCCAATACATTCGATAAGAATTACCAGAATATCCCTTTCCCGTCAAAAAATGAAAACACGTGATAAATTTCATACGTCCGAAGCGCTTTTCTGGATTTACCTTCAGGAACGCTCAGAGCCAAATATTCGAAAGCCAATGATGTATCAGAACCGAGAAAGTTGAAGAGCTATCAACCAAAAAGGTCAAACATTCTAGTATTTCAAACGTTTGTGTACCTCAAAAATAGAACATAGGGTACTCTTCATTTTTCCTATATTTGGATGAAATTTTGATATCAATTGGACGAAATGTCGTCAAGTCTACTTGCGACAGCAATCTCCCTTAAATACATTAAATTTAAAGATTAATTTTGACCCGAAACATAAAGGAGAAATAGCCTTGATTAATCTGCCAAGATTTAACAAATGAGTCTGCAATAAATGAATTTCTTCAAACGGCAGTGTTGGATACATTTAATTTTTAATGATAACTACCCTCTCGAGGATTCAGCTTACTTAGCTTTATGTCAAAATTGGATTTTCCAGAACCCTGACAATAACGCATTTCAATTACAAAATTGAGTTTTATATCTTTATTACAGCAATCAGATAATCAGTTGTACAGTAAGCATCGTGTTGAAATGACTGATGGTCTTTGCTTATAATATGATAAAATCTAGAGGTTAATCAAACTTGACAATGAACTGATAGTTATAAAAGCGATATAACTGGAACCACTAGAGACTTGTGGGATGTCTAAAGAGTGTGCTAAATGGCGTCAAATGGATAACGAGAAACGATGTACAACAGTGCATTTTATAAAACAGTCGAATTGGAAGTTTATGTTGGAAATTCAACATATTCGACAGTCCATGAAACTTGTTGCAGAACCTCGGTATTGTCATGAACATACGGATATTTTTTTATTATTTAAAAGTGATAATAATAATTAGGACATCGTTTGAAATTAAGGAATGTATCTCTCTAATGCATATAACCGGTTCCTTGTCTGGGTGGACACTACGTTAGGTTATTTTCTGTTTTATAGGCTAAGCAACGTTTGTTTAAGATTTTGAATTCATGAATAGTTCGGCCTCGAGCATCACTTAAGTTACATAATTGATTATTTGTCCAAATGCTTTTGGTTCAGTAATTTTTGTTTAATATAACTGTACACAAATCTATGCATATTTGATGTTCCATAACTAACACCAAAAGCGGTTTTAAAAGATAAAAAAAAAGTTCAGTAAACGACAAATTCTTAAATGTGAGAATGCGCCACTTTCATAAATGATGTGTGCTTTTTACTTAAATTAAAAAAATATATACATTGACTTTGACATTCTGAACAATTATTAGTGTTATCCCTGAAGTAATGAATAATACGAGATTATGTGTATTATCTCGAACCAGTTGGGCCATATGAAGGGGTTTATTTCCGAATCAAAAACAGTTTTGAACAAACGAAATTGTGATTTTAAGGTTATTACTACCACTTTGTTGTTTGTATACAAAAATATATATTTTACGCACACAAATGCTTCGTACATGTAGGTAAAACTTTATCTCTGATATATGGTATCGTGGTTGCAAATTTTGCTCATTGACAAATGTAGGTTTTGAGTCAAAATGGTGCTATTAGTAATATAAGTCATCATTTGGTAATAAAAACTCATAAGTCAGATTTTCAACATCGATCAAAACATTTTTATTTTATTTTAGGAAGTAGGCCTAAATATGAAATTGATTCCTTTTATGTACAAAAATGTATTTATAAAGTAAAAAAATTTGATTAATCAAACAGTTTCCTTTTTACATGTTTACTATTGCAAAATTCTATGCATTCAAGGATGATAAATCTGGAGACCAAACAATCACTTCATAGTCGAACACTAGTTTCCCATGAGGACGTTAAAATTTATTCTCTATACATGTTTGATTTTATTTCAGGTAATGAAACATGGAAATAGTTATGTTATTTAATCAAATAATGCATGATCAAACAATGAAAGAAGCATTGATTACCATCGTAGTTGTTGTAATTATATGAGTGAATTGAGTCTTTGAATCGTTTTGAATGCACTAATATTAATATGCATTTGTGTTAGATGTATTTTTGTATATTTTTTGCTTAAAAAAAAAATTAATTGAATCGAATCGAATAAACAAACTGAAAGTCAAACCAGAACAAAAATATGGAATAATGATATAGTAAGTCATGACACGTTTACAAGTTTGCTTTGAAACACAACTAGTAATTATCCCGGAAATAATCAGAAGTCATTAATGCTATCAAACGTAAACCACAAAAAACACGAAAAGAAAACATCATTAAGGAAAAAGACAAAAAAGACCGATAAAACTAACACAATAGTAACACACAACATCTCTAATTTTTCAGAACAAAATAAATAATAACACGATGTATACAATGTATAATGTAATCGAAAAGACTGTAACTCCATTCAAAAGAAGGAAATATGTATGACTACCGAACGTGGTTATATGTTTATAATTTTACATCAGCCGGTCGAGATAAGAACAAAATGATCATTTATACACCAGGATCATTTTGAAAAGTCATACGATCTTTTATAAAATCCACAGTAGCTTCATACGTTTACATAGAAGTTTAAACATATTTGACATGTATGCCATATTTTAAACATGACGCCATTTAAAATGCTTAAATAGGGATTAAATCTGCCTTTTTGAAGAAGAAAAAAGAATATTTATCAACCAAGAGAAAAAGGAGAAGCACTATACAAAAGGGCATTCCAAACAAATACCAATAAGCTACCAAAAGAAAGCGACAGGTTTTCTTTAAGAAACAGAGATATTCAACCTAAACATTTTGGTGTGTGAAGGCCTTTGTAAATCTATCACCACTTGTATGAAATATGGAAGATTGGACATATAGTATGTAGATAAAGAACTTTTCTAATGTTGTCGATGATTGAAATGTCGCTTTTTGTTGTTTTATGTTGTAGATCTGTACTTTAATTCATACACTATAAATATAAATAAACTCATCGAAGAAAGCAAGCTTAAATTGTGTACGCCAGACAAACGGTTCGTCGACCAAAGACTAACCAGTTACGCTCGAATATAAAAAGTTGACAAGGCCAAATAAAGTTAGATTATTACTTTTTTTTAAAGTTGCCAATGATTTATTAAAACAAGGAATAAAAATTCGTAGTAAAACCAAAAAAAGGTTCCCCTGTAATGAAATTAACGTTTGTCTATATTTTTTTACAAAGATTTCTGTATAACAGCCTTATTTAAGCCAAGTACAAAATTTGTTTTTATCAATCAAATTGCGCATGAAAATGTTTTATTTGTGTAAACTTTGCCATAACCTATTGACATTTGCGTTTTTCTCATTAGTAAAGTGACTGTGACCGTTCTCTCAGTCCTTGTATATAGTTGGAAAATGGGGCTTGTACAGGGACTTCACCTTACAGCAAATGTGCATACGTATGTCTGTATTCCTCGGCAATTTGGAAACATCGGTCGCAACTGGTACATATGTATGTGTTCGTTCTCTATTTAATTGGTACATTAGTAATTGGTTTAATATAGGAAACGGAGATTTGAAGTAATTGGAGTACAGAAATATGCTCATCACTTACAGGTGAACCACTGTCTAAGATGAGCGTCCGATGGGCTGTGTGGGATGTATAAATACGCAGCCACTTCCGATCTAAATGGAGACGTTAAATACGATACCTCATGTAAGGAGAGTGCCAGATTGCTTTCACGTACTTAAATCCTTGCAACAGCTTTTTTGTGGGTCAGCTGTTGTCATGTTGCAAGACAAAATGTTTGTCCCTATACAACACACCATAATTTGGAAAGTAAACATTGGCCACATCAAAAAGAACAAAATAATGGTAGAGAAGCTTCTAACAGTTACATGTATTTGCATATTCCAGCCATGATACATTAGGTTGTTATCATTTTGGTAAGCCCATAACTTTCGAATCTAAAAATAACACCAAAGTAGATACAAAGCAATGAAAATCAAGAAATATACTAATTTCGTCAATGTTTGTTGCCATGGAAATTCGTCAAATACGAAATTTGCAAGTTTTTAATTTTCTGAACTACTTAGTCTTGTTAATGGGGCAACTTAAGATCAAGTATTGTAACTTTTAAGTTTGCATTATATTGTTGACCAAATACTGGCCTTATTGTCCCTACACCTTTGCTGAAAAGTTTGAAAATGTTACTTTTAGAATTTTATTGGCTTGTGCAGTACCAATGTTTATTTCTAGAACCTTGTACAATGTATATATACTTGCAGTAGTACTACCATACATTGGAATATGTAGGATAATGTTTATAGTTAGCTCTTTCATATTATATGCATATTTTCCCCAAGGACAATGTAAAACACTTATGGTTTTATTCAAAAGCAGTACTTGTACGCAGATTTATAAACTTCAGACTAAACTAATTCTAATAATGAGTCTTTTATTTTCTCTCATTTCTATGAAACCACAATAAATCAGTAATTAAATGTTCATATAATCATTTTGTTTACCTAATCGATGTTGTCTTGTGTTAACATGATGATAAAATGTCTGTGCAATAAAAAATCCCGATCAGCTACCAAACAAATCATTTGCAAAAGGTTTTTTTAAGTTTTTAAGATTATGGCGTCATCATCGTATAGAAACGAAAAAAAAAAAAAAAAAAGATTTTTTAGAAACATACCGACATGTTATAGATATTTCATATAAGCCCTATAGTAACAAATTTGTTTGCCGTCGTGTCTATTGTGTAAGATCTTGAGTAAGGCTTGGTATACATTGTTGATATCCTGGCTTGAAGCATTTGCCGTTGGACGATAAGCAAATAACACTCAATCCACCTGGCTTTAATGTCAAGGTCATAAATTTAATATACCATATCATACCCTAGGATCACGTGTTCAAATCGTGTCCGATTTCCTTCTAACGTACTGCTTCTAGTCACTGTTTATTCATATGTTAAAGCAAAGGAATATAGACATTCCACGAATTAATACACATAATTAAAAGTTTTGCTGGTAACATTCTACTACAGCATGCACAGACATTGCATTATTTTATCGCGCTTTGTAATCGTTGGTTAAAAAATTAGCAATACTAAATGTAATTTTTGATTTTTGGAAGTACTGATATGCCGATACTTTGTAAAATTTAATATAATTGAAGGTTTATTGCAAATCAAGTCGGATGTTCTAGGTTCAACAGCAGTTTACGATGTTATCCGTGCCCGGAAAATTTTCTTCAATACAATTTCTATATTTTGTATGACTGTAAAAAAATATTAGATGGTATGTTAAGAATGAAAACATAAACTGTATTTTTAATGACCGAGCTCTCAGTTTTGCCTTACAACATCTAACAAAAAATGACAAACTAAGATGCAATTTAAAAAAATACTTTATCGTAACTGCTAACCTTTTGGACTTATTTTTCCAAAATTAAACAGTAACTTTAATTTAGGTTCTAATCAGTAATCAGATTTACAAAGATTTGTGATTAAGTCAACAACCTGTATATACCCAAGAATTAATTCAAATCCCAAGCTGCTATTATTGCACTCCGATGTAATGTCATTAACGCACGAACTTGAAACACAATTTATAAACTTTAATTTACAAAAGATAATGGTAACTTAACACGAAATGCGTTCAAAAGACTCATTTAGCATGTAAATCATCGTTCGGAATGCTAATTCAATCATTAATTTGATATCTGTGTAGTAATACACCGCAACTATTATCTGTTGCTCAACTAAGTACTGTGTTCGGTAATAGATTAAAGCAAATTAGCAATATTTTCATCATAACAAACACGAGCGAAGTTCCAATGCCTTTCAACATAAAAATCAAAATTCAAATTAATTAATTGAAATATTAAATGTACTATCACAACATGTTACAATCAAAGTACTGAAGTACTGAACATCGGATGACCGCAAGTTCTTGTGGATGGTCACAAGCACTTGTCTCAGAAAATAAATCACATCTTTATACCTGAAAGTGGGGTTAATGTACAGAGATATATTTTTTTCTGAGACAAGTTCAAAAGGATGATGAATAAATGACAGGGAATTCAACCTCACCGTAATAACTATTATATTATTATAGTGTAGTGATACAAATCAGTATACTCTGGTTTGTTGTTATATATTATATAAATATTTCATATATAACATTTACATGTATATATCATTTTCATCCATTTGTATATCATTCTATTCTACTATTCTAATAATAGTGCAGTGCAGTGCAAGTGCATGGTGGACACTCTTCTGTAATAATTCGATTTTTTCAATAGATTGGATTTGAGTAGGCATTCATATTTTCCCGCAAAACGTTCTCGAGATATTCTTCCGCATGCGTTAACACAATTTTTCTGTACGTGTGCTTAGATATTATTAAAGAATTTTTACTTATATATATATATATATATATATTTCTTACGACAAAACATTTTCATATTAATAATTTATGTTCTAAAAAAAAAATTTTTTATGAGTATTCATTGAAGAAATGAATTTATAACGAGCGATAAGGAATGTTATTTTGCACTCGATAATGTCCGCGTATTTATAGATCGGTTACCAGTCAAAAACGAAAAGTTCGTAAGTAGAAATCTCTGTGGCAACAATACATCGGAATGCTCTCACGGTCATCGCGATGTAAAAATGTATATTGGCTGATTGTTGAACTAAAACGATACTTTTAGACTTGTAGTTACCGATTTCGCTTTTTCAAAACACAAGGAGATTTCAGTTTTGGCATAGCTATGGATAATTTAAAAAGGAGGCTATAAATAAATGCTAATGTTAAACGACGACGATGACGAGGGTCTTGCATGGTCGGTTATTTTATACGAAAACGATCTAAATCACTAAACCAACTAAATTTCGCGATTTTCGCGAGTAGAAAAATAACGTGAATATAAATAGTCGCTAATATATAAACTTGGATCTTTAATTATTTAATTATATATTGCTACATCAAGTAAATTTGAAAATCGCTAGATTACATCGCCGCGAAGTGGGCTAGAAATGACTAAACGCGAAATAAAAAGTAAAATAACAGAAATACTGAACTCCAAGGGAAATTCAAAACGGAAAGTCCTTTATAAAATGGCAAAATCAAAAGCTCAAACACATCAAACGAATGGAAAAAAACTGTCATATTCCAGACTTGGTACATACATTTCCTAATGTAGCATTTCCTAATATTTCCAAAGTATCCGCGAAAATAAGTTGGTTTGCCGCATTCGACAACAGTCATCTAAAATAAGCGATACGCATTTAGCGGATGATGTCCACTTTTTTGGCAGAAAGTAGAAGCATAAGTGAATTTACAGAGAGATTTTAACACTCTAACACTGGATAAAAAGATTGATTTCCATACCTTTGATGAAAACCTGTAAAATATGCCTAATATAGCCGACTATATGGTATGGGTTTTTCTCATTATCGAAGGCCGTACTGTTGCCTATAAGTGCTTACACCCACTTTAGTTTAACTTTGGTGGATAGTTGTCTCATTGGCAATCATACCACATCTCCTTACTTTTATACTAAGCAATGCTATGTGAAACTTTTTCCCTGTACCTTCTTGATCTGACTCTTTTCAGTACACTTTTATTTTTCTATTACTTTACCTTCAGAACCTAAGTCTTCGAGGATACACACCAATAACACAACCACTTTTTACTAGCCCTTGCACAATGCGATATACAGAATTATATTTATTATAGATTATGAGTTTAATTTTTTTTTTCACAGTTTGGAGAATTTTCGAGCATAATCGAAGTTTGTCCGCGTCTAAAAAAATTTCAAAAATGTTAAATGTATATAATAATTACTTTATAAACAGGAAATCTTCGACTTAAGTAGTGCCTAGAAAAAGGGAGGTTCAACTGTCTTGGAATTAATTTCACCCTAGGGCTATTGTTTTTTTTTTTTTATCTCTACCGAAATTCACATTAATATAGATATGCTTATATAATGTATTATCGATGTGGATGAAATTCAAATAGTTTATATAGACTTTGGTTATACAGATATATAGATTCGTGTTCTTTGAAGTCTAACAAAAATATTTTGACGTATTTCGAATGTTTCACAACATTAAAGATGGCTCAAAACTGCCATTTTGGCGGATTTTGGGACATTCGAGTTTTCACACAGAAAATTTTTAAAAGAACATTCTTAACCAAAACCAAAACTATTTTAAAAGTGATTCTCTCCAATACAAATTAATTCAGTTTTTGGTAATGATTTTCTACGAAGCAAATTATTACAAAAAAAGCAACATATAAAAAAATTTCAATATTGTTTTTTAAAAGCTGAATAATATTTCGATTGTAATAAGTTCTATATATAATAGTTAAATGGACATGAATCAACAACTACTTTGTTTACCTTCCACCAAGTTTGGTATAATTGGTGCAAATAATAAGACAAATTTATATACGTTTTGCTTGTTTACGAATTCCTATATTTCTGTTGTTTATTTGTAATTTGTGTACTTTAAAAAAAGTGCACACGCTGAAATGTCTCGCCTGCTTAACTGACCATTCCGTTGTTGTTGATGGTCCTAAATATAAAGTTTTACTACAAGTATCACACAAACTTAACATGAAACAAGAAAATGAAGTCAAGGTCAGCTAAACCAAGCTAGAAATACATGTACACCTTACAATCTTTCATGTCATCAAATATAGTTGATCTATTGCATATAGTATCTTAGAAGAGGACCTAACTAATGAAACTTAATATTGACCAATGAACCATGAAAATGAGGTCAAGAACAGATGATACCTGCCAGTCAGACATAAACACCTTACAATCATTACATACACCAAACATAGTTGACCTACTGCTTACAGTATCTGAGAATCGGACCTAATCACGTAACTTTAACCTTGATCACTGATCCATGAAATGAGATCAAGGTCAGATGAAACCTGTCTGACAGACATATAGACCTTGCAAGGAATCCGTATACCAAACATTTTTATACTATTACTCATAATGAGTGAGAAATTCACATGGCAAACAAAATAAAATTTTTTTCAAGCAGTTGCTGAACCATGAAATTGAGGTCAAGGACAAGGGACATATGGCAGACGGAAACTTCGTAACATAAGGCATCTGTAAACAAAGTATGAAGCCTCCAGGTCTTCTACCCTCTGAACTATAAAGCTTTTCAAAAATTGGTTTACGCCGCCGCCGCTGGATTGTAATCCCTATGTCTCGCATTCTGAGACTTTCGAGACAAAAATTTTGTTTAAACTTGAATCATAAATGTATCAATAGTGAAATAAATCAAAAGTTTAAACTAGATAACTTCGTGACCGTCCGATTTAGAGCATCAAGTTGCTGTGTATGTCGTGTATGTGTACGACGTTAAACACACCCAGTAGTAGTAGTAACCATTATGTCAGATCATTCTTACTGATAATATTGCAGGTGCTATTTCTGATAACTGTGTTATAGTTCATGGAAATATAGAATGACAGTATCAAAGAGAATTAATGACGTATGTTTTTTTTTTCTTTTGCCCAGTTATAATTTTATTATATGAATGACTAACCGAACGCGGGACATGTATGTTTCATATAGTTTTTAGGGTTTTTAGAGTTTGCAATTTCAACGACAAACGTTCATCATCACACTGTACTTTATGAAAGCATTTACTGACTATAATTCTGTTTTAAAATTACAAAACCGACAGAACAGCTATAAAACGATATTGAAAATTGACATGAGCTACCACAGATGGGAAATCAATTTGAATAAAACGTAAAAATAAACATTTTGTGTCAAATAAGATTCACAAGCACGTGTTATTTCCTCAAGAAATTAAAACTGTCATAAATAACAACGACATATATTTTTTTAACTTCCAAAATACTCTTTAGTTGTAACATTAACATTGTATAGTGGTCGTACAGTTTTCAGAATTTGTTTGTTTATAAGGGATATATCTGCTAAACACTGCTTTATTTATTACAAGTTCCCCTTTAGAACGTAACTAAAAGTTTTCATACTTCTTTCTTTTGATGATGTGAATATGTAGTTCTATCGACATTTGAAAAAAAAAAAAAAAAAAAAACGGTATATTCATTTATTCATTTTTTATTTAGCCTCGGTGAATAACCACTTATTCAGCAGATGAAAAGACAATCAATGTTCAGAGAAAAAAATGTATTTAATGACAATGTCTGAATTTATCAAATTTGTTTTGCCTCAAGTAAAATTTCCAAAATCTTGCAGCCAACCAGGAAGAAAAATACATCAACAACAAACATTGAATGCCATACAGTTTGATGCAAATATTTTTTACATAAAAAACTATTATCGTTAAATAAATAAATTTTATCTGAATCGTAAACTGTGCGTCAGTATAGAATGTACTTTGAACCAAACAATGATTTGTAACATACCTATGGCTAAAGTTCAAATGCCCCAATAAAACCAAACTTTCTCAATTTTCTGTTTAGTTTTACTGGAAGTAAAATTAAGAATGAACACGGGGTTTCTC
Organism: Mytilus coruscus; assembly: GCA_017311375.1. Classification (NCBI taxonomy): domain Eukaryota; kingdom Metazoa; phylum Mollusca; class Bivalvia; order Mytilida; family Mytilidae; genus Mytilus; species Mytilus coruscus. Next base: position 87,284,107 of record CM029601.1, read on the forward strand.
GTTGTTATAAACCATTTTTGGTTTTTGTTTTGTAAACAAAACTACAATTTTTTTTTGGGATAACTCCCATCAAAGTCCATACATGTTTCAAGAAAAATAGGATGAGATTTTATTCCATCAAAGTTTTCTTTGACCGTTGGCACCGTCGAAAACTTAAAATAAAATCATTAAACACGTTTTCTTTGCTAGAGAAACATTTGATAGTGACAATCAAAATTGTTAAGCAAGAAAAAGTATTGTTAGTTACTTACGGAGAAATATGACTGGAGAAATATGACCGCAACAGTGTGTGATCATTTTAAAAATAGTTTTCAGTCTTTTCTTCAGATGAATACGTTTTTCATTCAAAATGCGAAACAAGAAAACACAAATCCCTGCGCGCTATATAAGAATTTATTGTCAACCGCAAAGTCTATGTCAGACCATTATTTGAACTATATTTATCAAAATCTTCACATCATTATGAACATGACTTTGTGTACAAATTTTCAAGTTACTTTGAAAACTAACTAACGGTAAAAACTCACCAAAAATACCAAGTTTATAATTTGGATCGCCAGACGTGCGTTTCTTCTACAAAAGACTCATCAGTGAGGCTTAATTCAAAACAGTTTTAAGGCCAAATTAAATAGTAATTTGAAGAGAATTGAAACCGAAATTTACGAAATGTTATGCCAATTACGGTTAAGACTGTCTATGTCTAGTGTCGAAAAACCTTAATGGTTTCGAATAGTCCAACATTTCATAAGCAGAAAATTTACAGAAAATGAATGTGTCAATGATCTTTCGTAATGTTAACACATAAGTGCTGACTGCTAGGCTGGTGATAGTTACCTTCATATGCACAGTACAGTATTAATTTAAAATGGTGATGTTTACGCTGGACAAAAAAACATGGTTTACATGTTATGAATAACAGTAAAACTTGTATAAACCGGCCGGCTATGGGACTATGAAAAAGGGAAGGTTTGGACATTGTGCTATGATTTGTCATGCAAAAAATTAAGAGTTATCGAAAGAACAGTTGTGATTTGTATTCATAGTTGAATATTAATTGCATTTGCAACCTACCGACACGCGAGCCATTAAAACCCGGAATAATGCTTCATACTAACAATGAAAAATATTCTGATTATCAAATTAAAATACCATGTGTTACAGTGAATACGGTTTCAGTGTGTTGTTTCTTTTTTATGTTTGGAGGGGTTCAGACGAATTTACTCAGCTCAGTATTAATATTTAGTACAAGAAGTCAGTATGAACACTTGATTATTAATATTTCACATACTAGAAGCAATTTCGTTTATCTTTACACTTCTGAACATAATCATGTACACTATTAATGAAAACAGCTTGTTTACGACAATATTAATATATCTGACAAAGTATTTGTAATATTTGATTCTAAAATAAAAAGGTGCACATTATGCTTAAAGTGTCTTTTATTAAATAAATATCATTGAATTAAAAAGAATAAAGAACAGAATGTGTATCAATAGGACACCTTGCCCCATCCGTTCTATCCAATTTTCATGTTATATGAACCGTGAAATCGGCGATCAAATTCGAAATTTTGCATAATAGTTTAAAAAGTTAAGACCATACTGAACACGCGTCTACTAAGTTTCGAGTAGATGTGAACACAACTTCATGCTAAACTACCTTTAACCTGAGAATGTACTGGTTTCACACTATCATATTTTTATGATCAGTGAACCGTGGAAATGGGGTCGAAAACGTAATTTGATATGTAATTTAAAAAAAAAACTCATTTCATAATAAACATGAGTACTAAGTTTCAAGTTGATGTGACTCAACTTCCTGGTAATTAACCTAGTACCTTAACTAAAAACTTTTAACTTGACAAAATGAGGAGATGTAAAGTATGATTTCCAATGAGACAACTATCCACCAAATTTCAAATAAAGTGGGGTAAGCAATTATTGGCAACCATACGGCCTTTAACAATGAGAAAAACCAAAAGGCCACAACATGAAAATGTGAAATAATCCAGTTGAGAAAACTTAAGGCCTAATTTATAACAAAACAATTATCGAAAAACAAATATGACAGACATGATACAACGACAACCGCTGAACAATAGGCTCCTGACTCAAGACAGGCACATATAGAATGCACTGTTTCACAATATTAAATTTCTATGATCAGTGAACTGTGGAATCGGGTCTAAGCAGTAATTTACCGTTTTATGAATTTACCTTTGAATTCGGCATTTTTGTTTTACTTGTTTTGCATACATTGACCAGTTTTTATCATTGTGAACTGTGACCTCAGCATGCTGGTAAACTATATATCGTCTTAACAAAACAACGGGACATGAAAGGGCATTCTATTTGCAGAAGGGGTGCCATCTATTCATAATCATCTTCACGAAACTATACTTCTTATCTTTTATCTACTGGTTTATTTGTACCATATTTCGATATTTGAATCATAGTTGGATAAAGCTATATTAAAATTACACCAAATTGAATCATGATCATAAGAAAAAGTAATTTAACAACTTGCACTTATATAGAGATTTCAAGGTCTTAAATGCAGGTCTTCTTTTCCTTTTCCTGTTCCTGCAGCATTGTATTGGATTTTTAAAATATCAGAAAACAGGACGGGAGTGTAATTAGTTTTTTGTATTTAACAGGATGTATGCATATTGATGGCTTGTTATAGAAGAATGTGTGAATCCCGCAGAAATATTTTATGAGACAATTATTGGTTGATTACTTGCCCGAAGCACGACGTCTGACAATTATTCGAATTTCTGAAACCTAATGTTTTAAGAAATTGATTTCATGCATTATTCTGAACATTGTCATCAAATTCCAATAGCATCCTCGTTTTTAAATAAAAACGCCAAACCGGAAGAAAACGCCATAAGCATTTCCGCAAAATGAACACAAAAAGGTTAGGATGATCAATAACAATTAACATAACTTCAATTGTCTAATGACCGAAAAACCTTGACCAATATAAAGAGTCTCCATTTAAAAGTAAATCCGATTACAATTGAGACATACCTTTTCGGAAATGATTCTTTGATCCCTTTGACCCTCTTATGTTAAAAAACATCTAACGTGCACTTTGGCACTCTATTGTTGAAGACCTTAACAACAACAAAAACAATGGTGACATCCTGATATCTTTTGTTCTAGTAGCCAAGACTTGTTGGATCCAATTTTCATTACTTCGTCTTGATAGTTGTCGTTTGACTATATAGTATGCGTATTAAGGACGAGAACATATTGTAAATTATATAAAGTTTTTACAAAAGTGTGAAGGACGGAATAATTTTGACTGAAACTTGAAAAAGGCTAACAAATAAGAGTTGATTCTATGATTTGCGACAGGCCACCTATGCAACACTGAAAGATTTGTTGCAGATTCACGAACGTACAAAACCTTGTGGCACTCCGAACGTCGGATGAAACGTCTTCATTTCGACCGGTTGTAATGTATCTTGCAAATCAAAACGGACTCCATCCAGCAAAGGGTTTTACTGTCGGACGGGAGAGGTTTAGTTACCACATTTATAATTAAAGGCATTGGTGGTTATAAGACCTCTTATAAAGTCACCCAATAGTTTTGGCACATCATTGCATGGAAATTGAAGAAGGATGCTGCCTCATTTTCCCCGAGGTCCAGGGCTCGGAACAATATTTATATTTAAACGTTTTGTGTGAAGTCAACTATGAAAATTGTTAATAATTATGGATAATAAAGTTTTATGGCATAAATTGAAAATTTTTGTCCAGTTTCCTTAGACGGTTTACACGTCAGCTACCCAAGTTAAACCAATATAAAAAGAAGTTGTAGACCTTGTACAGTTTTGTATAGAATATTTTTTACAAACTGAATCGGGTAATCATACAGCTCTCAACATTATACCGCTTATGAAAAAAAAAAAAAAAATGCAACAGAACTAATACTAAGTTAAGATATTCTAATCTTAACCTTAACAGACAACTGGGTTTGATCGTATCAAGAAAATAACTTGTAAGACAGCGCAAGACATCATGACGGAACAATTAGATGAAAATAGTCTGTTTAAATCACATGCTTGGTATTGTTCCTATCTATTATGTTAACGACATTCTTGCTTAAATAACTGGGGCTACAGAAGGATGTTTTCTGTTGAATTAAAAAGAATTAACTGCTGGAATTAATGAATCTCTTTCTAAAGATTATGAATATATTGCTATACAAAATATAAGCAGTGACTTATAAATCCCTACTAAAACAGTATAAAATAATTGACATTATGATAGTAATTAATGCAAATGCATTGATCGTCCAAAAAAAAGGGGGGGGGGGGGGTTCCAACCCCCGGAACCCCCCTCTGGATCCGCCACTGTGGATAATTTATTAGGTCACAATATTGTTAGATTGTCTCAATTATTTGTCTATATTTTTTTTAAATTGACCCATATCTATTTTCCCCGACATATGTTTTGGAACTAGTGGTAAGGCTTTAAAAAGCCGAAACAAACTAAGCAGATAAAAATAAAAATAATAGTGGTATGCCAATTTGACAATTCCGAGTTTTTTTATTCTTCCAAACTGGTCTCTATAAGTTCAAAAATTGTCTTTGAAAAATGAACGTCAATTAATTCTGGTGAAGGAAATGTTATTAAGCATTTCATTACACATTGTATTTAGTTAATAATCTCTTTTAAAAGTTAAATAAATGGAACTGTATCTCATTGCTTGACCGGTTAATAGTTGGGAAACAGTTGAGTAGTAGACTTTCAGTGTTCATAAAACATTGTTAAATTTATTTACACAGAAGCAAGGACGATTTTTATTAACATCATGAAAAATCAATCCGTAATTCAATACCATTGTTTTGTTTTTACTAGAATAATTGACAATGTCATTTTACACTGGTGAACAAAACCAAAGGCGACCGACAAACAACACTTATGCATTAGAGATTTTTTTCAAACACACGAAATGAAACTAAAATATCGTTACAGTATATTGAAAGTTCAGTAATTTAAATCCAAATAAAAATGAAAGCTACAATGATTTTGCTTTTGATTCATGTGAATAGTGGTTTATGAAGATATATTGATATTATTTAGATTTTGTCGAAAGCCTACAATTTATTTTTATCATCTAGTTTGATGACAACTCAAATTTTGTTTATGACCTTTAATATACTCTATAATAAACCTGATATATAAAACATACATGAAACAGCAAAGACCCAAACATATGAAAGTATTACTAAGCTGAACTAGCAAACCAATGACAAAAACACGAAATTTTGATTAACAAATATATGTGACAGTACAATTATTTAGCATTTTGCAACATACACCTTTCCTAGCAACTTCTAGGTTTTTTAATGACAAACAATTGTTCGAACTAAAGTTACAAATATGAAGTTTGTTGTAGATGTATGAAATAAATACACAATGTTTTGCATAAAAACTGTGCAAGCAATTTATATGTACACATGTAAATAGAATTGTACATGTAAGTGTTGATTCGTAAACAAATGTTTTGTTTATTTCAAAAAGACTTTTCGATATGTCCAGAAAGAAAATATAATATTTGTTAATTTAAGATATCAAATACTACACCAAAGTACAAGGATATTTTATAAGTCCACTTTTTGCCAATCAAATGTAAGTAAATAAATTACAGACGATACCAAAAAGCTGTTTTACGTTTGATTTCGGAAAGTTAACTTTCGTATATGGCAGTGATTTAAAAAAAAAAAAAAAAAAACAACTATGTGTTGACGACTTTTGAAGACTAACACAACATTCATACTTACGCGTGCAAATGATAAAATAAAATTGTAAATTGACGAATGAATGGATTACGTGATTATGAAAGAATTTATATACATGTGTCTACATATGAATATTACATCATTTCATTGATATCATTAACATAAAAAAGTTATTCACATACCTTCATCACTGTCAAAATCATCACGATAGTAATCATCTGTTAAATCCGCGCGGAAGCAAGGAATGCACAACATATCGTCTGCTATGCACGTGGAGAAATAAAAATACTGTGTTGTCACTTCTTAGCAGCTGTTACCATATATACGAAGTTATCATAGTTAAAGATATTTTTATTTGTAAAACGAAATATAAACTTATTACTGATGTGAATCAAATCGATTGACGAGCTTTCATTTAGTTCAGTGTCAGGAAACATAATTCTAACTTCATTATTCCTGCTATTTTAGTTATTCAAATGAGCGTTTCTAAAATGATTGAATAATCACCCAATTTTTGTCATCTTAATATTTCTTTTCACACAAAGTTTGATTTGGAATGTATTTAATTTGCTGCGGAAGAAGAACAATGCTTTGAGTTCCAAAATGATGTTTAAATGCTAATTTTAATTGATTCCTTTTTGTTAATGACGTAATCGGTTTAATTGTTAAATTAGCGGGTTTCCATATACAGGCTGATCGATCATAAAATTGTTACTAAATTAGCAATTGTACGTGTCAAACACCTTTGTACAATTTAATTGCTCATAGAAAGTGAAAAGAAAAGGTTATTTTTTCTAAATAAGGCTTTTATACTGGTGAAGAAATTGTTGTTTAGTTAATTGTGCATTCAAATTACTCCTACCGCGATGCACATGAAATGCATCGATCTTTTGTTACAGTTTGTGCTTCCCTTGATGCATAGTCCATATAAAATTGAATTGAATTTAGAAATTATCTTACTATGTCTAGGGAATAATGTCATTTGTGAAGCGTCTCAAATGTAAAGACAGAATAAAGTTATCGAAACCTTGAATCTATTAAAAATGCTACAAATGATTAGTAGCACTCGTGAAGGAAGATTATATTATCTAGAAAGAAAGACAAAAAACAAAAAAACTGTTAGGTAAACATGTAAACACCAACCTGGCTACGCCCCCGGCCCAAAAAAAAAAAACACGGATGTTTAATTGAATGGTCAATACTCTTGAGGGTCAATATAAGATCTGAATTTATAGTAAAATTTACTAACTTAATGTTTTCTCAAAATATTCATTAGTTTAAATCTTCGACTTAAATCTGTACCAGATCGTAGCAAAATGTAAAAATTTATTTTAAGATTAATTTTCGAGAACGACCATAGCCAACAGTTAAGAAAACATTAAGCAGTTGTTTATTTTTGATCTAAATTCAAATCTTATACTGATGTTTCAATGAAAACGTGTGCTGTTTGGTTGTTATCTGATTGATGTATAAATGCATGTACATGTAAATGAGGAAAATTAGACCCAATACTGTAACCATGTGAATGCCGGTATTCATTCAGCCCTTTTCTCTCAAGAATGAATGCATTACTTAAATGCAGTACTAGTATGGTAGCTTATGACTAAATTGATCACCCGACAATATGTATTACATTTCTTGCATATTCACGCATACTAATAAAAATTTGACAAAAGAACGACTCATATAATAAAACAGCAAATACAATTTGTTTTGTTGTAAATTTTAGATTTTGATATTTCAGTTTCCTACAGGACACATCTATACAAAATTTTCGACAAAAGAGACGATATTTTATATCCTACTGTCGATTTTTTTTTTGGACGCTGATGGTCGGTCCTTTGACTCCTTACGCTGTGAACATGTATATTTCCAAACTCGTTCGCCATACCCGTGTCTTTAGTGACGTTTTAGATTTCAGACCGTAATCTATGTATAACTAGTAAATTATTAAGTGTGGGATTTCGTTACCACAAATTACTTAAAACCTTTATCAATCCCTTCGATTCATAAATACTAATATTTGTCCAGTTTGGAGAAGAAACAACCTTAAAATTTGTAAGTCAGAGAAGAGGAAATACGCTACGATGTGACTAAAAAGGACTTTAAAACAGGATATCCAATTTTATCTAACGTCAACCTGAAGGAGTTTGAACCTTAGTTTTCTTATCAAATTCTAAATTCCAAGAATTTATAGCTCTTCATCTTTTTAATAAGCTTTGGATTTTCAAATATTTTGGCCTCGAGCATCACTGAAGAGACATTGATTGTCGAAATGCGCATCTGGTGCAGAAAAATTGGTACCGTTTATGTTATTGTGATTATGGGATACTTTGAGAACCCGAAGAGGGGTGGAGTATCCTACTTGTCTGTTAGTATTCTGATTATTTTTTGCTTTGGTAATGTATTGTCAATGTTAAGCTACTTAATTTCTAGTCGCTGATTATTATGTTCGATTTCTGCATTGAACAATGAATACACAGCTACCTTAGTAAAAGCAATCTTGATGTACATTTAATAATTAAGATATATATAAACTTTATTCCGGTTAAGATGGATTTAAACTGTACATCTGTAAAGCTGTATATAAAATGTACATCTGTTGAGATCCATATAAACTGTACATCTGTGACAATGTATATAAACTGTATATCTGTAAAGATGTATAATATTCATTGTTAATATATATCTTTACAAATGTACAGTTTATATTCATCTTTAAAAATGTACATATTATATACATCTTAACAGATGCACAGTCAGTTTATATACATCTTAAAAGATGTACAGTTTATATGTATAGTTTATATAAAATTGAGAATGGAAACGGGAAATGTGTCAAAGAAACAACAACATAGCCAAAGAGCAGAAAACAGCCCAAGGCCACCAATGGGTCTTCAACACAGCGAGAAATCCTGCGCCCGGAGGCGGGCTTCAGCTGGCCCCTGAACAATAATGTATACTAGTTCAGCGAAAATGGACGTCACACTAAACTCCGAAACACATAAATGAACCAAAATTTAAAAAAACAAAAAAACAAAAAACAAAAAAACACACAAGACTAACAAAGGCCAGAGGTTCCCGACTTGGGATAGGCGCAAAAATGCGGCGGGGTTAAACATGTTTTGTACGTGAGATCTCAACCCACCCCCTACACCTCTAGCCAATGAAGAATAAACAAACACACAGCAATACGCATAGTAAAACTCAGTTTAAAAGAAGTCTTTACAAATGTAGTTTATATGCATCTTGGCAGATGTACATTGTACATCACGATTGCTTGTACGAAAGTGGGTGTATTGTACAGAAAAAGATGAGTGGCTGAACGCGACATGGACATTGAGGGAACGAGCAAGTGAAACATAATGTAAATCTGTGTACGACTGACAGAACGCGAATGAGTGACCAACAGATACAGTGAGCGAACAAGAGAGAAAAAGACACAGTGAGTGAACGAGATTATGATGAATGAAATAGTGTGTGAGGAATAGACAAAGTGTTTTCTGAGTGACCGGGAGCTAATGAACGAGACAGAGTGAGTGGACTAGAGCGAATGAACGAAAGAGACAGCGAGTTAGTGAACGAGAAATACTGAGAGAATGATAGAGTGAGTGAAAGAGACGAGTGAACGAACAAGAGAGTGAGTAAAAGAGAGTGATTGAGTGAACGAGAGATTGAGTTAGTGAACGAAAAAGACTGAGTAAGTGAGATAATGAGAGTGTACGTGGACGAGAGAAAGGTATTTTTTTTTTAGACTTGAAATACATTTATTGAAAATCACCTGATTATAATTTACCTTGTATAATCCAGGGAAGTATACACAAGGGGCCCTGTGTTTACAATAATCCATCGTCCTGGGATAAACGGTGGACTCTATTATAAAAAAAAATCTATTTTAAATTAATTTTTTTTGCACATAAGTTATACATTCATATTCATTACACAGACAGAGTTTGCGTACAAAGGGTTTATAACATTCTACGTTAGATAAAATACATCAAAAGACACACTACAATCTACACCAATGATTATCTTTACTTATAAATGACATTTAAAAATTGTACTTTTAACACCTGGATTACATTGTAATGTGTCGGTCAGTGATTTTATAGGTCACATGCTCGGCATTGTAAATTCGTGTGTATTATATATTTCTGTTGTTGGATGTACAATGTTCTATAACGGAAAAGAAAGTAAGTACAAAATTGATAAGTCACTTATTAATGTATAAGATTTACTATAAGTTTTATTTCAGCTGCAAAATTTTCTTTTTTCAAAGATAATGATATATCCATAGATTCAATTAAACTGCCCAGTTCCCGTTTTGCATATAATATCAATTGACTGGAAGTAAAACTTTTAGACTGATATTTGATTATATTCCTACATTTCCAAATAATCCATTTAACTGTATTCATAATCGTATTGGTTATGACATTATACTTTTCGTTGTATTTATAGACAGGTTTTTCCGATTATCTGCCTTAGTTTGTGACGCGACTCCTAGGCGTCGTCGTAGTACGATCGCCATTACAACCGTGAAAAAATATAAACAAGATATAGATCTAAATGCCCTGATCGCATATAATTAAATGTAAACACAAGAATGTGAAGTCGTACTTGACCTCGGCAAAATTATATGTGTTATAAATAATAAAGTAATTAGATAAGGATTATAAGTGTATTGCAGGCCAGGTGTCGTGTCCTTAAAATATAACTGTATTTGATATGTTACACGCGGGACATAATAAATTTTATACGAATACTAATCCCAGGTTACATGTCGATTATAATCATTTGGTAATCATAATACTTAATAATTATAACGCATACATAAATAAAAAATAAATAGTCTTGACCGGTCGAATGTGATATATCAGAAAAACCAGGTACAATTTTATCAAATCATAGAAATTTCTGTGGTCAGACCTATAGTGAGACAGTCCTAAAATTTAACAATCCACTAATCCGACGTTCCTACAGAGACGAGAGTTTTGTGCTTTTTGCTTGACTTACGTATAATGCTCAAAATTGAGTGACATCTTCGTATTTGGTGTCCGCATGAATTGCGCAATATATGCCATCGATGCGTCGGGCCATATGTAATATGGGCTTGAGAAGTTTTGAACTTTCACGGCCCATGTATTCCTATAGTTATTATGTGTTCGATTCCAATTTCTTTTGCAGAAAATTACTCGACATACAACTACTATAGTATGTATAGTATATAACATCATGATCCAGCCCGTGCTTAATATAAATGAATGCCATTAAACCACCAAAGACTCTAACATGTAATTTCAAAGCGATGATAAGTTATGTTTTAGAAGCGTCATTTAGTGTTTTGCCAACTCCCCTCCCAACCACTCCAAAACAGTGGTCTCGTAGATTTTCATCCTTAATCCGTATTAGACTCTTATACAAGTCCCCGATGTATATAATACAGTGAAATACAGTATTACAGTATAACATTAGGGTGTATATCGGACCGTCGGACTACTGAACTGTCGGAAATTCGGGTTGTCGGATTATATCTACGCTTTCGTAGGTTCTAGTAAACTATTTGATTACCAAGAGTTAGACCTTTGAAAATCCTTTCTAATGAATAAAATTTTAGAATTCAAGCACAGAATAATCTACTGAGGAAAGTTCAAATCAACAGAACAGTGGCGGATCCAGAACTTTTTATAAAGAGGGGGCTCTGACTGACCTAAAGGGGACCCGCTCCAGTCATGCTTCAGTAATTCCTATAGCATCAACCAAATTTTTCCCACAAAGGGCCCCCGGATCCGCCTATGACAGTAGTAACTGTATACGTCTTATAAAGAAAAAAGTGAATATATACTATAAGCACACAGGCCTACATATATATATAAAACCTTTAAGTTTTTCAGCAAGAACTGCACCGAGGAATAAAATATTTTACAAGCCTTACTTTTCGAAATATTAAAGCGCCGTCCCAAATAACCAAATATCAAACTAAGTGTTAACCTCATCAGTACGATCGAGCAACAGCTGATCTGCAATACCGTAGTTGAAAATTAAATGTGTGTAGTAATTCCACTAAAGTTAAGAAAACTTAATAAATTAGTTACATAAGTATACAATAAGGCGTCACTGTCATTCATAATATTTCTTAAACGGATGACGAGGTCCCCCCCCCCTTATTTAATTTTGAACTCCTTGCTCCTCTGTTAACAATATTTTTGTCTGAGTTAATATTGTCGGAATGTCTGTCCATTTTGCAGCATAAAGATACTATAGAAGTCGTCATGAATGAAAAAAGTTCGTCTCTTCACACTGGGTTGATTTGCCTGCAATTATAACTACATGTAGCCTCGGGGTTGGTTATTAGCTTCATTTATGGTTAATTCAGACATTTTACCGCTTCCACTACAAAAGTTTGGGGCATGCGCCTCCCCTTTTTCAAAATCCTGGATCCGCATCTGATGTCGCGGTGGATCTTCTATACAAAAAGAGACAGATGCACTGTAGTCATCGGATTAATTTTTATAGATTAATTTAAGTTTTTAACAGTCGTTTTACAACGTGTAAACATTCGTCGGCCAGTGTTATTTTACTTTCATAACAAGTTTTATTTAAGAAAAAAACGGATTGTGTGCAGTGGCGCATCATCCAAAAAAAAAAATGTCCGGACCATACAAAAACCTGTTTATGCACAGTTTTTATTATGTTTATACGGCTTTGATCCACTCAGGTTTGTTGGCTCGTCTGAAGGCATCACATAAGACGTATATGGAATCAAATGAGGGCAGTCATTGTGCAACTCGTTGTGTATAATTCGCATATTGATTTTTCCACACCTGAAGTTTTTACGATTATTTGTACAACTATTAACTGCACAAGAAATGCTTCCATGTTTTTTATAACTTTCGGCAGCATCCATAGTAAAATAAATCAGAAAATGAAAGAAATACAAATGTAAACAGAAAATCGATAATGTTTTGATCAATACACGTGCGTTATTTTTCACGGTTGTAATTGCGGATCGGTCACGTGAGAGGTTAATGGATGCGCCCATGTTTTCTAGGTCAATTACAGATAAACCCGTCTATACATTCCTAAGTTCTTCTCTCATTGGAATATACTCTGTGTTATTCAGTACAATATACTTTTTAAACGCATCAAAAATATGTTCCCAAACAACCTTTATAATGTTACAGCTGTAAAAAAGATGTGTGAGGGTTTCGTTTTCTGTTTTACAAAAATGGCATTTACCATTAAAAAATATTTGATTTACCTATTCTAAATAGTTTTTGCTCCGTATAGATAATGTTATGAACAATTTCCCAGCTAATTTGATTTGCTTTCCTAGAGGACATACTTTCATTTAAATTTAGCCATATCTTTTTCCAAGGTAATTCCGAATTATACTGATTATTCCATTTTATTTGACAGTTTGGAACTATATCTAAATTTAACGAATATTGGATTAATTTCAAAGATATTTCACTTGGGATTACTACTTTGTTCTGTTTATTGTAAAATTCAAAAGTATTTTTAATATAATAACCCTTTTTTTGTTGTTCGGGATGAACGTGGACGTTTTCTAGTCTGTCCTTGAACGATTTTGGAAGAGCTAATTTCAGTCTTGTCCATTCCGAAATCCAGTTTCTTTTATCTTTAAGGATATTGTATATAAAGTTGTCGCTTTTGATATTTTTTCGTTTTTTCATCCCAAATATCTTTTATGGTATGAATTCCACTTTTTCCGAAGTTAGCGAAGAAAATAGGTTTTTTGTTGTATTGAATGTTTATGTTTCCGAATAATTGTTGGTTTAGGATATCGTTTTTATTGGTTGGACTTTGTACTTAAAAATTTAGACCACGTTTTAATTTAATCAAGATAGTATTTTGGAAAATTTTCCATTTGTAATCCACGTAAATCCGAACATTTTGTTAATAAATTATCACAATTATATTTGATATCAAACTTCTGTAACCACCATTTGGCTATCGTGTTCCAGTTATCTGTTTTTGATCTTAAAATCTTTTGCATACTTTTGATTTGTTTGGATTTAATGAACGAGTCTATATTGATCATACCCACCCCCCTTTCATCTACTGGCAAGCAACACACGTCCCTTTTTGTCAAATTTACTTTTCCCTCCCATATAAAATTCCACATGACATTGTTTATTTCTTTTTATATTTTTCAGGTATACCTCGCATTTCGATTTCGAACCCTATTTTAGATATAATTAATGATTTTAATATTAAGACCCTGCCCTTGAATGTTAGGTCCCGAGATTTCCAAACCTCAAGACACGCATTAATTTTCTTTATTTTTTCTAACCATATAGCTTCTATATTAACACTGTATCCATGCATGACTCCCAATGCTTTAATTGGTTCACTTGACCACCTGATTTTTTTATAGAAAGGTATTAAAAATGCTTATAAACAACATTTGTAAAGATATATTAACTTCGTACAAACATCTTTACATACAGTGGAGATCACTTCTAACCTCTCATTAGAACTGTCAGAATAATCTGTCATAGAACTGTTCTAACCTGTCCTAGAACAGTTCTACCTAGAACAGTTCTACCCTAGAACTGTTCTAAGTAGAACTGTCAGAATCAGTTCTAGGTAGAACTGTCAGGATCAGTTCTAGGGTAGAACTGTCTAAAACTGTTCTAGGTAGAACTGTCCAAATCAGTTCTAACCGTAGAACTGTCAGCAGAACTGACTAAATCAGTCAGGACTGTAGAACAGTTCTAAATGACGTCACTGCAGTAAGGGCACTTTAGAATTTAGAAGAAAAAATCAGTTCCAATTGCTTTACTATATAATAGCAGATTTTCTATATTTTTAACTGATCAAACGTTACATGTACAAATATCGAAGTGGATAGAAAGGTTATCCAACTCATCGGAGAAATATTTTTATAAGATTGCATATAAACATCATTGTTTACGTTTCTTCGTTCCCCGTTTTTAACAGTCTCTTCCTAAATATAACTCTGCATTTAATTCATGGAATTTTAATCGTAATTTACCTTGTTTGCCTTGGATTTACATTCATGATTTAAGATTCTGTTTTGACAAATGTTCAAACGAAAATTGTACAGTGGATGAATTATGGGATATTAATGAAAAAAGTGTTGTATAACGTAAAAAAACAATGTACATTTGCACCATCTCGTCAATTTAGCCAGACTTATCCATAACGATTATAAATGATATCTGGGAGTCTGGAACGTCAAAAATATACTCGATCTGAACATGAATGAAACATTTGCCACTGGACGTTAGGCTATTAACAAAATCAATCATTTTTCTTTGCCTGCTTCAAATTATATTAACAGTATACTATTCCAAGAAGAGAACTTCTCATACATGTACTTTTCATTTTAAAATAAAGTATATGAATCAGTCATGTGAGTGTTGGATGATGCCGTTAAATAGTTTTGTTTAAAAAACAAACCATCATGAACTACTGACTCAAAAAGTCACTTAAGTGATGGTTCATTATTATGGATACAGAGCATGCAGAGAGGAAATAATGGCATGCTAAATTGATGTGGACAAAATTTTTAGATATGGTATACATTGTGTTCCAAAGTTGGTGTCATCTTTATCATACGATCCGTCCTGACATAGAAATATTATTGGTTTACAATGAGGCCATATATATTTATTTGATAAAGTGTAAATATGTTCAGTTTTGGTTGATGCGGTCAAATAATTTTGTTAAAACGAATCAGTCTGATATATTGAAACTACTGAAATTTGTTTACGATTCAATATTTTGAATAAAAGAGGACATGCTGGTACTCTAAATTGAGGTGGAAATTTTTCCAATATTGCTGTCATTTGAATTATACAATCCATCGTGATATGTAACTATAAGTGATTTACTATGCGGCTATATATATATATATATATATATATTAAGATTTACATAATAAAGTGTAAATATAAAAAAGAAGATGTGGTATGATTGCCAATGAGACAACTGTCCACAAGAGACCAAAATGACACAGGAATTAACAACTATAGGTCACCGTATGGCCTTCAACAATGAGCAAAGCCCATACCGCATAGTCAGCTATAAAAGGCCCCGAAATGACAATGTAAAACAATTCAAACGAGAAAACTAACGGCCTTATTTATGTACAAAAAATGAACGAAAAACAAATATGTAACACATAAACAAACGACAACCACTGAATTACAGGCTCCTGACTTGGACACGCACATGCATACATAATGTGGCGGGTTAAACATGTTAGCAGGATCCCAACCTCCCCTAACCTGGGACAGTAATATAACAGTACAACATAAGAACGAACTATAAAATCAGTTAAATATGGTCAGTTTTGGTTGATGCTGTCACATATGGTCAGTTTTGGTTGATGCTGTCAAATATGGCCAGTTTTGGTTGATGCGGACAAATAATTTTGTTATATGAGTCAGTCTGAGATATCAAAACTACTGAAATTAGTTTACGATTCAAAATTTTGAATAAAAGAGGACATGCTGGCACTATAATCTGATGCGAGCATAATTTTGTAGTCATTGTTTTCCAATATTGCTTTCATTTATATTAAACAATCCATCCTGATATAAAAATATAAGTGATTTACTTTGCGGCTATTAAGGTTTACATCATGTACATAATAAAGTGCAAATATGGTCAGTTTTGGTTGATGCAGACAAATAATTTTGTTATACCAGTCAGTCTGTGGTATGAAAACTACTGATATTTGTTTATGATGCAATATTTTGAATAAAAGAGGACATGCTGGCACTCTAAATTGATGCAAACGAAATTAGGTAGCATTGTGTTCCAATATTTCTATCATTTGTATTATACAATCCATCCTTGCATAAAATATTACAGATTTACTGTGCGACTATAAGAGTTACATAAAAAGAGCAAATATGGTCAGTTTTGGTTGATGCGGTCAAATATGGTCAGTTTTGGTTGATGCTGTCAAATATGGTCAGTTTTGATTGATGCAGACAAATAATTTTGTTACATGAGTCAGTCTGAGATATGAAAACTACTGATATTTGTTTCTGATGCGATATTTTGAATAAAAATAGGAAATGCTGGCACTCTCAATTGATGCGAAAAAAATTTGTGGTCATTGATTTCCAATATTGCAGTTATTTGTATGCTACAGTCCTCTTGACCTAAAATTGTAACTGAATTACTGTGCAGCTATATAGATTTGCATAAAAAAGCAAATGTGGTCAGTTCTGGTTGATGCGGTCAAAGATTTTATTACACGACTCAGTCTGAAGTATGAAAACTACTGATATTTGTTTACGATTCAATATTTTGAATAAAAGAGGACATGCTGGCACTATAAATTGATGCGAACAAATATTTGTGGTCATTGTTTTCCAATATTGCTGTAACTTGTAGTATACTACAGTCCCTCTTGACCTAAAATTATAACTGAATTACTGTGCAGCTATATAGGTTTGCAGAAAAAAGAGCAAATAATGTCAGTTTAGATTGATGCGTTCAAAGATTTGTGTTAAACAGCTCCGTCCGGGTATGAAAACTACTCGTAAACAGATATCGCATTTGTTTACGACTCAATATTTTGAATAAAAGAGGACATGCTAGTACTATAAATTGAGTGCAAACAAAATTTTGAAGTCATTGTTTTCCAATATAATTGCTGTCATTTGTACAATACATCCTTGCCTAAAAATATAACTGGATTACTGCAGTGTGCGGCTAAATGTATATAGATTTACATAATGAAGAGCAAATATGGTCAGTTTAAGTTTAATTTAAAAACATATTTATTTATAATACATGTAATAGTGGATTGGGAAACAAGTTATTACATTTGGTTAATGAGGTCAGATAATTTTGTTATGTGAAACGAGCCATCCTGACTCCCGGAATGACAAATGTAACACATCAACAAAAGAAAATCACTGAATTACAGGCTCCTGACTTGGAACAGGCACATACATGCAGAATATGGCGGGGTTAAACATGTTCTCTTGATTAAAATCTGAAATAAAACCGTCAAAATAGCAAAACTCTATATAATATTAATCGCTATTTTGCCGAAGCCTTTATATTTAGACAAAGAGTTCTTAAAACTTATAAATCAATTCTAGCCGTAGAATTTATAAATCAATTCTAGCCGTAGAATTTATAAATCAATTCTAGCCGTATAATTTATAAATCAATTCTAGCCGTAGAATTTCAATTTGTAATCAATTCTAACCGTAGAACTGTTCTAGAAGTAGAACTGACCAAAATTTGGTCAGTTCTAGGTAGAACTGTCTAAAACTGTTCTAGGGTAGAACTGTCAGGATCAGTTCTAGGTAGAACTGTCCAAATCAGTTCTAGGTAGAACTGACCAAATCAGTTCTAGGTTAGAACTGTTCTAGCTAGAACTGACTAAAGGTGTCAGGCTGACAGTTCTACGTACTGTCCTAGAACAGTTCTCCTGACAGATTCTGGCAGATTTAATGAGAGTTTAGAAGTGATCTCCACTGTATATTCTGTAATAGCTTATATACATTTGTACAGTTTATATGCATCTTACTAAATGTACACCAGGATTGCTGGTACAACATGTTCTAAAGTAGCTGTGTAGTATATGAGTTAAAATATTCCTGAACTACAAATTATATTTCCTAATAAACTTTGAATTTATTGATTGATTGTTGCTTGCTTGCTTGCTTGCTTAATGTCCATTGCAAATACTGACTGCATGCATAATCAGGACGAAAATCAAATTAATAATTAATACAATAAGTAGGTTCTTCAGTATGTCGACCGGAATGAAGGGCAGAATATTAGGACTGCCACTCGAAAATGGGGTTATCTTGTATCGAGCAGATTTTTTGGGGCGTAACCGGCCACTAATGGATCTCCAAAAGAGTTGTTATAATGGTTCGTTACCGTGCAGAGTGTGACTGTGACACTCCTCATACTCGAGGCATCCGTTTTAACATTTAACATGATCGAATGTGACTACGTATTTATGCATACTGCACACTTAAACGATAGCCCATCTTTACCGCCTTAAGAGAGAAATCATTGTGCACATGGCAATGTGACCACATCTCTTGATACCACAGTCACCCTTTGGGTTACTTTGAAATTGAATATTTGGAGATTATCTGGTTTTTTCTATGGTCGGTTACGATCATCTCTAGTATATCTGTTCATAACGTTTTCATCGATTGTCAAAGTTACTAAAAACCAAAACATTTATGATGATTTGTATAATGCTAACATATAGTTTATTCTTGCCTGCCTACATCCACGTCATCTGAACTCTGGTGGATAGTTGTATAATTGGCAATCATACCACATCTCCTTATTTATAAAAGTGTTTGACTGAAAAGGTAAAAAGTTAACCCCAAAACACACAAAAAACTCTTCAAAAGTATTTGATCTGTGCCATATTGAGATGATATTAACGTGCGTTACTATCATATGTTTAATACCAGTGTTTTAAGTTTGAAAGCGGCTTATCTTTTTTTCGGATCATTCCACAAGCAATCGGACGAAATCATAAATTTATAATTTTGTCAACTTTGACCTAATAGGATACGAACTCTTGCATAAGAGCTTTAACTCGAACTACTTAAAGGTTGACTGGGGTACAGAAAAATGGTCATCCTATACTTCTCCGATGTGGCAGAAAACCTCATGGTAAAGAGGGGTATCTGTTTGGCTCTGCGGGATGTATAAATACACATTCACGTTCGGTTAGATTTGAAAACGTTAAATCCGATGCAATGTGTAGGGAGAGTTTCAATATCCAATATATCCTCACTATCCAGTGGAAGTTGAAGTTCTCGACCTTTATGTTGGTCGACCCAATATGTAGAACTTTGTACCTATTGATTTATAAATCACAAAAAGACAAATAATTACATTTGTGGTTCAGCAAAAAAAAAAATCATCAATTCTTTTAGCAATTTAGGAGTTTCCGCTGGAGATCTTGATGGTTTTCTTATATGAAATTTATCCCGGTAGCATCATTTCATCACAATTATCAGTTTTTGCATACTGAAAGCAGACTATGTCATAAAAAGTAACAAGTGCAACACATTTTAGACATTGTAACTGTTTTCACGAAACAATATATTTAAAAAAAAATGTTAAGCTCTTCATTGAAAAGTTTACTAAATCTAAATCTCTTGTGGGAATTCAAGATTAATACCAAACTGTGGTTTTCAGTGCAGTCAATGTCTCGTTTCAAGCAGTTTTGAGATTATCGTAAAATATAAATCGTGTGTCTGTAGGTCTCCTTTAATTACTCAAACGCATTGAGTTGTATATTATGATGATATTTTCGTTGCTAGTCAAGTACTATGCTGCAAAAAAAAAAGCTATGATACTTTACAAATACTTTCACACTAAATCTTTTGGCAGTTTTCACACGCAAATATTCATCCGATCTCAGTTCTTTTCCAAATTATATGAGCGCTATCTGCTCCTGCGCATGAAATTTACAAAAACTTGATCGTGGCTGTTCCGCAATAAAATATGTAACTTACCATTTTTCACACCCTAGTCCACTGATACTTTTTCCAATTAAAGCGGAAACCATGTTTGTGGTTGTTTAATATATAGATATACAAACGAAACGCCGGAAATGCACAAGAGGTTTTCTACAAGCCTCCACGTTTGTGAACTTTGTCAATTGTAATATTTTGATGGTAAATACTGAAATTTAAACATTCATTCCTCCAAGTTAAGAATTTGAGAAAAAAAACTTTGTCATATAGGTTCTACACATGAAGTATAGGTAAGAAACAAAGCTGTGCTTTTTACTTCCAAAGATTTTATTATAGTCCCACCTGTATGAAAATTCTGCTCTAACACAGGAATCAAGATGAGCAAGTTCGCGATTATCCTGTTGGTTATGGGACTTCTGCGGGTTTTATTTTGCATTTTCCTCGTATGCGATACATGCTCTATATGAGTCGAAATAATTATGACGTCTTCCAAGTTGTATGGCTTCTTTTTATTTCTTACTTCGAATAGGCTTTCAGTCAAAAATATACAGAAAGCCATACAAGACGTTATGATAAATTGGACTAGGTCTATTAATGGAAAACAGGTTTAACCCAACCAGGTTTCGGGACTGTACTAAATCAGGCAATCTGCACACTGTGTTTTTCGTTGTTTGTTTTTGTACGTCTGCTTTCTCGGAGTAGTCGAATGTTGGTTAGTTTACTGTCTCAATTTTTCAGTAATTCCAGGTACCCCTTCATACATAACATTGATGGAGAAAGCATCTCGACTTATTTGAAGTGAGAGTAAGAAAAGTGGAAAGCCAATTTAGAGGTAGTTTCTACACATGCAGGCGATTTTAGAAACAGGGCAGTGCTATACTTTCACAGGTTTTTACAGCCCTATCTTTTTTACAAATTTAATGATATTATTATATCCGTAAAAACGTTTGACATCCACTCCCGCCCTATTACGGAAATGTTAATGCAAACATTTTTGAATGCTAAACCTCCTTTTGAAATTATGTTGGAAGATCAAGACTGCTTCGGCCAATGTCTACCTCTGGTATTAATTAAGGCTGACTACTAGACAACTTTATTTTTATACAAAATTGACATTTTCTCCATATCTACTTGTACAGCTTTTGTTGTCAGAATGTTACTTGTTTTTGTTCTTCTTATCTATTAAATCTGTAAATCTATCCTATCATATTTTAAAATTGCATGGTTTTATAAATTTTAGCCTAATAGTATCTTTTATAAATTTTCGATGACTTCTTTGGGTTTTATGGTGCTTTTTTTTTTCATTTATACCAGTAAACACTTAATTGGTTCTTTTTATTTATCTCAATTGGAGTTCAGTATTTTCTCCCTCATATCAAAATTGTCTTCTGTTTTTTTTGTACGCTCCATTAATTTCCGTGATATGTTTTTGCATATTTTGAAATTTAAATTCGTATGATTCAACAATTTTTTCTAGTTCGCCAGACGTCTTTTTCGATTTTGTCTACATCGAATTCAATATTATCCACTTTGTTTGAGAGTTCGGGTTCATGTTGCTCAGTCTTTATTTTTCTATGTTGTGTTTTGTGTACTATTGTTTGTCTGTTTGTCTTTTTCTTTTTTTGCCATGGCGTTGTCAGTTTATTTTCGACTTATGAGTTTGAATATCCCTTTGGTATCTTTCGTCTCTCTTCATTAAACATGTCACCTCTGTGTTATTTGTTCTGTCAGTACTCAACTACACTGAAGCGCTGAAATAGCTTAGGATCCCAAAGTTAAGCTGCAATCTCCACCATGTGTTCCACTATTTATTTAATTTATTAAATTTCCTAAGAAATAATTCATCATTACAATTGAAAATTCAGCATTTTAAAAAGAACAGCATTCAACATTTTAAAAAGAACAGCATTCAACATTTAAAAAAAGAAAAGAAAATAATAATATATTTCAAAAGTCATATTTTGAGAATTTCATTTTACAAACTTATATTTAGTCAAGCTAAGCATAATAATGTTATTTATCAACAAGAATATGTGTCCATAAGACCATGCTCCATCCGCACTATTACCTTTTCATGTTTAGCTAACCATGATCCCTAGTTTGGCATGTATTTTTAATAGTTCACAAGTTCTCAAGTTCATATCGTGATGAACATGCATGATTGTGTGTTAAGTTTAAAGTTTATGAAAGTAGGACTTCAAGGTCGGTACGCACAATATTGCGTATCAATCGGTAATGCCGATAACAGAGGAAATTACTTTGATTAAACCAAAAGCTTAAGGTTAAGGAACAGTAAATGGGCTATGTCACAGATTTTTCTAATATTTCGCATACAACTTTGGCTCGTTGAAATTTTACTGAAAGTCGAAAAAAATAATGCATTTATCTCTATATTTTCCTAAATATAACTGATTGAATTCTTTCAAAATAAGTGAACATTTATATAGAAAGCACATAAAATCGGCGAAAGAGGTTCTAAAATTTGTCTTAAATTCATCAAATCTCCAATTTCAAATACAAAGATTTTTCTTAAAAAGTTCTATGTTGTTGATACATAAATTTCCGTTTTGACCTTAACATGACAATGTACGGAGTTCACACTGTCACATTTCATTACGTGACCGCGAATTCTGGATCAAAATCATAATTTGAAAAATATTCTAAAAAGGGAACATTGTAATGAACATTTGAACTTAGTATCAAGTTGATAGACAAATCATCGTAGACTAAAATTAAAACTTTAATATGATGCAAGACGGACAAAAGGACGCAAAGACTGGAAAATATTTGTCCCCTATCATCAATGATCATCATAGGCGGGACATACAATCAAATCAAAAGGTATCCATATAAATTAAAATATTAATTTCTGCCTAACGAATAATGGGTAATTTATTTAAAATACTACGCATATGCTATGAAGATATTGTTTGATATTAAGTTGCAATTTAGATTTTAATAAAATAGAGCTGGAATAATATGGTAAGAGAATATCTCTCAGATACCATAATGTACCAATGCAGTATAGTGATCTACAACTTACCAAAAAGTGCTTGATATTGTTAAGAAGAAACTTAACTTGCAGGCAGTCTCCCCTCTTACGGCAGATGATAATAACCGCTCCCACATGATTGGTCAAATAAGAGAATGGAAACGGCAAATAATATGCCAAATTAGAACGTCAAAAACCTTGTGTACAGTGCTAAAAACGCCTCAAAAAGAAGTTTCTAAACACTTAAAAGAACCATAACACGAACTTAACCAAGTGGGTGATCTATTCAAAAACTTTAAACGAAAATCGCTGCAATTAAGAATGGATTTTCTGTGAAAATCTTGCCTCTCCTTTTAGTAATAAAACTTTACACAGTACTCGTAGTACAAAATATGTGCTAAAACATCAAAAACCCAGCGTTTTGATTTTTTGATTTCTGAGTCGGAGTACGATATTCGTAAAAAGTTTTATGACTGTAAGGCCAGGAGTTGCTACAAACATTAAATGCAATGAATAAAGACCATTTCAGTGAATGGCGATTCCAAATGGTATATGTACAAAATGGCATGTCCTTTTAAGATATATCCCTTGTTGGTTTGACATAATCGCGCCTAAAGGAATTTGTCACCCATAGGAATGTTTTTGATGATGACGTTGATTTGGAGGAACAAGATAATCTAACATCTACTCAACGGTATGCGTCCTCCTAATTCAAAAATCTTATGGTCACAATAATGTAGTTCTATAAATTCTTAATTTGGCTATTCAGTAAAAAAAATATGTCTTATACATGTACATTGGAACTATCCTTTTTAATGGTACCGCTGCGTAGGTTCTACCCTTTATGTGTTAATTATTTGATAACGTACTCTGTGGACAAACAACACTGCAATGTTACCACTTAGCCTAAAGATATTTGAGGACATAAATTTATACAAAAGATTCTGTCATTTTTCTTGCAGTTGGTGCGCATTGATCTCTCATTATATTGTATGTATTAAAAACAACATATTCTTGTTTCTCAAAGTTACCGGAAAACCAATTGAAATACCTTGCAATGTCATTTTTCAACTATCAGTGCAACTATTGGGGAAGATTGTCAGCTGACTTCAGATATACCTGATAAAAGACAAGACAAAAAAAAAAAAAACAAAAACAAAAAACTACCTGCTGCATTTGGCTGGTATGTGTACAGGGTAGGTTGTATTTCATTTTACATTATATATATAACGGTGGAGTTTATAAGGTGGAAATATTTATAAATCATTACAAAGTTTGTCAATCAAATAACATGCACATCACTTTTTCCCACTAAAGTCTTACTTCAATTAACAATTAAATCACCAAACGGTTCAGACCTTTTTAGAAGATGTTTTACTTTTTCGGGATAAAAAAAAAACAAATAACTCCCCCAACAAAATAACCATCAGGACATTTGATAGCAACGATAACATACAGAATTAAAAGAAGTACAGTTGAAGGAAACACAAGTTTATTTCACAACATTACCGGTGTTTGCATTGACATAACCAAAATAATATCAGCCTCGTTATTTTGCCGATCCCGGATTGTACCGATTATTCATGAAGAGAATCAGAGAGCCTGAATTATCCTGGTTACGCTGATGCCCATATATCTGATTCTTTTGTTACGAATCATACAAGAAAGTCTTTCCTTTATTTTATGTCGGGAGATCCAAAATGTAGGTCTTGACTGGCTTTATTTTTCCGTTATGATCATGGCTCTTAAATTTATCCGAAATCTCTAAGCAGATAGACAGTAAAAGATCGGCATATGATTGTTTTTCTTACAATGGGACATTCATATGTCCCAGCCGTATATGTACAGGCGCACTACACATATATCAGATTTTGACCTAGCTCCGGGGTCTTAAACTGATCACTCCAGTGCAGGAATGGAAATTCGCAGGGCCATGTAGGCCATGACCCCTATGTTTTAACAGAGCTTCTAATGTGTTTTCACATATGACACTGCGTCATCAAACTATTAGCCGGACTACCACTTTGAAAATTATAATTTCCATCCTTGTACAGACCTCGGAACAAATATTCAAAGCAACAACATTTGACGCATGTTATTTCAATGTGTCAATATTTCACGACACGACCTCCTAATTCTGTTTACGGCGTGAGACAAACACATGTTACATGTATTGTCTTTTATCATTGGATGGTTTTAATTAGTTTCGTCCAAATACGTTTACTTCGTAGTGTTACTACTGAGAGTAATATCAGAATCCGATATATCTCTAGTTTCGTCTATCGGTACATCCTGATTTCCTATTTTTACGTTAACGCAAGTATCCTTTAAACCTTTTAGTTTTAAGTTATATATTTAGACATATTTGTGTTTGGGGCCATCAGTAAATGGGTAGTTACGTTGAAGATCATGTGGTAAGCTTTCGATTTCTAATGTATATTATATTGGGTGACTCGGTAATGCCTTCGTGTCATTGTCCCATATCATTCTTGTTTGTGTACCCTGTGTTTCGCAGAAGAGACATATAGGGGTTACTATCCGTCGTCTCCAGGTGTCACGATATAGGGATTGCTTTCCGGCGACAGGAAAAACTTTTATCAGAGTTTTGTGATTAGGTCGGTTTGGCTTTGATTGCTGTAATTGTGCTTGGGGCCATCCAGTTAATGGGTAGTTCCTGTTACGTTGAAAATCATGTGGTGAGCTCTCGATTTCTTTTGTATATTATATTTGGTGACTTCGTGATGCCTTCGTGCCATTGCCCCATATCATTCTTGTACCCTGTGTTTCGCAGAAGCGACATATAGAGGTTACTATCCGTCGTCTCCATGTGTCAAGACATATGGATTGCTTTCCGGCGACGTTGTAAACTTTTATCAGAGTTTTGTGATTATATCAGTTTCTCAGTAACTGTACAATGTACACGGTAGGCCAATGATATTTGGCCAATGGATCCATCCAAAGGTGTACACGTCAGTCTGACACCTGTCACCCGACCACGACCTCATTTTTATGGTCCTATGAACATGTTAAGTTTTTTTGTGATTAGGTCAGATTCTTGGTAAATATACATGGTAAGTCAATGATAATTTGTCTTGTGTTTGTTTGAAAGCGTACATATCAGCCCGATACCTGTCATCTATCCTTGAACATATTTTCACGGTCCAGTCACCAGGTTTAGTTTTCGTGAGTAGGTCAGTTTCTCTATTTTTGCAAGAAGCAGTACCTGCTTACCCTTCCGAGCACCTGAGAAAGTCCATTTTTTTTGGGCTTCCGTGTTTTTATTTGTTTTTAGTGTTTATTGTCTATTGTTTGTCGTCGTGTGTCTTATCTGTTCACGGGTTTGTCTGTTTTGTCCTTTGATTGACGTTCTGTTTGACTAATGCTTCGGCTGTCATCTCTTCTTTTTAACTACACATAATAGGTAAATGGTATTTGATTTATGGGCTGACCCTAAGGTGCCTAGTGTCAGTCTGAAACTAGGCACTCTACCGTGACATTATTTTCACGGTCCAGTAACAATATGAAGTTTTCGTGATTAAGTCAGTTTCTCAGCAACTAAACATGACAGGTCAACAATTGTTGGTGTTGGAATGATTGTAATATGTACACGTCAGTCTGGCAGGTTTCATGTGACCTTGATCTTTTTCATGGTTCATCGGTCGAGGTTAAGGTTTTGTTTATGTTGGTCGGTATCTCAAATACTATGAGCAATAGGTCTTCTATATTTTTTATGGAATTAATTAAACAGGCGATACATTTCAGCGTATGCACTCTTGGTTGTAACCGCATTCTCAGCAACCACAAATTATACTACTTCTTGATATAACACACCCAGATTCATATATATATATAAGATAAAGTATGCAATAGCTAAAGAGTGTTTTGGGCTTTCAGATCTATTGCTTTTCAACCTGTTTGCCGAATACTTGAAAATATTTATATATAGCTCATGGTTTAAAACGAAATGATTTTTGTAGATGATGAAATTGTATTGTAAAATGACATTCTATTTTATATATTTAATGTAAAAAAGAAGATGTGGTATGATTGCCAATGAGACAACTGTCCACAAGAGACCAAAATGACACAGAAATTAACAACTATAGGTCACCGTACGGCCTTCAACAATGAGCAAAGCCCATACCGCATAGTCAGCTATAAAAGGCCCCGAAATAACAATGTAAAACAATTCAAACGAGAAAACTAACGGCCTTATTTATGTACAAAAATGAACGAAAAACAAATATGTAACACATAAACAAACGACAACCACTGAATTACAGGCTCCTGACTTGGGACAGGCACATACATACATAATGTGGCGGGGTTAAACATGTTAGCGGGATCCCAACCCTCCCCCTAACCTGGGACAGTGATATAACAGTACAACATAAGAACGATATGTTTGCAGGACATCATCTTCATCAAGCAAGAAAGTGTCTATCGAAGGAAAGGTTAATTAAAGATCAATTAATGCGTACAGCAAGACGAAATAGTGCGTTGTCCTCTAATCTCAATCTGCTGTGTACATCACTCGGGTATTTCGCCACGGTTTATTTCAGATGACCATTTGAGATACGATTAATGTTTCCCAGCCAACTGTAAGTAGTTGCGTTTTCAATGTATCTATTGCTTTGGCTTCAATGAGACAATTTATCACGTTCAACAGGATGCACATCGTGTAACGCAAGAGTTTTACAATGTCTCTAATTTTCCTAACGTTATATGATGTATTGATTGCACAAACATTCCGATATTTTGCTTGCAAAATGATGGCACTGAGGGGTACTTAAATAGAATGGGGTTCCACTCCATAAACACTCAGGTAGTATGTGATATCAAGTTTAATATAACGAATATTGTGGCTAGATGACAGGGTCGATGCACGATTCACGAATTTTTCATTCAAATAGATGAGACACCCTCCTTCGTAATGCTGACATTTCTGATCTTTTTGTTGATTTCTCGGTGCTAGATCTTTTACTTGTACCAAGTCCAAACTCACCTGGCTTTAAACAATATGGTTTTAATCATATAACTACTCTTGCAGAACATTTTTTTCAGGGACAATGAAGGAAATGCAGCACCAATGAAAACTTAAAAAAATACTGTCTGAATGGAAGGCAATGAAGTATCATGTAGATACACCGAGGAAAGACTTTCCCGATTCAATCTTTGAAGGATCAGATAAACAAACTAGCACAAAGTACAAGACATGTCAGTATAGACAGAGCCTGTTGTTCTTTCAAGTTTATGTGACAGGGAGGAGGTAAGGCTTGAAGTGCAGGCTGCAATAAAAAAAAACTGTATCTGGACATTGATCAATATGGTGAAACTGAACACGACTTTGACGACATGGATGATGGAGATGATGATCATGAGGAGGATGATGATGAACAAGATTACAACATGCTATAATTATAATGAGAACAATTGAAATAAATAAATCAGATTGATATAATAATACTATATCTAATTAACTCAATTACAGGGTCCAATGAGGGCATAACATTCAACAATGAGAAACATTAGTGGCTTATTTCTCTTACCAAGTAATTTAAACTAAAAAGAAGTTATTAAAAATACCATAGCATGATAACTTTTGTTCCTCAAACTACAAGGGGAAAATTTTCATTGTCAGTGGAGATAAGCCATGAATGTTTCTCATTGATTGACATAAATAAATTAAAGTGTATAATACAAAAAAATATCACAGTCAAAATTCATATACGGTACTGGTACAGCCCATGATAAATTATTTTATTCATGAGATATATGTTTTCTTGTGACAATATCTTGCAGGAAAAAACACTGAATCAGCACTGAAACTTGTGCCTAAGTCCTTATACTGCACATTTTCAAAACTCTTTTTTAATGCTTTTTAGTAACACATCAAAGCTAAAACCATTGAAAAAAATGCCGTAATTAAAGGTTATTTTTACTATGTTGAGCTATCTCCTTTTTCTTAAAATCCAGGAGCTTAAAGGGTCTACGGGGCTTCGGCCTCGACCTGACCGGGAGCTTGAGCGGCTGCTTGGACCCCACGCTTCATCTGTTACTTTCCCAATTCCATCAGTTACTTTAAATTTTTTTGAAAACCCTGGCCTAATATTAAACCATCTTTAGGAATATGGGACAAATAGTAAGGAATTCAAACAGCTTTATTTTTCTAACGTTGTTCTCCCCTAGCGATAGATGATAACCCTACAAAAGTGATTACACATAAGTTAACGAAATTTAGAATGTCCTCCTTATACATACATTATATTGTATAGCATGCAAATATTTCCCTAAAATTTTAAACATTATATTAAAGCATTTATTAAATTTGGGGAAAAGTAAAAACAAACAGATTAGAAATGACGTGACGTATGTGTGCATGGTTTTTAAATACATATTTATAAGTTTTGATTTTCCCTTTGGTACCTAACGCCTCTTTTTTGTATAAACGAAACCATTTGGTCTGTCAGTATAGCCAACACTTTTTTAAAGCTTGTTTGTCTTTGTTAATATGTTATCACGAGTTAACCGCTCTATATCCAAGACAAGACTACCATACAACCAGTTGAATTATTAATTAAGATAGTACTTTATAGTTAACGTATATTATGTATGATTAAATTACAAGTTCAAAACCGAAAAGTCGATTTTTCCCATTTTGGTTTCTTGAAACTTGAAGTACGGAAATTAGTGAGAAGATTCACTGCTTACGGATTTCATATTACACATTAAAGTTGATTTGTTTTAGGGTTAATGATTACTTAAGTACGGAAATTATCTAGGAGCTTCACAAGTAAAAAAAGGATAAAACACATTTATATTAAAAATAATTACTGTAGGAAGTATCATCATTTTACATTTTTTATGGAGCGGAGGGGAGAGGATAATGCACGATCTTAATCTATTAAAAAAATATTTAGCATGGCGAAAGAAATGGTCAATCCTTTTCATCACTTGGGTTGAGAATGAGGGATTTAAGTCACGATTTGAGAGCTTCCTTTTTATGAGTTGTCTAATCTCTATGAGTAATTTATTTGATAATCTTCTCATAACATTTAATAAAGATGATGATTGATTGATTGTTTTTTTTTTGCTTGATATTCAGTGTCAAATATCTCATTCATGTTAAGGACACGTGGGGGGGGGTGTCTCTTCCTATATGAAGGTATATACATTTGTGCCGCTTTTTTGATACGTAAAATATATCAATGGGGTACAATTTTACCGAGGAAATATATCAATAGGTAGTAATTGACCAATTGTGATATATCAATGGGTCATAATTTTTAGTTTGTTGTGCAACGATCTTCACCGAATTTCCCAAATATATGTATAGGTAGGGATTTCACAATTGTTCAATATATGAATGGGGAGGTCAATCCCAGCTGCACAACTGTACCCAAAATCCCATGTTGAGACCCCCCTCGGTTAAGGACGAAAACAAGTTAACAGTAAATACAATAGGTAGGTCTTGCAATATGGGATCGACCGGAATCGCGTAAGGGAAATTTGGAAACTAAAGGAAAATGAGGGTATATTGGATAGAGAGAAATTAAGTCCTGCAACAGGCTACCTACGGACCTCTCAAAGAGTTGTAACAAGGGGTTTTAACGTTCAGAAAGCGTGATCAAACTCAACGTCCCCATTCTGTTCGGACGTGACTGTGTATTTATACATCCCGTACAACCAAACGGACGTCGAACTATGTCAAGGGCTGAACTGCCGTCGGAAGTATACCAAGTGACCATATTTCTAGAAATGAAATCACAGTTTTCGCGAAAGCATTTAAATAATATTTATTTATTTTTTATAAAAGTCTCATGTAACAAACTTTCTTTTACAACTTTTGTTAAGAGTTATTCGGTTTTTGATAGTCCCGCCTTACGGATTTTTACTGCAGTTTTGCTATATTTTCTGCTACTAAATTAACTCCCCAAAAATGTTATAATTTTGTACGCAAGATGCTCGTTTCGTTTCTAAATAGAAATAAAAAAACAAAGGATACAGTTTTGATCGGAATCGACAAAATGTCCCCAACGTGGGGAGATAGCTTTCAATGGTTTATGTACCAGGGAGGCAAGATGTTTTGCAAATATTGCAAGGAATATCCAATTTTAGCTGGCCACAATATAGTTTTGTTAAACACTTTTCATATTTCTTAAGGATTTGAAAAACTTAAAAGATTACACACGTCACGCGCAGATAAATTCGCAAACTTTTTATTGTAAATGAAAATGTATGCCCCTCAAAACGAAACCAAGTTCGGTATTTTTGTAAATACTTTTTTTTTTGTAGAAATGGATCCCAAATTACAGGGCTAATTACGAAATTGGTAAATACAAGTGTGTACCATGCATGTATTTTGATATATTTTCATTTAATAATACCTTTTTTTTCAGTTAGCACTTAGATGTCATATAATCCCTGTGATATAAAGACAAGCATAAATTTCAAGTTAATGTACTGGATATCAATAACGGTCTACGGGATCAAACTAAATTTCCCGAACTTTTTTCGAAAACGAAGTCGTTGCTTTGCGAAGTTAAGGTTTTAAAAGGAATATATACTGCCATATACATTTATTAGTAATTCCAACAATTATTGTTTCTGATTTTGATGGAAGGCAGGTGAGACATCTTTATGTCAATAGTTCTGTTCATTGAATATGCCTGTGACCAAGCAATATGTAGCGTTGTATAAAATAAATAAAAAACTTCATCTGTGATTTCTCGCGAGACATGTACATGATGGTGGACAATTTGAATGGACACATTTATTGTTTTATCATCTTTTTATATTATCATTTTTCTTTTAAAAAGTCGTATTTCCTTTACGAGCTAAGAAAAGATTCCTTAATGGCCGATCTCGACAATTGACTGTCCTTGCATTGTACCCACTCCTACATATATATCGTGACAGCTTTGTTCTAAGTCGTTCTCTTCGGAGCGCGGTTTATGTTAGGAATTGTAATGTCAAAACAAAAAGACGAAATAATCCACATAAGAACAACCATACGGACACGAACACATAAATTTGGACCGTTCAAAATATGTTTAGCGGACCAAAATAGCCGTTAGTATAGAAAAAAATCAAATCAATGGAGTTTTCTAATACATTGTGTTTTGCCATTAGTACAAAATCAGTACTTTTTTCGTTAAATTTAGAAAAGGAAATCCTATCAATATTTCGTTTACAAAAAGTATAAATTAAGTAAGCTTACATTTTCTTAAATCAACATAAAGCCACAAACCTGTCAATCGTTAATTATTGATCTCTTATGAGTAGACGTCTAAAAAAACCAACACCAAAACAGACATATATTATATTATATATCATAACGACTTGTGTATTGCAGATAGAAAATACGGAAGTGTATTACTCATGAAAGAAACATTTGTTAACTAGGATTTGCTCTTAAGTTGATATACAAGTTTTGTTTGAGACTGGTGTCAAAGCGGTGCATTGCACCCATAAACAACTATCAATCTAGTAACAAGTAGAGAAATATAATTCTCCTCTATGAAAAACTGATTGATTTTAATGATTTTCCAATTAAATGCCCAGAAATAGCGAACCCGGACCAAGGTTATCTTTAATTAAGTTTTTGATTACAATTGAAACTATCGATGTGCAAGCCATTTACAGAATGTTTTTAAGAAACTACGCTGAATTTATGGCAACTGGTTATGTGTGGCATACAATTCGCAAATAGAAAAAATAAAGTTCCTACGCAATTTCAAAACTATTTTTGTCGCAAGGAAACTTATTATTTATTCATTTTGATGAATATTAAGTATCTTTAAAAAGAGTAGCAATTTTATTTCGGAAAATATCAGCACTTTTTTATTAATACGATCAAAGTTACCTCTTACAAGTCTTAGAGGAAAGAAGTAGCTATATTTATTAAAGATCGTTAAAAACCTATTTATTCCGTAAACAGTTGTATGTTCCTTTTTAGTAAAAAGTGACTTGTACAATTTAAGGTTATTTTGCTATATTTTCTAAACAAGGTCCAATTCATCTGCATAGACGATAATTTTCTTTAGTGAATTTCTTTGGTGGAAAGAATTGTATCTTTCATCGTAAACTTTGTTACCATGGTAACATGTGCAAATATCTCAATTTTTGTGTTCAGCCGAAGGACCCCAGCTCACGAGACACATTATTGTGGTGTCTTTATACGTAATGTTGAAAGAAGTTAATGGTTTTTATCATGTCTAATTGTTTACAGTAAACTTAATTTTGTAAATTTAGGATAATTTTTTTTTCAGTACGTTAGTTGTTTTTTATTATGTAGATCAACATCGAACATTTTTACGCATCAGTGATTCATTTGATTAATAGAGGTTTATCGTGAATTAATCCTGCTGAAGAAATATTTAAAGAATGAATGAAAGTGCTGTAGTGATCTATGGAACCCCATTTGATCTAATGCTAAGTCCTGCTATTGAAATGCTATATGAGCCCTGGACTTTAAATCCGTCGGTGCTAGACTTGGCATCTTCAACAGTAGAGTATTAATCTGCAGGCCGGAGTTTACAGCTTGACTTTAATTTACATCTCACTGTAAAACCATAATCCATTTTTAACATATCATAAACCTAATAATTTCATAAAAATTACTGCTTTCCAATTGTTGCTAGTTTTCTTAGCAGATGTTGAACTGATAATTGAAATATGCAATCAGTTTATTGCTGATCACGTATTAACCTGGTCTACTTGTACTACATTTTGACCTAATTATGACCTTGTTAGATATATATATATATTTATAATCCGTTCATCCTATTTCGATTCTTCAAAATTCAAGAGTCTATCCTAAATTGAGGTAAATTTTATGACCTTCCAAATACCGTTTCGATTCCCAACACCACTGAAGAGACATTAATTGTCGAAATCCGGATATGGTGTATCAATTTTTGCACCTCATGTTTGCGGTATACCATCTTTTCCGCAAGTTTATTGTTTTCTGTTTGGTAGTAATTTAATAATTAAGATCCATTTTGTTACATCTGGTGATCCGTTTATTTGGCAATCGCCATGGCAGTCAGCAGGGTTTAAGAACATCCGTTGTTCGACCTGCTAGTCAAATGCGTTTTTCACTTTTTGGGTCTTTTGGAAAATGTTGTTTGTGCTGTATTTAGACCCCTCTACCAAGAAATTTGTTTTGCATGCACACGTAAAAAAATTGCGGTTTTTATCCAACGCAATCATTGGTTTGAACGTTGTTTTCAATTTAGACTTGTTTATATATATGATTTATAACAAACCTTTCTAAAATTGTCCGTTTATAAATTTTGAACTCCCTCAGTCAAAGTTTTGGCTATTTTTTTAGGTCCTTTTGGTTATATAGCTCTTCAATTGTTTCAATTCTTTTACATCCTTGGCTTTTACATATTTTGCTTTGAGCGTTTCTGATGAAGGTAAATCCAGAAAATCGCTTCTACTTTCATTTGAAAAACACGACTGCGTAAATCATTTAAAAGTCTTTATTTAGAGAAATCCCAATTGTTATCTGCCCGTCCATACGTTTGGTGCTTAAGTCCCCCCCCCCTTTCCCGAGACCTCACCATACAAATTTAAGTCTATATTTAACGTTCAATTTGTATGACTAATTGATATTAATCAACATATATTCCGTGTATATTTAATCTAGACATATAATGTTATGTTGTGTTATATCGTAATTAGTTGTAAACGTTATTGGTATTATTATTATATATAAATCCGATTAAAATGAGGCTTTATAGTGAAATCGGTATCTAAAAATAATTTTAAGTTAAAAAAGAAAGTATAAAAGCGTTTGCATCAAATGACAGACCAAAAGAGATCATCTCAAAAATAAATGAACATAATATAGATATCCAAATCTAAGAGTATCTATATATTGAATAAGTGCGTCTCTGTCACCATTTGTTGAAAAATATAGACGTAAATATGAAAACTGTCCTTGAACAATCTATAGTCAACATCAAGATATATTCCACCATCTTGCATGAATCAATTTCCACAGTAATTTGTATAATATTAGGCAAATGACGTCTAATTGATAATTTTTTGTAATTAATCTTCCTTTGTTATGTATTATGTATTATGTCCAACAGTTGGGAAAGGAAGTGATTGTTGTTGGCTCCTGTATTCTATTGAAGATACCCCATTAAGTACCATTAGTTATTGGCATTGTACTTTGAACGTTAATAGTATCATATGAATTGTCTTGCATTGTTAAAGCATTCGAATTAGTTTCATTTCACTGTGAACAACCACCACATTAAAATGAAAGATGTAAGCCTGGGGGATAGCCTGGAAGACTTCTCGATGCGAATCTTATATGTACGATAGATGTATGTATTGATGTTTTTTTAATGTCCAGTGGCAAATAAAGCATATTCAGGACAAGAACATGAGTATAAACCTTGCTCAATACTAGATCGAAACACTGAGCAGGATTTTTAACGTTCTAGCTATAGTTTACATGGTAACAGTCTACAGGAAGACATATCAATCTACCCAATCTCATAATTCTGGTTCCGAGTCGACCAGTCTTTGATCTTCCTTAGCGGCGATGCATCAAATACACATTTTCAAGTCTTATGTTTGACACATGGGGTTCGAACCTAGGACCTTCCACACTCAAGGCAAGCACGATAGCACGATATCATTGAGGCGGTATTATTCGTACAATCTTAAAACCTTTAATATTGATTGGGAAAACTGATAAAAAAAACTCTGCCAATTGTAAACTACTGTCATGTACATTTAAAAACCACTAAACGCTCAAATTAAAGTGATGGTAATTAATGTTTTGGTAATTAATGTTTTGGAGGACGAAAGATTCAACAGTTTATGTTTTAAAATTTTCATTTGTATACGACAGATCATTTGCTTTTTCCCCCTCTCTATTGAGATGGTCACACTCCTTTATAATATCAACTTTTTTTTTGTGTGAGAGAAGTGAGTTAACTTGTGCTAACCAAATATTTTTTTAAAAACGAGAAACGTTTTACATGAAAAGAACACAATAAATGAAAATACATAAAAACATATAATGGAATTACTACGGACATCCCAAGAAAGGCGGACGGGTAATATTGTAAAATAACTTTCTTGAGATTAGAAAAAATACTTCGTAATTTTTTGGTATTGATCAGTGTGAATATTAAACGGAAACACAGCCAGGGCATATTTCGTTCAGAGGTTATTGTTAAGTGAAATCAGCAGTACAAAAAATATGGATGATGGCTGATACTGAGATTACACACTGTCACTTGGTTTTCATATCCGTAAAAGTTAACTCAGTAACGGACAGGAAAAACCAAAGCAATGATATCGGTTATGGACATCGTCTCTATTTTGTTGGTACTGAACAGTTGACTGATTGATTGGTGTTTACTTTACGTCCAGTCTTATTTCATGCATGTTCAGATCGAATACAAATTTACAATAAATAATAACAGGTAGATCATGAACTAAGATTCGACCGGGAAATATGAACTGCCAGTGAGAAATTGCAACAGGCCACGTACTGACCCCTCAACGAGTTGCAAGGATTTCTTAACAAGCAGAGAGCGTTGCACTTTTTTTGAACGAGGACTCCAAGGGTGACTGGTGAATTGAAAATAGGTCTCTCTCTTGGATTTCTTCCGACCGGTAGTAAAACCCCTCACCAAAGTGGGGCGTTCGTTTTACTTTTTACGGGATGTACAAGTACGGAGCCATGTCAGAATGTGGACGTTCAATCTGATGCCTCGTGTGAAGAGAGTGTCATGTTCTTTGTACGTTAAGAACCCTTGTAACAACTCTTTTAGTGGTCCGTAGGTGGCCTGTTGTAAGGAAAATTTTTGTTCCTTTCCAATATACCCTCATTTCCCAGTGTCAGTCCAAATTTCCCCGACCTTCATCCCGAACGACCTCTTTTACAGTACCTACCTATTGTATATTTGTTGATTTGTTCTTTTCCTTTACATGCATGACATATCTGCCACTGGACGTTACGCAAACAAAATTCATCTTTAAAAAAGAATAACAAAAATACCGAACTCCAGGGCAAATATAAAAAGGGGGAAGTCCATAAAAACTGACAAAAATCAAACGCTATCAATCAACGGAACAAGTGAAAAACAACTGCCATATTCCTGACTTGGTACATGCATTTCCAAAGAAAATAGAGGGTTAAACTTGGTTTTATAGCTAACTACTGTATGACAGTTTATAGTTCCGTTATATTGGCAAAAATGGGTGAGCATCCCAAAAAGACATAATAGTTTATTGTGACAGTAATTGGGATAAAGCAGTCAAAGCTTGTAAACTTACATTACAGACATACAAGACAACTGACTAAAAAAAATCAAATAAACACAAATTAAGCTAACAAAGACACCAAAAAAAAAAAAAAAGGTGAAGTAGATAGTAAATTTGACCATGGCAATTAAACGAGGCATCGGATTTAACGACCCCATTCTATGCAGACGTAACTGCGTATTCTACACCCGGCACAACCAGACGGACATCCTACTTCGCGAAAGGTTTTACTCCTGGAACTGGAGAAGTCCATGTGGCATTGTTTCTATGGAATTAATCAGATACGAACACTCACAGAGTTGTTGCTTGTTTTTACGTGAGAGATCGCCACACTCTATGCAAGACAACATATGCAACGTCTCCATTTCGACCGGACGAGACTGCGTATTTATACATCCCACACAACCAAACGGACGCACTTCTGTAGCATGGTTTTACTACCGAATGGGAAAACTCCGGGTAACCATATCTCTATAACTCTCAGGTCGAAC
This sequence comes from Mytilus coruscus, assembly GCA_017311375.1. NCBI lineage: Eukaryota > Metazoa > Mollusca > Bivalvia > Mytilida > Mytilidae > Mytilus > Mytilus coruscus. Next base: position 87,322,129 of record CM029601.1, read on the forward strand.
ATGGAGTGCTAGGCGTAATTGTTTCCCTGTACCATTGTTTAGTGTGTTTAAAATGTCTACAACATGTATGTTATTTGCCTGTAACCGTAGAAGATTCTACTTATTCTCTAAAAGGCAAGCATCTCAATATTATTTATGGAATGAAGAGGAATTCGTCAATTTGGAAAATAATTCACTCAGTTAAAAAAAATCCCGTTTAATGGTTATTACATATAAATCACTAAGCAACATTATTTTTCATTTTTGTGATGATTTTCTAGTACTAGTAGTTAATGTTTTTTTCATCCTTCTGAATTATTTATGAGTTATGAAATGTTATCTGTAACGGACATCAATAACTATTTCTTAACGGTCGATTTCATCACTAAACGGAAACTTATGTACAAGATAAGTTTCAGTGTTGCTTCCTTTCGAGATGTACGGATATAGACAGAAAAATATCGAAGAAAATTATTTTCACCAATTCTTCATCTGACATAAATTAAATTCCAAATAGCATTGCATTTAACTTTTCTAAGAAAGTTACATAATCCTTGCATTACTTAGTATAGAGAATCTCAGTAAAGTAGCATGGAATATATCTTTCTGTCAGATTCTTCAAAACTTAGTTACTACATTAACTCCTATTAAATGTTAAATGCACTCGAACTCGGGATCACACAAGTGACCCACAGTGACATTCCCATGCTTATGGAGATATATAGTTTCAGAATACCATTATTTTTCTTTTACATCAAATTATATATGTATGGGACATACGAGTTCATTTCTATACTGAATCTACAGTGTGAATGCTTTTAATAATCATAGTTCAAACATTATCGCTAAAATATGAAAATTATTCTTATTCAGTAAGATAAAGCTGTGGCATTTTGTATATTTTGCGTCTTTACATTTATGTCCAAAAACAAGTTTTAAAAAATCATTTATATTTTAGTACAATGTTCATCACATTTTGTCTTATAAATATAATAAGTAAGAACCAATAATGCCAAACTACTAAATATATTTCCAAATATTTTCTGTTTGAAATTAAATGTTAACAAAACTTTGAACATTTTGAGATACTATGGATTTTCTACCCTAGGAATAGATTACCCTAGCTGTATTTGGTCTACCTTTCGGAATATTGGGTCTTCAATGCTATTCATACATCGTACTCTATTTGATTTTTTTTTAATTTTTAATTCCAGCGTCACTGATGAGTCTTTTGAAGACAAAAAGCGCATCTGGCGTTCAAAATTTTAATCCTGGTATCTATGATGAGTTTATATATAACAAACGAAATCTACTGAATTACAGACTTGGGACAGGCACACTTCGTACATGGGACTAAGAAATAAATATTCATAAATTGGTCCTAGTAGTTACTTTTTTAATTATTATTTTGCCTTACCAATGACATTCTTAACTCTGAATGTATTTACCATATGAGGAACAAATAAGAATACAGTTATAACCCATCTGACGATTCTATGGTAACCGTTATAGTATTTGAATTGGATAAAAAAATAAACAATCTAAATTTATCCTGTTACTAGTACTCTATTTATTTATATTCGCGCACTAATAATTATTTTCATGATAACTTATTATTTTCCCTTTATTTCATTTATGTGTTGTAGATAACAGTTAATTTTCCAGTTTTACAACTGTATGGGCTCATTCATACGACAAAACGAAGTAGTCGGTTAATTATTTCCCCGCTTTTAAAGTCACACGGGAGTCTGTTCGTTCGTTCGTTGGTTCGTCTGTTTGTTTATCGTTAATTTGTCATTCTGTTCAACTTTTGTATCAGCAACTGCTCCTTAACCGCTTGATAGAATTTTGAAAGAATTTTTGGGTTAACTTTGGGATTGCATAAATATCTACACACTGTACATAGAGCCCATTTGTAACTACCAAAATGTTTAACATATAATGCCATTGTGCACCCTCTATATGGTTTTGAGTCAGAATTATTTTGGGGTTTCTCTTACCAAAACATGGAGCTTGCCATTGTTTTTTCGGATACCTGTCTGTATCCGGAACTCGTCCCATTTTGTTTATTTACGTGAATCATTCAAGACGGGAAAAAATATTGTTTCTGGGTATTTCTCATTTGGGAATATTCAGCTCCCCATTTAATCTACTTGGATGTTTAATAATGTTCCATACCGATATTTGCTTATGTCAAGTTGTTCTCTGTTTAAGGTGTACTTCCACCATAGAGATATACTCATAATTACAATTTTATGCCTAAGCTTGGAAGTCTGCATCTATAAATAGGAAATCATCGGCCTTTCATAGGGATAAGAACTATCCAAAAATATCCTAATGAATCGTTCGTTTTCTCTTATATTAGCGCTGCCTCCATTTTTACGATAACAATTGTGAGTTACGACAGGCTTCGAGCAGTCGTAAGTGTATTACGATATTTACAACACATCGCATCGTAAGTTTCTTTCGTTAATACAAATTACAACTTACGATATCGTAAACCTTACCTTACGACAGTCGTAACGTTACAATAGTTTTGTGAATACGGGGCCAGAGACGGAAGATACCAAACGGATATTCAAGCTTATAGGTCAAAAACAAACTGACAATGCAATGGAAAAAAAAAAAACAAATAAAACAAAAAGCTCAAAAGACAAACAACAGTATACAAAACATCGCAGATAAAACTATAGACTGAGCAAAGCAAACCCTACCAAAAACCGGGAGTGAACTCACGTGCTCCGGAAGGGTAAAAACATTCTGCTAAAAAAGTGGCGCCCATCGTGTTGCTCATGTAAGAACATACCAGGTGATAAGTCTAATTCGGTAGGTCACATTCGAGAAAAGAAGGACGAGATTGTGGTTACGACAACAGATATTCCATAACGATCATCCAACTCGTGATGGCGTCCATAAAATTTTCGAAGAGATGATTACAAATTCACGACTTGGAACTCTTGGTTTAACAGCTTTCTTGTGAGCGGCAACCCTCTTCACCTCTTAATTCAAGTATTCTTTTATCTATGTCTGTTCGCAGACGCTTGTACAGTTGAGCGTTTATAAAAAGTTAATCCTGCCCATGCTGAATAATTTCCTTAGCTTTTGAAATAAACAGAAAAAATCCGAATGATATGAATATAGGAATAAGTCAGCACAGTTGGTTCCAGTGGAAATGCCGATTGTTTGTTGAAAACACGTCCCCAAAAGTAACAAGTATTTTGTTAATAAAGAAATCAAGCATTTTACATTTAAATGTAATTAAATTTTGTAAATAATTACAAACAACAAATAGAAATAAGTTAAAAACATATGTAATTTTATAAAGGTTATAATTTCTCTAGCAAGTCTTCCTGGTTAGTCTTTGCCTATCTGTTTTCTATTATAATAACTAAATGATCATGTATAATAGTTTGAACATTCTTATCTTGTCATGTGCACTATTTATTTTGTATACTACGTATTATTATTTCATTCTTTGTACCAATGTGTATACAATGGTTTTAAGGAATAAAATGGTCTTGTCTTATCTTGCTCAGGCGGAAACTCAGTTGAAATTAAAAAAAAAAAGAAATGGAACTTTTTGTTAGAAAAGTTAAAGTTGGTAAATTTGAGTTGTTTACATCAGTTTCTATGGGCTTTAAAAGTTTAATCAAAGTGCATAATTAAGGATTTTATTCATCTTGTATGTGTGTTTTTACTTAAATTATGGTATAGAGCTTCAAGATATTTGTAAACTTTCAAATTATAGACACATTTTCACAAAACAGTCGATTGGGGTAGGTGCAAATACATGTGGATCTTTTTTGTGCATAAGCATAACTTCCAAAGAAAGATAATAGATTGATCTTTGTAAAGCATTAATTTGCATCTCTGCCCCGGCGACAGTTTTTGGAAAATAAAATGGGCAACAATTTCATCAAAAAGAGAAAGTCGAGTACACCTTTTTATGTTCAGGCGTGTTTGAGTTGACTATACTGTCTTGAAAACGTAAAAAAGAAAAATATTTGATACATCATCTCGCTTCAGATTCTATTATTTTTTTTATATATTTATGCTATAGGTTGATATAATAACATTAAAAACTTACAGTACCAAGAAACGAAATATATGGGTCAAGTGAAACATCTTTCTAATGAGTCATAACAACAGAGTAGGTGTGTTCGAATTACAAATATTTAACAAAAGTACTTGACGACAGACTTTACAAGTGGATCTTAAAAATGCATAACTTCCAAGAAACTTCATTTTTAGTGTGTGTTATCTAGGGTAATTAGTCCTCAACCTCTGAAATTTTTAGTCTGCCTTTCCACGAAATATGTAATTAGAATTTTTTTAAATATTTTTGAACTATCGAAAACTCCCCTGTCAACCGATCAGACAATAGTTTTAAGTAGACCAAATGCATAAAAGTACATTAAGTGATGCTCAATAGAAAGGTACATTTGTCTTTTAAGATACAACTGGCATATAAGAATCGTAATGATGCTATGTGGATAAACTGATCGAGTTTCAAGAGCTAAATTGACAGCGCGTCATCACTACAATGGCTTCCATTTTTACGATTATAAAAATTGGGTGGCGTAATGGGGAGATAATTTTGACGAAGTAGAATCCTGACTGTGCTAATATCGATTTGAGAGAATTTTTTTGCTTGAATCAGAGTGATATGTTACAAAGAACGATTTATCCCTCCCTAAGACAAGATACTGGTTCCTCCCGAAGGTATCACAAGCCTAGTAGTCAACACTTCTGTGTTAACATGCATCATCATTGATATGGCCTTCAATGCTGTTCAACTTCGTACTTTATTTGGCATTTAAAATTTTTTGATTCCAGCGTCAGAGTCTTTTGTAGACGGAACTTGCGTCAGGCGTACACAATTTTAATCCTTGTATCATCATTCTTTTTTTTTATTAAACAAAGCCTAACTGTAACAGTTTTTTGAAATTGTACACTAAATGTGTAAACTTATTTGTAACGTGAAACATTTGCTAAACACATTTTGAATCAGTTGTAACATCTCTTACAATCTGTCAGGAAATGTCAGAATTGTTTCTGACAGAAGCTGTTCTACCCTATTAAAAACCGATCCTGGGAGATTTCGGAAAGCTATATCTTTTTATTTGTTATTTCTTCAATTTATTGTAAAAGGCTTTATTTCTTTATTTTCTTTATCTATTTATCAATGTAATATCATATTTATTATTTCTTAGGAAATATTTTCTGATATTATGGTAACTATGTATATATATTCATGATTAATTATTCGGAATTGTTTATTTTTCTTATTTTTAACATTATAAATTGGTGTTTATATTAACACGTGCTAAACGTTTCATAATTCTAAACCACGTATGCGTCATTTCACAAGATCATATAAAGTCAGGTAAACTCGGGAAAACCCAGCTAGCTGTCCCTGTTCTAAATCACGATTCAAACAGTCCTATAAGAACAGATGTTGACAGTTCTTCTCAAAAACGGATCCTGACAGTTTTACCTTAAAACAGTTGGTGACAGTTTTTAACCCTAGAACTGGTTCTGACAGTTCAATCCTAGATCAGTCCCAAAAAGATTAAAGTTAGGATTGATTTAAACTGAACGTCATTTGGTATCTGGGCCTGGTTGTTCAAAAGTGTTGTTGGGCTAACGACTAGTTAAGCCTAACAACAACTCGTTAAAAGTTGAACAATATTGTTAGCTATTTACCACGTTTAATTATATTGTTCATGAAACAAACTTGATGAAAAGTTTAAAAACTGTTTGTTTTAATATTTTCCCCATAACTCCATACTTCCTGAAAAATGGCTAAAAAATAACAACCAAGAAACTACAAAGAATTAAAGGGCAGCATGTTTCAAACATTGAAGTTAACCTTATTACTAGACGAGTTATCGATGAACAAGCATTGCTGAGGGGGAATTTGGAAAGATATCACTGCAGACTCCAAGAATAAAATGTGGTAAATAATTAAAAGGAGGTCAATGCTCTTGGGGTGAGCTTCAGATATGTGCTTACTGTATGAACTAAGCTTAGAAACTTGACTAGGGATGTCAAGGAGAAATTTGTTTTTAGAAAAGATGGAGAGGAACAAGACAGGAGGAGGACCAGCTCCAAAGCAAATCAGTATGGCTGAAGAAAACATGATCAAGGCTTCGAAAGACACTTCCTCATTCAAAGGCATTGATGAAGGAATGAAGACATATGTAGGTAGGTTTGGCTAGCCACAAAACCAGGTTCAACCCACCATTTTTTCTTAAAATGTCCTGTTCCAAGTCAGAAAAATGGCCATTGTTATATTATAGTTCGTTTCTGTGTGTGTTGCATTTGAGTGTTGTTTCTGTTGTGTCGTTGTTCTCTTATATTTTATGTGTTTCCCTCAGTTTTATTTTGTAACCCGGATTTGTTTTTTTCTCAATCGATTTATGAATTTCAAATAGCGGTATACTACTGTTGCCTTTATTTAGATTTAGTTATGTAATTGTAAAATTGTTTGTCCTTTGTAAACAATAAATTTGTCATTTTAAATTGGTATCATTGATGAAGAAAATTCAAAACCAAAGCGTGTCGTCTGCTATGACAGTAGGATAAACTTTTCAGAGAAGTTCCTTTCAGATCGCTGATGTGCCAAAATAGAATTATATGTTCTGTAATAATCGAAACATTTCTGTTACCTTAGATTTATAAAATTCCTTCATGTGATATTGATGAGAAATAATCATCCCATACAAATCATTTTATCGATAAAGATGGTCAAAATATTGTTTTATAAGAGCCGAAATATACTGGCCATCACCTTTGGCGGTCCATCCTGAATAGATGTCTCGTTTGCAATCATACCACATCTTATTTTTATATGTTCTATGACAGATTATTCTGGGTTCTAAAGAAAAGTTAGAGCTGACCCAACTGCTTCGATAAACTTAGTTACAATGTATCACACAATTTAATTAAAGTTCAATATGGATCGATGCATCACATACCTGATGTTTGAAATGATGCAAGAAGTTAATGAATGATATTAACATTGGAGCATGTTTAAAATGACAAGTAAACGCGTTGTTAAAATTGGAAGAAACTTTACTGTCGTCTGAAAACAAAACTCGTCATAAATACCTGGCATATAATTTGTAACGCCAGACTCGCAATTTCGTCTACATAAACTCGTTAGTGGAACTCCAATCAAAACAGTCGAAGGGATAAATTAAATACGAAGAGCATTAAAACCGAAAATTCCGAAACTACAGCCAATATAATCTAGGCCTGAGTGGCAGAAAAAACTTTAATGATTCTATTATTCAACGTATTATGAACGGTTAATTTAAAAGAAATGAACATATCAATGAAATTTCATGTCAACTAAAAAGTGCTGACTACTTGGCTGGTGAAAAACTCGGGAAAGAAACGACTACCAGCAGTGACATCGATTTATGACTATTGATCAGCGGTATACTACTGTTGCTTTTATTTATCAACCCAGTGGTTGAAAAAAAAAACAATCAAAAGTACCGGTCTTATAATTTGTTACACGTCTACATAGACTCAGCAGTTGGACTAGAATCAAAACATTTAGAAGGCCAAATCGAATACGAAGTTGGAGAGCCTTAAACCCCAAAATCGCCGGAAGTCTATAGTGGTAGAAATGGTTCCCTCGGTCAAAAAGACTTGTGTAAGCTATTGTCTTTATTGGCGTCCTGGAATAATTTTAAAAATCTGTTTTAATCCATTGAATCAGTGGGACTCGAACTCTGGTTTTACAAAATTTTGGATTTCTTGATTAACGACAAAATTGAAGAAAATTGATATCCAAATAATTTACTAACACTGGATGAAACCTGCAGATTCGACAAGTCTTTTTTAATATTCACATTGAATAGGAAACGGGATTTTTTCACTTACAACTATTTGTCTATCTGTCTTAAGTTGAGTCACATCAACTTTATTTTCGTTTAGGATGAACTGTTGTTTTAAATTCCTCTTTTATTAAGTTTCAGTCCGATGTATTTTATTTACATATGTTGTACTGCGTTGTTTTAATCTAATTGCATTCATATTAACTTTGAAAGAATTTTACCCGATATGAGATAAATTCGGAGCATTGATTAAACAGTAACAAAAATTGTATCTCCCGACTGAAACAGATTTAGTATCGTTAAAACGCCAGTGTTCCTTCCAAACTTTGTTAAATAAACTAACCACATATACCAGGGTTAAAATTGTGTATGCGAGATGCGAGTATCTTCTACAAAAGACTCATCAGTGACGCTCGAATCATAAATGCTAAAAAGGCCAAAATAAAGAACGAAGTTGAAGAGCATTGAGGACCCAAAATTCATAAAGGTTTTGCCAATTACAACTTAGGAAAAACTTATTCCTGGGGTAGAAAATCCTTAGAATATCGAAACATTCAAAGTTGACTGTAGATATTTTAAAATATAAAGAGTTAACGGACGGACGCCTATTGGTTATTTGTGAATTTTAGTTTTGTAGTTGTAAAACTAGTTTTACTGCAACTAATAATGTCACTTATATATGTAGAAGTACTTTACGATGTTAAATGTGTAATTTTCTTAAAAGATAACAAATCGATGTGTATTTAAATTTAAGAACATAGAAAAATAGATCGGTTTAAATATTGATAGGCATCCTTTCATGATTTTGTTTTTCATTACAGTGTTAATTTGTTTGGGTGTTTAAAATCTCGACTTGCACGAACAAAATAAATTATTTTCTTGTAAGATTCACTATCTGTATTTATTAAGATTTCACTCATTAAATGATCTAATGTACCTGAACCTTTTTGGGTCTTAACATGTTAAATCAAATTTTATTTGTGCACGAGAACTTTTTGTTCACTCAAAATCTAGAGACATCATATGAACCTATACTAATTTATTTTTACCAATTTATTAGTCCCATTACCAACTTTGACTAATGGATATGTTCGGAAAGTCATGTATTCTTCGAATAAAAGTATTCTTAACATTAATTTAACACCGTATTAAGATCTTTGCATAATGTTTAATCGATAATAATTTTGATTTTGTTTTGATAAATTAATGCATAACTGAATATATATTGCTATAGAAAATTATAAAAAATGATGGTCCTACAATCTGTAGATATAATGTACTTATATTTTGGCATTGCTCAATGTCATGGGTTTCCCAAACTAAAATGAATTATAAACACTAAATCCTTATGGGGGTATACTGATACTTTATTGTAGGAGAACATGATTAGTTGTTATTGGCTTCGAACTAGCTTTTAGAAACTCCGAGTACTCTAAGATCGGTACTTGTGTCTTTTCGTAATGTTATTTGTATTTTATCTCCATGCCAATCTGATTCCATCTGAATTTTACAGTTTCTTTTCTTTCGGTGTACTGTTACACCACTATGTTAGGTTAAGAGAGGTTTGAGCGTTCACAAACATGCTTAATCACCGCCACATGCTATGTGTGCCTGCCCAAAGATAGGACATTGTAATTCAGTGTTTATATTTGGTCACTGGCTGTCATTTTGTTTTTGTTTTGAGTTGTCAAAATTTGGAAGCCGTTGTATTTTGAAAAAAAATTAATAAGACTAGGATGCCTGATTCGGTAAATCAGCACAAGCCTCGGAAATGCATCCGATAAACGAGCTTGCCAAAAATTCACGAGGGTTTTTCTATAACCCTTTAACATTGACCTCAATCGCATTGAAATGGTTTGGTCCGACGTGAAAGGCTTTGTAACTAGAAGAAATTCTACCAAAAAAAAAAAAAAAAAAAATTGCAAGAAGCTTTTCAAGGAGGCCAAAGGCCGTTTCACTTAGGGCCGCTGTGCTTAATTTGAGACTCGTGTGATGAAAGTATTAAGAAAAGCTCTGGAAGATCGATGGTCTCTGAGACAATGCGATTTCTCCAGTTATTATTCACATGACAGACAATGAAACGGATGACAGTCAGGAGACAATTGACAATCAAATGACATGCATATAAACCTAATAATTTCTTGAATTATTCGAGATACTAAGATTTGTCTACCGCAGGCATAGATTGCCTTAGCCGTATTTGGCACAACTTTTCGGTCTTAAATGCTCTAAAATTTCGTATTCAATGTGGCTATCTGTTTTGGTTGAAAACGCGCGTCTAGTGTACTAAATTAAAAGCCTGGTATTTTTGATAAGTTTATACAGAAAATGAACATATCAAAGATATTTCATGTCAACACAAAATACCTGACTAGAATATGTTTTACAGTAGGTGTCTCTAGTGGAACAGGGACTGTAAAGTTTCAAGAGCTCCAGAGTTTCATACATATTAAGGACGAGATCAAACTCTTCATTCATTCTATTTAGATTCTGTTGGGTTTGTGTCCCACAATATAGAGTTCTTTCTATTTAGCATGTTGTTTACTTTATTAACAAAGATATAGTTTACTAGTTATCTTTAGGAAGAATACTGTCTGAAATGTCTCGAGTTCATTATGCTGCATCAAGCAAATACCTCATTTTTTTTATTCTATCAGCAATTGTACCCACAAATTCCAATAATTTCAAAATTGAAAGATAACGAGTCAAATCATTTTAAACATGGAAGTGAAGTTCTGGTGCAGAAAATTTGGTACCGTTAATGTTATTACTACCACTGAGTCGATACTTCTGCTGGTGGACTGTTAGTCCCCGAGGGTATAACCAGCCTTATAACCAGTACGGATATTGTGTTGTTTAAATTTTCTGTTAATAAAAGTTTGGAAATTATTTTAAATAAAGAACTAGATCTCCCCCATGCAAAGCTGAGATTCCTTGCCAAGCTTTGGCTATTCTTTTTTGGTTTACAAGCTCTTCATTTTTAAAATACGTTTTGGATTTTCATATATTGAGGCCTCGAACATTACTGGAGAGACATTTATTTACATATGTGTAGAAAAATTGGTACCGTTATGTTATTATTATATCTATCAACAACACTTAATTGTACGTTTATTGCAAGTTTAAAAAACCATGTAATAAAACAAGCTGAGATGTGATCTTGGACGATATTTAGTTAAAACAGGAAATTGTTTTCACTTCTAGTAGCAAATGCAATTTCTAGTTCTTATCATTATCTACTAGATATAAGAAGATGTGGTATGAGTGCCGATGAGACAACTCTCAATCTAAGAATACAACAATAATGTTTTAGTCAAAAATCCATTCAACACTAACCCTGACGGCTTTCGAAGTATTAAAATCAAACTCTTCATTGGTTAGGAGTTACTTTGAAAGCAGCTAAAAAGTATAACAAAAATACCGAACTCCAAGGCAAATTCAAAAAGGGGAAGTCAATAAAAACTGACAAAATCAAACGTTATCAATCAACGAAACAAGTGAAAAATAACTGCCATATTCCTGACTTATTAAAAGATGCCTTCTTAGAGGATAGGTTGGATCGCAAGAACGGCCCATTCACCTGTTTATCTAGCTGAGGCATTATACCATTAAATCTTAAAATGCATGCATCATGGCGACTTTCTTCCACATGTCAATATGAATCCACTATCATCCAATTTAGTGTTGTAATACTCTGTAATTTCAAACCATGCACGCGTTTAAGACGAATGAAAAGAGTATCTTTAATATGTTGATGGCCTATATTGAGAAATACTAATTCCTTCAATAAAGCCCCAACGATTGTCTCATGAATAAACTGGGTAAAAATATCTAGATGCTTTAAACTCACATGGCTGTTTCAAATAATAATTTCAATGACAATGTTTATCGTTAATCTCAGATTACAAACTGAACACCCGAAAAGGGGACACGAATCTTCTAATTTCTTGTGATTCACCAACCGTCTTCACAATAACAAAGACCTTAAATGCCAGATATAATAGTTCAATTCCTGCTAATATTTTTATCAGAAATATCAAGGCCCAAACCGAAGTCTTTCTAGGTCATTTTTTTTTCAAAAGAAATAATAATTTACATCGATTCGTTTTAAGTTTCATAAATTCAATCGACCACTATGGAAATTATTTCTACTGATATCAGACTCTAGCTATGACAACATCATTAGCTCCTCGTCAAATTTAAATTCAGAAAGAAATGTTTTGGTAAACTTCTTTAAATAATGCGGCTTTAGTCTATTGCTTAAACAGAACCGACATTGACAAATGAGGTTAGAGGGAATATCTTCACGCAAACTTTCTCTCAAAACATGGCTTGTTTTAAAGTCTCCTTGTACGTTTGTCGTTCTACTTATATGTACAGGTAGGCGTAATAATTCTCAAGAATAGCGTGTGGAAGTATCTACGTGTATGTGTAGCTATAAGTACAAAAATGTACAAGTTTATTATTTCAACGTCTCTTTTGTTTAAATAAATGCGTTTCAATATACAGGATAACTGATGAATCATAAAATTATTGTACGTGCCAAATTTTTACAATTAACTGCCCATTTAAGGGCATACGAAACAGTGTTGATCACATGGTGATTTTTTTACGAAAATTTGCATACAAGCTATTTTTACCTAATCAATTCAAATATGTAATAAAGAATATACCTTCATGTGCTAAATTTAAAGTTAAATTGGATCGAAATTTTAGACATTTACTTAAAATTTCGGTTTCTTGGACATTTCTATCCTTTGAACAGACATACTTAATTTTTTTTTTCAAAAGATAAACACTTACGGATTTGAGTAAAAAGATTTGGAATATCTTCGTTACAAAAGTAGGCTCTTAATTTGTGTAACAACTCCTTGTAAAAAATTAATTTTTTTTAAATATTCATGATTTTAGAAGGAAAAAAAAGAATTTTGCAGTATATTTATCTAATTTAAAACAATTCATCGGTGATTTCTTCATAAAAATTGGAACATAAATAAACTTCATTTAGTTTCAAGTCTAATATCATTTTAAAAAAGAGGGCTCCATGTACTCATTTTCAAGCTAAAATTAACATCTTACGTTAGCAACGTCATTATCTCCCCTGTAACTGTATCGTATACCCTTAAAGAAAAAACTAAGGAAATACATATACTAGTCAGTAGTTGCAAATTTGCGATATTTAGTTAATCTTGCATTGAAAGCATTACTGACGCGATGTCATTGAAGTACATCGATCTTTGTTACTGGTTTGTGTTTCCCTTGGTACATGAATTCCATATAAAATTGAATTTAATTTAGATTTTTCCTTACAATGCATAGGGAATAATAACATTTGTGAAATGTGTCAACTATAAAGACAGAATGAAGCTCTTGAAACCTTAATTTTATTTAAAATGTGACAATTGATTAGTAACAGCTCCTGGAAAAAGATAATAATATCTAGAAAGAAAACGCAATTTCTGTTGCATTTTATAAACAGTAAATGGATTTTAAATTGTAAAATAAACACTTATTAATCCGAAAATATTATTCGGATTAATAAATAAACAAAACACAATCAAAGTTTTAATATATTTTTAGCACGGAGTTTGTTAAATAAATTGTACCCCGAAAAGATGAATAAAAGGACACTTAGGAAAACTTCAATCAGCCAGCAACCCAACAGCATACGCATGTTTATTAAAGGTCAGTATGTGGCGTCTGTTTAGTTGTGAGGGATGTATAAATATTCAGTCACGTCTGGTCAGAATGTGGACTTAATATTAAATCCGATGCATTTTGTTCATAGTGCAACGTACTCTGCACGTTAAGAGACCTTGCAACAACTCTTTGAGGGATTTCGAAGGGGGCCTGTTGCAAGGCTAAATTTCTGTCCCTATCCAATATAACCTCATTTCGCAATCGGCCTAGCCACAATCAGATGTACATTTTATATTAGGTCTATGTTATAGGCTTCTATAGACAAGAAGATGAACTTAATTTAAGTATTACATCTTTGAACTGAAGAAGAGAATATAGGGCTTCACAATGCATATCTCATGTATATGTGTGACTGTTTTGAAAAAAAAAAACAACACCAAAATATACGCTAAAAATGGGCAAAATTTCACGTTATGATGTTTCATTAAAAATTACACTGTTTTTATCAATTGATAGTTAATAAGTGAACCTAATTTGAACTACATTATTGGTTCTCTGTTATAGACAATTTATTCATCTTTCTTTTGCAGGTTGTTGCAACGAATAATCTTCAGTGGTCACAAAGTTATGATAAAAAGTGGAATACTATGCGTTCGTTATGCAATTTTGTATTGTTGTTTTTACCTTGTACAGTGTAGTGATAAAAGAGAAAAATAAATGAAATTTATGCTATTATGTGTTTTGTTTTTCTCTTCTTGTATATAAATTATCAACAACTACCTCATATATCAATATTGCAGTACCCTAGCTGGAGATATATGCCATCAAAGTAAGATATACAAATAAAATGAAAAAAAATGTCTTGTCCGTAGACATGCATTTCCTAGTAAACTGGAAGTGTAATAACATTAATGTTGCATTGCTGAGTTCCTGCTCTTTTGTAGATATGAAAACACTACAAACATTTTTTCTACCATCTATTAATAGAGGAAGAATTTGAAAAAATGTAAGAATGTCTTGTCCGTAGACATGGCTTTATATCAATATTGCTTGGCCTTATGGATCTAAATTGTTCCTATGTGTTGTTTAAACTAAGAAATATATTATTTTTAATTGATTAATGGTAATTTAACTGTTCTAATTTTTTGTAAAATTACTTTACAGGAGTGGATTTTAAAAAGTGGCAAATAGTCAGTCATAAAAAGCATATCTTATTTTACTTCAATATTTTTATTCAAGTTGCTGCATAACTTAAAAGGTTAACTTAATCAGATGAAGAAATAGTATTTCTCTCTTTGACTTATCTTTTGCATTTTAGGATTACCAGCAGATGAGGAAGTGTTTAAGGACAGGACACTTGTACATAACAAGTATTAAATTCAATTATTTGTCTGCTTTGGAACTTAAATCTTATTTATAGGTGATGAAAGTTCTTTGTACAAATTAAAATTCAGTATTTTCAACATAAATATAATCACATTTATTTCTTTAGATTATACAGATTTTATTCTATTGTTTTTATTTCAGAATAAACTTTATAGTGATGGATTTAAGAGAGATGAAAGTGTTACCGGTAGTTAAAGAAAAGAAAGAAGTTGCACCAAAGACATTAAGAATGAGAAAATACAGGGATAAAATTAAAACAACCAATGCATCAAAATATGAAGAAATGAAAAAGAAAGACAGAGAGAGAAAACAAGCTGAAAGAGAGATAGACAGAGAAAAAAAGATTTAATGATGGTCGACAGCTTTTAAAAGACAAGAGAAAATGGGAATAAAAAAACAGAGTACAGAAAAAAAAACAAAACAAAAAGCTGTTACCAGAAATACTGTAGAGGATCATCCTCTGGATGCAAACAAAAGAAGTACCAGGAAACAAAGTACAAACAGCACAAATAAGCAAATACTTGAGAATGAGAGATAAAGAAAGAGTAGTGTTAAGGACACAAAATTGGAGACTCAAAACAAACTGACTAGAACAGAGCTTGACAATAGCTCAAATAACAAAAGGACAGCTGATGAAGATGATGATGATACCATAAGTTCTCCAGGGGGTTCGAGAATGGAGATCTACCAAAAAAGAAAAAGCGGCCATGCCTGAAACCCCGCTTAGAAGATCAAGAGTTTCAACAAAACTGATAAACTCTCCAAGAACTCGAAAAGAAAGGAGTAGTACATAGTAAGCCTGTGGTGCGACAATTAGAAGTGGGTAAAGCTGTAATGAATACAATCAGCAATAGAATTAAAGATTTGAAAAAGAGGCACTAAACAGACAGAAAAACATTTGGCAAGCAGACACTTGTATAATGCTGTGTTAGCACCAGTTGGAAAATACCACAAATTTGAAAGAGCTATTTCTAATTTTCTGGGCCTTAGACGACAATATAAGAAAGCACCTGTTGAAGAATCAGAATGGTGGAAATCCAAGCCAAGAAAACAAAGAAAAGACAAAGTAAAAGAAGAAGTAAAGGAAAAGATTATTGCTTGCTTCCTATCACCACAGATCAGTAGAGAAGTGCCAAACTAGGAGGATGTTATGAAAACAGATAAAGAAAGAATTAACAGACACCTAATGACAATGACACTCTCAGAAGCGTTTGAAATATTCAAAAAAGACAATCCTGAAATAAAAGTTGGTTTCAGTTCATTTAAAAAACTGAAGCCAGTGCAAGTTAAATACATTTTTGAAACATCCCACAAATCATGTCTCTGTCAAATCTGTTGTAATTTGTCTCGGAAGATTGAGGCGGTTCAATAGTATGCAACTTCTACATCAAAGGAAGAATTGAAACATAATGTATCAAAGTGGAACAAGACAAATGTAACGAAGATAACACTGTGTAATTATGAACAAGAAGATTTCCCACACCAGAGATGTTTAGAAAGACACTGTGAAGACTGCAGCGAAAGTAACCTTTCTGAGATCATTGAGCAATTTGAAGTCACTGTCCATCCATTTATGTGCTATTATTTAGAAAAAGCAGTCAATCAAGAGTCGTTGGAAGAAGAAGAAAAACTGGTGAAACATCCTATTATTGTCATCAGCAATGATCTCCAGCACAATGCATTTGCAGTGAAAGTTTTTGAGGACAAGGCATTCGAACTTATAAGAAATGAAGGCTCGAAAATTGCTCAAGTGGACAAGTTCTCAGATGGAGCAGCCGCCCAATACAAGGGAAAGAACACATTTCTGCATACTTCATTATCTGACATTAAAACACAGCACCATTACTTTGAAACATCCCATGGCAAGTCCCCTTGTGATGGATTAGGGGCATTGTCAAAAATGTGTGTTGGAATGCAGTTAAAAGTGGCAAGGCTGTCATTGCTAATGCCGAAGACTTGTTCAAGTACTGTAAGGAAAAGTTAGAACATGGTAGACAGTTGGTGAAAAATTACATTTCCAAAGACACATAATTTATGTTGATGAAAACGAAATCAACAGAAATCCAACTAATGTTCAAACTCTTGTAGGGACGCGAAGTCTGCACAGTATCAAGAACAGTAGTATTCCGTATAAAGTTTACACCAGAAACCTTTCATGCTTTTGTCCACACTGCAAGTCCGGTGCAACTGAGAGCTGTGTAAGCACACAGAATGTCGAGAAGTGGAGTGAGATTTTAGAAATTGGAAAGTCTGGAAAAGTAAAGACAAGTCAGCTGTGGCAGAACCAGGTATTTATATATACAACGATTAACACATACTAATACAATAACTAAACATTCAGGGAAAAATTAAAGCATTTTGATATAATATATGTATTCATGTAAAGCTTGCGGATGTCTCATGTATATTTATCCTCACAAAGCAAACTCTAACCATATGTATATAATATCACATTGTACATAACAACATAAACAATGAAGGTCTGAACTATATTGGTTAATTGAGATAAAAAATAGTAAAACATACATTTTAATATCAATAGCTGTTAAAGAAGAAAATCCTTTTATCGATGAAACTTTCTAATTTAGATTGGCAGTATTTGGTTAAAGTTGGTTTAGAACTTCATAGCAGTTAATACCGCTTTGCTACATGTATACTCATTTCTCTTATGATGCTGCACTAATATATTCCACATAACAGTGTTTTAAAAGATCTTTTCTGACATCACTTAAAATAAGTGCATTTAACCTACGGTTATGCATGATCATGTTGATATTAGCAATAACCAAGTATTTCCAACTGTTTGTGCTTTCATCATAACAGAAAATGTGTTTGCCACAGTTATTGGTTGATTACTTACAGAATTTATTATTTTAATCCTGTTAATTCATTTTGAAACTTTAGAAACTTGCCATGGCTCCATTCAAAATTTGGAAACTGGAGTTGATATAACCTAACAATCAACCAATAATTGTTTATATAATCACTTGAAAATTATATATTTAGCTGTAGACAAAAGTAGTGAAGTAGAAACACAAATAACACTAGCTGCACCAGAAGTTGCACTGCATGATGATCATTCAAACAGTCCATGTATCCTTTCCTGTAGATATGTATTATCTTGTAGCTTGTGCATGCTTACTCTGTCTTTCTCATTTACTAAAACATTAAAAGCATGTTGTGTAACTTTAACTTGTCTAGCTATCCCATCTACATCTGACTTGAATAAAACTCCATTTGAAGATGCTACTTGTACAAGTTTAGATGTACCTATAGTCCTTCCTGATGCTTTTAGTATTGGGTTAGTTAGTTGCATGCTTCATACTATTATATACTTATAGGGTCTTTGCATCGGAACTAAACACATTTATTTAAAACTAGTTGTTGGCATGACACGGGTTATGCTCTTCTCATATATTTTATGATGGTATGATACTAAACCCTAACGGAGGATTGTGCCTGATATTCATATGATGAAGACATAATCTTTCAATCAGTTTAATTGAGGTCTGGAGCTGGCATGTCAGTTAACTGCTAGTAGTCTGTTGTTATTTATGTATTGTTGTCATTTTGTTTATTTTCTTTTGTTACATCTTCTGACATCGGACTCGGACTTCTCTTTAACTGACTTTTAATGTGCGTATTGTTATGCGTTTACTTTTCTACATTGGCTAGAGGTATAGGGGAGGTTGAGATCTCATAAACATGTTTAACCCGCCGCATTTTGCGCCTGTCCCAAGTCAGGAGCCTCTGGCCTTGTTAGTCTTGTATTATTTTACTTTTAGTTTCTTGTGTATAATTTGGAGTTTAGTATGACGTCCATTATCACTGAACTAGTATATATATTTGTTTAGGGGCCAGCTTAAGGACGCCTCCGGGTGCGGGAATTTCTCGCTGTATTGAAGACCTATTGGTGACCTTCTGTTGTTGTCTGTTCTGTGGTCGGGTTGTTGTCTCTTTGACACATTCCCATTTCCATTCTCAATTTTATTAGTAATGATAAAATTATTAGAAACAGGATAGCCTGCTCATGTGTACTTTGAATGCCAAACACTAATTATATTTCAAAGTAATTTTATATCCACACTTACTATATGTACTTGCATTTATGACATATATATGCATGCATTTATACATAAACACTAACACCCATATGGACATACATGTACATTGTATAACTTAATAAATAATTTATAATTTCTACCAATTCATATACTTATTGCTACCATTTATTTCAGTACTGAAGAACAGACAATTGTTGGAAAATATATTCGTGTCAAGTTGTATGTCAAGGGCAAACGCAAGGACAATTTCAAGGAGTATGTATCCTACGTACTCAACGAAGAGAACAGCGAATGTTTTGTGCATTTTATGGAACCAAAACGAATTCGAGGAAAGAACTATTATGTATTTCCAGATCAGACTGATGATTCATGTCTACAGAAATCTGCCATCTCCTGCGAAATGAGCGATCCCAACATTGAAGTAAAAAACAGAAAACTTGTATATAGTTTCCTTTAGATCTTTTCATGTTTTAGACATTTTTTTGATATAACTAAATCTCCTGTTGTTGTTGTTTTTGTATCAAATAAGAACCTGTTAATTTTGTCTTCTCCGTAGACACTGTCATTCATGTACACATCTTTGTTTATTCCATTATATTTCTGAACAATTTTCTTACTTTATGACTAAATCTATTTCTAGATGAATTTGTGTTCATAACAAATTTATATAATCTTTGTTCCGATTCCAGTAAATGTATGTTAACTTGTTCAGAATTTTAAAAAAATGGAATAATTTGTAAAAGTTTGTATTTAGGAGTAATGTATGCATATTTTTGCCACCATAAATAATGATAAACAAAACTGTAACCAGCAATATTCATTACATTGAATGGTATTCTTATTTCCATCAAGATATTTCAAAATGTCTAACAGATTATATATTCAACTGAAATTGTCTTGTCCGTAGACATTACCACAATGTATTTGTTTCCAATTTCCTCGAGTCTTGATAGATAAAATGTATGTTATTTTATCAAGAATACACATTCAACTTTGTCAAAATTAAGTTTAAATAATATTTTGATTGTTAAACAGTCAGATTTATGGATTTCAGTTGAAAAAATGTGTCTTCATTTTTGCTTAATCAATAAAATTTTGAGATATAAAAAGAATCATGGGTACATTTTTATATTTTCCAAAAAGTTAAAAACACAGCTTTAAATTTAATGGGTGAATTTTAATCTTTACGTTAACAGTTATGTTTTTAATGCATTTATATTAATTAAATATCATAAAATGTCTTGTCCGTAGACAAAACATATAAATTGTATTGCTAAGTTTGATTGTTTATTGTAAGAATATGCATCAAGTTATTTTAATGTTCTATACATCAAAAGAAAGGTTTTTTTCGAAGTTTTGTTATTTATAGATTAGTTTAATCAGATAAGAGTAATGATCAAAGAAAGCTACTGTTGTTTGAAATAATTGCGAGTTAATCATGTTCTTGTCATTTTTTTATATTCGATTAAAGCCCTCTTTATCAATTCCTGATTAGTTATATATATATGGTTTGAATGCAATGTTCCAATATTCTTTCTTCACATGTAGCTTCAAACTCACACGCATGTGCCTTTTCTCTGAGCCTTGTCACATATGTGTAATTGTATTTTCATCTCTTAGTGGTTTCATTTTCAAAAATAAATACCTGGCATGATGCTTGTTCCTCTTGGACATATAATATTTGTTTAATTTGCTCCTTTATATTTTATATTCATCTTCTCCTTCTTCATTTCTCAGGCTTCTTTCTAGTCTTGCTATGTCTTTTCCTCCATAAATGATTAGAGCATCCTTTTTATCTTCAGGTTCAGTTATTCTAAAATATCTAAATTCCCTCTCTATACTCTCCAGCCATTCTTCCCATTGTTTTCCTGTGGATATTTGATCGTCTGATGCTATAAATGGTTGTGAGCGTAAATTCCTGGTTTCTGTAACTATCGTTATCCTCTGGGGCTCTCCTCGGTCCATAATCTCTGTTTTAGGATATCTTCCTTTTAATTCTCTTTTTTAGCGTGATCTTCTTATAATTCTCTGTTCCGTTAACTTTCTTCTTTGTTTACGCTGCTAATCTCTGCTAATTTCTTTGTTTTTAATCCTCGTCGCCATTGAAAGATCGGAGCGAGACTTGATTATTCAGATGGTATTTTAATAATGACTAACAAAATACAATTCGTATCGCCGTAGCGACGTTACGTAAAACGTTAATGTCCCGAAGGTTTGTGTGGTACTTTCCCGGAGTAATCGCAGATATTACAAATCTGTACACAGCCAACAAATTTAGAGTAAAAACAACATAAAAAGCCACAGACCACAATTAAATTCCTCTATTAGTTCTTTATAACGTTTTGTTTCATTAAAACAATTGCACCATGCATTTTTGTCAAATCTTTTGTGTGTGTAATGTATATTACTAGTCCAAAAATATATCCAAAATTCAGAAAGATTGAACCAATCACTCTTACAAATTTAGCCAATACACATCCATACCCCTATGGACAAGTCCAGAGATGTTCCAAAAACTGTAAATATCACCTTTTTGCACCTGGCCTAATCACTCTTTCCATATCAAAATCAGTTAAAATACAACATCCAAAAGTTTATTTCACCTCTTTTCTTTCATTTCCACCCCAAAAAACTAAGAAATGAGTGAGGACGGGGAAAAAAATTAAGAAAAAATACACTCTAATTAAAAGGAACTATATTCGTGGACAACGAAAAGCGGGATCATTAATTGTGGTCTTGGGCCTATTAGGGGTCTAAAACTTGACCAATTCTAATGATTTAAGCTTAGTGTATTATAAAACAGTTTACAAAGTTTCAAAGAAATATGATACCAATTATAAAAAATGTGGCATTTTTTATATCAGAACTTTGGGTGCTAAATTGATGCGTTGAATTAGAATAATTTCAACTATAAAATTTGGGCTTCTAAAAACCAAAAAATACCAAAACTTGCACTTTTTAATGTCTCTATGTATAAGTTATTACCTATCAAAAGCAACAGATAGCATACTTCATGTATCAGACTTACAAAAAAGGGCCAGAAGAAGTTTATGTTATATGAGCATGTGCCAAAAAATAGAGATTTTCAAATGAAGTGAGGTCTTATATGAAATATAATATTTTTCACTTACCACAACTTTCTGAAGTTGTTAAGTTATAAGAAATCCGTTAACATGTTATAAATGTACTTTTAATGGAAATATAACTTTCAAATATCATAACACATGTGGATAAAATGGTCTTCTGCAATGTCAAGCTTAAAAAAACAGGTTGTCAATTTAGGCCGTTCCCCACATTTGCATATTAAAAAGCATATAATAATATGGGAGATGGAGATATGCTTCTTTTTGATCAAATCTTTGCTTAGATATGATAAAACATGGAACCTGGATGTAACAAGACTGTCACTTCCAACTATAAATGTAGACAGTATTGTCTGATGCAAAGTTATTTACTGTACTTTTTAAAACCGGCATGAAATTTCAGCTTCAAAAGGCCAATATTTTAACCACTAGCTATCAAACAAAAGAAAATAAAGGTAGTCTGTGAAACAGACAAGGCCAAACAACCAGTAATAAGTGTTTTTGATACAGATTCAGTGAAATCTACTAAAAGGAATTCAACTTGTATGTGCATAGAACCTCATTTTTCACTTGCTTCATACTGACCGTTAGACTAAGACCATTAAAGCAGCACATTTTGCCCTCTTATTCTGATTTTATCTACTTTTTTTTGTGTTCAGTGTTCAAAAATGAGTTAAAACATCTACATTAGATACCACAAAGACAAATAGAAAACCAGAAAAATCTGTCAGAAGAAAGTAAGCATGCTACTTTTGTAAAAATATTGAAACAACTGAAAAAGTTCAATTTTAGGCATGTAGGCTGAAATGTCACTTTTTAACAAAATTTCTATCAAATAAAAGTGGAAATCATTTATTCTAATGTAGTTTGACAAATAAATACCAATAGATAATTCAGGGAAGTTGTCAAAGTACAAATTCAATATTTCCTGAATTCACCTCTTAGGCCACAGACCACAATTAATTCCTCTATTAGTTCTTTATAACGTTTTGTTCCATTAAAAAATTGCATTTTTGTCAAATCTTTTGTGTGTGTAATGTATATTACTAGTCCAAAAATATATCCAAAATTCAGAAAGATTGATCCAATCACTCTTACAAATTTAGCCAATACACATCCGTACCCCTATGGACAATTTAAGAGATGTTCCGAAAACTGAAAATATCACCTTTTTGCACCTGGCCTAATCACTCTTTCCATATCAAAATCAGTTAAAATACAACATCCAAAAGTTTATTTCACCTCTTTTCTTTCATCCCCCTCCCCCAAAAAAAAAAAAAACAAACTAAGAAATGAGTGAGGAAGGGAAAGAAAAAAAATTAAGAAATAATACACTCTAATTAAAAGGAACTATATTCGTGGACAACGAAAAGCGGGATCATTAATTGTGGTCTTGGGCCTAAAGCATTACTGTGCAATGCCAAAATCCATGCCTCGACAGGATGTACGACCATATTGTTATATTTCCCAATTTTTACATTTATTGAGTTGTATATTTGTGACCTTGTATTACCAATTGTTACCTTTGGGTGTTTACAATCTCGTACTTTTGTCTCTATAAGATAAGTATCTCATTGGCAATTATACCACATCTCCTGATTTGTATACTCTTACGACTTAGTAACCTATTGTAAAATAATGATTTTCATTCCAAAAACCCCATTTATCCATGATTTATGATAGTAATTAAATGAATCATCTCTCATTATTTTTTTTTACATAGCTTGTTTGACGATTGAATTACTCCTCGATGACAATGGTACATCCATTATGAATCGTCCGTGAAAACAACGGTCAGTCATGTATTCTCATTATCTTAAATGAAACTGATATATATAGGTAACACCACTTTTTTGGTCATGAAAGATTAATACGGTCATTAACCGAATACTTATTATTGGCTTATATCTTTAACCGGTTTTTGAAAAAAGACGATTGTTGCTAATACGTATCATAGAATAATCTTTTTTCAAAATATTGAAAAATTTATAGATTAGTAGCAAGAAAAATATTGATATCGAACCACTACTGTCTACCTTTCCATTTAGACTAACAATATAAAACAGTTCTCTGGTCAATTCGCAGCGAGAAAATAAATGAAATACATACCGACTTCCTTGCACGCTCTTCAAGTATACAGAGCAGATTTAAATTGTATCAGTCTGGTTTAAAAAGAGCTCATACGGGGCGATTGTACGGTGTGATATTGGTTACTCCTGGTCCCTTCATATATTTTTTGAATGATAAGAGTCTTGTAAACTTCATTAATGTAATAATTAGGTCTTTTCACATTTCCGTGGACCTTTTGATTTTATTCTGATTTTTTTTTTTTTTTTTTTTTTTTCATGCGCGGTATTGTTGTTTCAAAAGATGTCGCTTAAATTGTTGGTATATGATATCAAACAGTTTATATGAGGTCATTGCTTGATGCCCTTGAAATTAAGGTCAATGTAAAAGTTAAATTTGATGTTCTAGATTTTGACTTTTTTTATAACTTTATATTGATACATGATATAGGTATAGGTTTTTTTGCATTTGTTAGGAATACACATGACCTTGAAAAAGTCAACCGGAAGTAGCCAATTTTTTGCACAACTTTAATAATTATCTGGAGCCATATATTTTTGGAATCAGTGTCAAGTGACCTATCATATAATAATTTAGGATGGAAAGACCATCAATTGTTCTCTGATAATTGTTAAGAGAACAATTGTTTTTTTTTTTAATTATACATATAGTTCGGTCATTCAATTGTACATAACTAATCTGAATATATATATATTTTTTTCATTTCAAACAAATACCAAGGATCCATGCAAATTTAGTTTGGTAGTTAAAAGCCTCTTAATCCATCAACTTGGTTATGATATGGAGCGAAATCGTTAGAAGATGTTCCGGACCACCCCCTGATTTTGTCGGATTCATGTTGCTCAGTCTTTTTTAAGAGTTTTTTTTTTATAAATTATATTATTGTAAGCAGGTGTTTTAAAGAGTTTTTTTTAATTGAATATAAACTAACATACATTTAAACTAAAGGGAAATCTTTAACTTTTGATTTTTCAACCCTGTAAACCACCAATACCCATGTGAAATAGAAAAGTCGTCTAAAAGAAATAATCCACAATGCTTTCCAATATAAAAATGGCAGCATACGCTATAAATTTATTACTTTGGGATACTATACGGCATATTTTGTTAATAGTGAACAAAAAGTAAAACATGATACACTGAGGAACAAGTGATCAGTATGCTGGAGTTTCTTACTGACAACATATTTGTTGAATTTAGAGATAGACTTTTCAACAAATTGTCGGTATTCCTATGGGACCGAACTGTGCACTTCTCCTTGCCTTTTCATATGAGTCGGAGTTCCTTCAGACATTTGTCAAAAACAAGAAGATCAAAGAAGCCAGATCATTTAATTTCACATTCAGATCTTTCCATTAACAATCTAAATTTTTCTGATTGGGTAACATTAATATATCCTTCAGAACTAGAAATTAAAGAAACAAGAGACACGGCTTCTGCCTCATTTTTAGACTTATACCTCGAATTTGACAGAAACAGTCATCTCAGAACCAGAATCTATGACAAACGAGACGATTTTAATTTTGAAAATATCAATTTCCCCCTCTTTAGTAACAATATACCAACTTCACCTGCATTTGGGATATACATTTCCTAACTCATTCGGCATTCAACAGCTTGCAGCTGCTACTCAGACTAATAAAACGTCACCAGTGTCTCAGCAGAAAGTTGATAAACCCGGGTTATGTCAAAGAACGTCTCGTCCTTTTTCTAAAAAAGTTCATCGGAAGGTACCAAGACCTTGTTGATAAATATTCCGTATAAAGTATAACTAGTTACTGAATTTGTTTATCATCTTAATTACATATTATAGAAGAGGCGAAAGATACCAAAGGGACATTCAAACTCATGAGTCGAAAATAAACTTACACCGCCATTGCTTAAAAAGAAAAAGAAAAAAACTAAAGACTGAGCAATACGAACCCCACCAAAAACTGTGGGTGATCGCAGGTGCTCCGAAAGGGTAAGCAGATTCTGCTCCACATGTGGCACCAGTCGTGTGTTCTTTTATTTGTCTTTGTAAATTATTAACCTTTACTGTTTCGTTCATTTTTGGTAATATCCTGTTGGCGTTGCTCGGTACTTATACATCCCGCCATTGTGTTATTGTGCTATGGTCAATTTTTGTATTCTTGTCTTTCATTTTTGCTTTGTCTATATGCCATTTTGTTTTTCTTTGTTGACATACTTGTTTGTTTTTATAGTGAATAAGATTATAACACAATGTTGACATTTTTACCTATTATGTCTGTTTTGTTCACACATTGTTGTCAATAGAATGGAATTTTATGCGACTCATACAAGTTAGACCCCCCAAGGGTGACTGGGGAATAGAAGTATGGTCACCATTGGTCTTCCTCCGACCGGCAGTAAAACCCTTGTCAAAGTGGGGCGTCCGTTTGGCTGTGCGGGATGTATAAATTTGCAGCCACGTCCGGTCAGAATGGGGACGTTAAATCCGATGCCTTGTGTAAAGAGAGTGGCACGCTCTTTGCACGTTAAGAACCCTTGCAACAACTCTTTGAGGGGTCCGTAGGTGACCTGTTGCAAGGCTAAATTTCTGTCCCTATCCAATATACCCTCATTTCCCGTGGCAGTCTAAATTTCTCCGACCTCAATCCCAGACGCCTCTATTACAGAACCTACCTATTGTATTTATTGTTAATTTGTTCTCGTCCTGAATATGCATGAAATATTTGCCACTGGACGTTAAGCAACCAACAATCAATCAATCATACAAGTTAGAGATTTAGTTAGCTATAAAACCAGGTTTAATCCATCATTTTCTACATAAGGAAACACCTATACTAAGTCAGGAATATGACAGTTGTTTTCCATTCGTTTGGTGTGTTTGAGCTTTTGATTTTGCCATTTGATAATACATTTGAATTCTCCTTGGAGTTCAGTTTTTGTTATTTTACTTTTTATCTGGACTTTCGATCTTTTTCTTTTAAATATATAAAAAAACTGCTCCCCTAAACAACTGCCCCAATTTACACCAACTTAGGATTGATTTTTTTATGCACTATGCAATTCATAAAATATTATCTGTTTTATATCCATCTATTATATGAAAGTTGATGAACCAGGGGTATGTCAAAGAACGTCTCGTCCTTTTTCTAAAAAAGTTCATCGGAAGGTACCAAGACCTTGTTGATAAATATTCCGTATCAACTTCACAAATAATACATGATGGTCTTGAAGTATAGATTCTGCGTACTGACGCTGTTTATCATCTTAATAACGTGTTAAAGTGTTCTTTTATTTGTCTTTATTAATATTACTTTTACTGTTTGGTCAGTTGACGTGGCTCTGTACTTATGCATCCCGTCATTGAGTTGTTTGTATTATTTTTCATTTTTACTCGTGTGCTTTGTCCGTGTGACTTTTTATGTTTCTTTGATACATATGACGTGTCTCTGTACTTTAAACATCCCGCCATTGTGTTATTGTTCTATTATAATTTTTGCATACTTTGAACGACAAAATTATTTTATTTCTACCTGTGTGACGTTTACATTCTGACGTCAAACACGCGATTCTACGCCAGAGTTAATGTTAAAATAACGATTCGGTCCCAATGCTTAAAATCCCTCGATCCTTTATGGGTTGATTTGTCATACATAAATAAAATACAAAAATAAATAAGCAATGAACGAGGTTGTTAAATGTGATATATGCTTTTTTGTGCTTCTTTGTTAAATATTTGTTTATTTTTGTAGTGATTAAGATTGTGACACGGTGTTGACTGCTGTACCCCTATTTTGACATTTTTACCTATTATGTCTGTCTGTTTTATTCATGCATCGTTGTCAATATAATAGAATTTGATGCGACTGTCATACAAGTGAGAGGTTTAGCGCTATAAAACCAGGTTCAATCCACCATTTTCTACATAACAAAATGCCTGTATCAAGTCAGGAATATGACAGTTGTCCATTCGTTTGATGTGTTTGTGCTTTTGATTTTGCCATTTGATAAGGGTTTTTCCGTTTTGAATTTTCCTCGGAGTTCAGTATTTTTGTGATTTAACTTTTCATGATAAAGAAAAAGTTAGTTCACACTAACCAACATTGTTTTATTTAAGAATTTGCCTCCAGAAGGAAACCAAATGATTGCAGAGCCCCTTGGTCAGAAAGCAATTGCAATATAGTAGAAGCAAACTTTTATTTATAAGTGGTCCTCTATTTGCAGATGGAGAGAAATGGTGGAAGAAGTAGCCTATACCGCATAGTTAAACCTAAATAACTTGTTTTAAAGGTATATAAAGTTAAAAAAGATTTAATAATTATATTTAACATGTATTATTTTGTATTAGTGTAGTGAGATGTTAAAAAGCAGAACTTAACCCGTATTCATAACATTGCAATGTTCTGCAAAGGACTCTAATGTTTTGATTAAAAGCATGCGTGAGTTCAATCTCTTATAATTTCATTCTCATTGTGAAATTTAATTCTCAGCCTGTTTTTTTTTTTTTTTTTTTATCTCAATTTTTTCTTTTCTGGAATTTCAATGTATTTTCAAAAACTCGCAGAGTGTGATTTTAAAGTTTATTAATCCCAGGGTGAAGTTTTATCAAACTTCAGAATGGCTTAACCATAGCTATGACGAAAACAACTTGCTAAAGCATATCACAGAGACTTATAGGCTTCATTACGAGCGAGGATATCGCTTGATATCAACTCGAGTTATTTAATAAACGAGCCTTCGGCGATTTTATTATTACTATTCAAATTAAGTAAAGAGATTTGATATCAAGTTGATATTACTCCACTGTTCCTGGCTGGGAGTAGGGGGTAGGGTTTGGCGCCAGCAAACATGGTCACATAGTTTAACCAATCTACATTCTGTAGATGCCTGTCCCAAGTCAATAGTCTGTTATTCAGTGGTTGTCGTTTGTTGCTGTATATCATATTTGTTTTTCGTTCATTATTTTGTGCATAGATGAGGAATAAGTTTTCTTTTTCCAATTTTTTGACATGTCATTTTGGGGCACTTAATAGCTTACTACGCGGTATGGGTTTTGCTCGTTGTTGAAGGCCGTCCGTACGGTGACCTATAATGGAAAACTAAGGCCAAATTTATATCAGAACAATTTACGAAAAACAAATTTTACAGACATGAACCAACGACAACCACTGAACTATAGGCTCCTGATTTGGGACAGGCACCTATAGAATGTTGGGGGTTAAAATACTAGTAGTTTGCTGGCGCAAAACCCCTTCCCATAACCTGGGACAGTGGTGTAACAGTACAACATAAGAACAAACTACGAAAATCAGTTGACAAAGGCTTAACTCATCATATCTATACAAAGCAGAAAACATCTAACGAAAACACAGACTGGACGTTGCAACGTATCTAGACATACCACAATAAACCTATTGGTAAACATTCTCTTTCTGTTAAATAAAACATACCGTGAGTCAATGATCTAGTCTTTAGCACATACCAGGATGTCGTCATATATCCTGTTCCGGTGTTAAACTTTCACAACGGGCATTTCAAAACTTTTTTTAGGCTTCAGAATGTGAAAAAATTGACAAAAGGGTTTGTTTGAGGCGAAAAGTGTGAGTGTTTAGTATATTCTGAAAAAAATCACATATCTATATTGCCATGGAAGAAATGTGCATCGTCTGAACTTTTAAAAGACGAACAGCCAGTGCAAATGTCGCAATATCGTTTCATGGTGCCGAATAAGCCAATCAAATTAACACATATTTCGTATCACACTGTAGTAGGGATGTCAACTCGGTGAAGATTTACTTATCGAGTACTCGTTGGATTTACCGAGCGATACTCGAGTTCTCGCTCGGTAAAACATTTACAAAATGGAAACACAAAATTACACCCATTTTATGTATTGTGGGTCGTTGTCATATGAACGTAAAACCCTCAACATTATTACCTAGGACTAGATAATAGTCCAAGGCCTTTTATACCATAATTAATAGCTAATTCACTACATGTTCTAATTATGTAATCTGGCAATAATCTAATCAAGTAATTAACTAATATCTATAGAAAAGTGATTACTCAAACACCAGTATTTGGGAACCGTAAAAAACACACTTAATGATCAACAAAGGGGTGATGATTAAAACTTGCTGATGATGCCTTTAATCATTTTCTGAGGGTCGACACATTATGCAACGAATTTGTTCTTATTTAAAAATATTATCTTGTCATCTTTTTATGGGACGAGGCGATTTCTCAACTTTTTTATGTAACTTACAGTCCTGCTGATGAAAATTATATGCTCTGACTGTACAGAGGTGGGGTAATGACTAAGATTAGCTAAAAGTGTAAGCCTTGCAAAAGTCCTCTTGTTCATAGCCTACCTATGTTTGGAGAATTTTAAATGACAGTTAAACGAAAACATTCGAATCGTATTTTAATTTTTTATTAATTTTGATTAATATTTATGTCATCCCGGGAGGCGCTCTCAATAAAAATGTTTTTTGTTCAAGCTTAAGAAAGCAACAACATTCTAACAGGACACCGATTAGTCGAGTATCATTTTGGTATTCGATACTCAGTACTACCGAGCGGTACTCGAGTACTCGTTGACATCCCTACACTGTAGTGTGAAACGAAAAATATGTCTTCATGCGACAAATAGATACCAAGCCACAATCATAAGAGAATTACTCATTCACGTATATTGGGTATTGTCCCCAAGGATGACTGGAAAAAATAAATATATCGTCACTCTAGGTCTTCCCCCGTCTGGAAGTAAAACCCTTACCAAAGTGGGGCGTCCGATTGGTTGTGAGGGATGTATGTACAAGTACGCAGTCACGTCCGATTAGAAAAAGGATGTTCAATCCAATGCCTTGTGTAGAGAATCCCAAGCTGTCTGCACGTTAAAAAACCTTTTAAAACAGTTTGAGGGGTCTGTTGGTGGCCTTTTGCAATGCTACATGTCTGTCCCTTTCCAATATACCCTCATCATTCCAGTAGATGTCGAAATTTCCTCGACCTTCATCCTGGACGACCTCTAATACAGGACCTACCTATTGTATTTGTTGTTAATTTGTTCTTGTCCTGAACATGATTTATGAGTATGATTAGTGTGATTTGTTTTAGCACTAATTATTCTGTTCTAAGATTACATATAAATGTTGAAACATTTTATTTTCTTATCATAATACTGTCCCCGCAATTAAAATACATTTGCCATTTTGGGCCCCATCTGCGAGTTTTCTGTCCTGGCATGTAGTGTGCCTTTGAATTCAACCATAATATCTCTTGCTAGTTCGTAATTGTCTTTAAACGTTTTGTCAATAGGTCTGATCTTGTAAGCATGGTCATGCCCCTCTTGACTACGTTGAACTTCATCCTCATTGTTGTTACAATGCAAATGTCGTAAGAATATTTTGGAATCTGTTCTGTTTCAAGACATTACAGATTTAAATGATGGTGTATTTGTGACCCACGAGTTAAGAGAAACATCCCAGTAAGGCCTTAAGCTGGACTTTTTGACAAGCCCCATGTACATAAAAATGCTCTCATTTACGGCATTACCATTTGCCCAAATGTTGGATTTTCGACTTGTATATATTGGTGTGCATATCTATTAGTTTCTAAAACCAATATATATCAATAAGTGACTCCCGTTGCAGGGTCAGATGAATGGCAGTTAAATACAATATTCTATTGGACGACTGTTGATTGGTGAAGGATTTATTGGACCTATGTGCTGTTCAAATTCAACAATTTCTGATGGATGTTTTAGGATCATTTACAGTCACCCAGAGCCACTCAGAACAAGCACGTCAGACTTATCCTCAGAATCAGTGGAGCCTTCATTATCGTTGGAGCTATAGTGTTGGAATCAGAACTCTCAGAATGTGCGAAATCGTCCTCAACTTCAAGGATATTCATTTCAGACCCTTCATCTTCAAAATCATTTTGATTGGACATTTTGAATATTCCCTCTCACGAACTAATAATTATATATGATATACAAATTAAAACTTGGAAATGAATTCTGCCTTTTCAATTTAAGAAGACACTGATAGATCTTATTGGGTGATTGAATGGATTGATATGCTATGATTTACTGTTACTGTTATTTTGACGGACATGTTTAGCCTTGCAGTGAATTTGAAAAAATTAAGAATGGGTAAAAAATAATGGAAAACATGAGCCAGTTGAAATAAATAATTCATTAAAAGAGAGGCGAAGGATACCAAAGGGACATTCAAACTCATAAGGCGAAAATAAACTGACAACGCCATGGCTAAAAAGAAAAAGACAAACGACAGTACACAAAACACAACATAGAAAACCAAAGACTCAGTCATTAATTGTATTTTTTATACGTTTTAATTTTGAGGAATCCAAAATTGCTGTTCTGTTATCAGTCTTATGGAACAAACAAACACATACCTTATTGTCAAATTAATTGTAAAGATTTGTATTTGATTTTTTTTTATTTCATTTGAATGAAAAAGAAAGGAGTTATATAATAATCATACATTGTTCAATACACATACAATATTTGACAAAATAATATTCAGTGTTATAACATAATGTTGACTGCTGTACCCCTATTTTTGAAATTTCTACCTATTATGTTTATTTGTTTTCTTCACACATTGTTGTCAATATAATGGAATTTTATGCGACTATCATAAAAGTGAGAGGTTTAGCTAGCTTTAAAACCAGGTTTAATCCACCATTTTTTACATAAGGAAACGCCTGTACCAAGTCAGTAATATGACAGTTGTTTTCCATTCGTATGATGTGTTAGAACATTTGATTTTGCCAATTGTTACGGGACTTTCCGTTTTGAATTTTCCTTGTTGTTTTACTTTTTTCACACGATTCTAGACAAGTGCAAGCTACAATTATATGTGCAAAAAAGTTTCAAAGTTACAGTTTACATATTTTATAGTTCTATGCACATGTACAGACAGGTGCTCCATAGAAAACGTTACCGCATTGATATTTGACGTCACAAAGTAAGATTAAAAATGATGTCATTAACTTCATTGTCACGCTTCCTTCGTTCGATTTCAAAACAGACACCCATTCCAACTAGAACTATTCCTGAAAACAAGACACAGTTTATAAAAAATATACTGTCATGTTATAAATAACTAATCATGTTCTAACGACAAATATACACAGTAATTATTTCTATAAACGAAAACAAGCAAATTATTGCAACAGCTAATTGATGAAAATGTCTAAATACAAGGGGCTATAAAAGTACATCAAATGAATGTATAGTATGAGAATGTAGCATAAACTTTAAAATGATTTTTTTTGATTGAATTTGATCCAATATTTACGGAGATTTGAAATACCAAAGAAAATGTAAATCTGAAAAGGACATATAGAGTGGGTGGCGCATATTCGCATTGGACACATTTTCGCCGTTTCGCTTTTTTACGTAAAATTTGTGTGCCTTTACCCAATACTTGCCTAAATAGACGGAAAGGCTGTTTGTAATGTTCGAACTGTTGATATTCCTCTTTACCCCATTTCCAAGGTTATTTGCACATATAAAGAAATACGCAGGTGTTTTAAACGATTTTGGCAATTATGTAAGATTTATATGGCAATCATGCGCAGTCTTAAAGTAAATATTTGTGAGAAAAATCGTTTAGGAATGATCTCTCAAGCTAATTCTTGTAATTGCAAACATTCGTTTTTATATTATACCAGGATAAGGAGGATGGTCATATCATAGATTGCGGCGAAAATGTGTCCCCTATGGTACACGAACAACTTGATTTCCTCATGAGTTTGCGTTCGTTTTTACAACAATTAACCAATGATTTGAAGATAATTCCTTTATCAAACATTTTTTTCATATAGTTAAATTTCTGAAACCTACATAAAAAGTTACAAATATTCGAATGTAGGTCGGATGTAAGTGGAAATGAACGAATTATGCGGCGAATATGGGACGCTCATTCGTCCTCTTGTGACTCAGATGGTTAATAGACGTCGCGTACGATGTTTGTCTTAGTTTTGGTAACGTTAATTTGACGTTTAACATCACAGTACCCATATTGCACCGAGTACCCAAATTGCACCTAATCAATGAAAAATAGCTGAGGAAATCTTACAAGTTTTCTTTGAGACTAAACAATTTGTATTTTTATGATTTGATATTATACATGTCTTTCAACATAGGTAAATATATTTAAATATACACGAAACTTTCACAGGATATATCAACCGGTGAAGCATTCACTGGAAAAAGTAAAATCTACGGAAACGTCGCCAAGCGACGTTCACAAAAAGTCAATCTTTTATAAATGAGCAAATAAAATGTGTTACAGGCATCTATTTCTTAAAAAATGAATAGTAAGCATGGATGTATTGTGTGCGATTTTGTCCCATGTACATTTACTCCATATCCTTTCATTTTCTACTAATGTCAAATTGTTCCAAATATTTAAAGAAACAAAACAAAACATCTGTTATTCGATTTTCAAGGATGCGAATTTAAGCATGGATGCAATTTGGGTACTCCTCATCACAGAATCATGGATCGTTTGGAGGTCAGTTCAAACCCATTTTTCTATGATTCAATATGGATTCAAAATTAAATTGGTGTAACTATATAGTAAAAAAAAAGAATACATCTACAAAATAAACACAGAATGGAAACTTTTGTCTGGATCATAAAATATCTCCAAGAGACACATTTCTGATTATTTTAGTCCATGTGTGATCGAAATTTTACATAATTCCAACATTTTGAATTTTTATTCTAATGATGTATAACACATGTTTCAAAAAAAAAATCACAAAAATCATGGTTTTGCATGAAATATGTAGGGAAAATATTTGCAACGCTAGGCACTACATGTCAAGTTATGAAGAACGTAATGTCAAAACGAGTATGGTTTGACATTTAATATAACTAGACAAAATAGTCGCTGACTGTCTTACTATTTTTGAAATATAGTCGAAAATGGGTTCAAATAAATATAGATTTTTATGTTGTGTAGTATTTTTTTTTGTTTTTTTCCCCTTCAAAACTGTTTTATATGACATATGATACTTTTAACTGAAATGTACAAAACGGCGTTTTAACACAAAGATAGTTTTTTTTATATTTTCCCATGAAACTTCTACATATTATTTTTCAAACAATTAAAAAAACATCTTTTCACGTTCAAATAAATTTCAGATCGTAAAAAAGACCGCAATTGCACATTGTTCTTCATTAGACACATGAAAAAATACGCATAAAACTTAAAAAAACAGCAAGTGTCAACGGATTTAATAAAATAAACAATATAGGACATAATTTAAACAATATTTACTAATGGAAGACAGAAAGAGTTTTATATTTATTTTATATTTTTGACACAGGAAGGGTGGATATGTATAATTATTGTGATTTGTCTGCAGCAGCATTCGTTCAAATTTTAAAGAGCGCTTTATAAGATGAGAGATTTGTGTTTAGTGACAGAAATACAAATTTCAAATAGTCGCTAATTCTGCGTCGATCTTTTGGAATATTGTAACAAAACCTTTTATTTTTATCCTTGTCATTTACGAAATAGAATGATATATTATTTTCGGAATAATCTATTTGAATTATTTTTTAATATAACTTTTACCTTCTCTGCTATTCATATTTTTTTTAACCTTTTTCGGCTCTTCCACAAAAACAAAGTGAACTTTTCGTCCTGGTCAGGCGCGTCCAGTTAACGAGTCATAAGTAAAACATGCGTCATCAACATCAAAGACTGCTCCTTCAGGAATACCTCTAAAAAAAAGAAAAAAAAAAGATTAAACAGAGAAGAAAATAGCATTAAAACAACGCTGCTCATATTTTGCGGTGTTGCTTGTCCACACGCGCAAAATCGGATCATTCGAATTATAAAATGAAAAAAGTATTGATTTTAAGGCATATTCTATTTCTACTTTTAAGTACGCACATTTTGATATATACATTAATATATTTATCAATTCTCACACCGAACAGCAAGCTATAAAGGGCCCCAAAATTACTAGTGTAAAACCATTCAAACGGGAAAACCAACGGTCTAATCTATATAAAAACGAGAAACACGTATGAACTACATAAACAGACGACAACTAGTGTACATCAGATTCCTGACTTAGGACAGGTGCAAACATTTGCAGCGGGATTAAACGTTTTAATGGTACCAAACCTCCCTTTTTCTGAAACAATAGTATAACATCACAACATAGAAAGACACACTATAAGATATCAATTGGAAGGCTTAACTCAATCAAAAAACGTAAATTAACACACAATAAACGAATAAATTTGATCTATGATACCTGAATGCAAATACATAGTTAATAAAAATTAGAAAATCATCACTTTTGAAAAAACCTGCGTCATATTATACACAGGCACAGGCAAATGAAAATAATTTTGTTGTTAAGTATACTTCTACTTCTGTGTGTATAAAATCTTCCGTTTAGGAATACCAAGAAATTTCTTTAATATCAATTAAACTAATCTAACACTTGATACATATGGGGTGAATATCAACAATAAAACTATACAATTAGTGTTAGATAAAACTTCCTGTACAGGTGCAAGAACATTATTTAAGGAGAAATGAAATAATTTTGATGTTCATAGTACGAAGAAGTAGTTATTCCAAATAATCAAAGCTGGTATATAGACAAGATCCATGTTGACATTAAACAACAAAAAAGCATTACAACTAGTATCAACAGGTCAAATTAAAGTACGATTTGAGAGTACTCGCAGTTACCGACAGCTAGTTAAAAGCCAAAACAATTAATAATAAAAAATCATGCATCAGAGACTGAAATCAACTAAAACACATCCCAGGGATTTAGTATTTTAACGTCATGAACAGTCAAAGAAAACATGACTTGTGCAATGCCAAAAATAAATGTATCGACAGGTAGTAGGATAGTTAGGAGTGACTTCTTTATCGATAAAAATGAACGTGTGTGTGTCTCTATACATCCCGTTTGAAAAGAAAATACACAAATTTAGTTGTTTTAATTTGCTAATGACAAAATCGATATTAGTGCCAATGTAAACTATATTCAGAGATCTAATTACAACATTGATACGATAACCCTTACTAATAAGTTTGTTTAAAGGTTCGATGAGTTCACACGGATCACATAATGATTTCCGCGTTTTAAGTACAATATTACCGTAAAATTTACGATGTGAAATCCTATTTTTAATAAGTTTTCTGCCAAATTTACTAATTAAATCTTTGTATCTATGAGAGAGTTTAGTAAAAGTTTTAAGTAATTTATGGTAACGAAATCCCTGACTTAATAATTTACCAGTGATGCATTGATTAAGTTCGTTAAAATCTATGACATCACTACACTAGTCAGCAAGTGAAATCTTTAGGCTCCTTTATTAAACAGTCTATGGAACTGAGGACAGGGGGCACTTGAGGTCGTTTTTTGTATTGTGTGTTTAATATTTTGTTTTATGTAAATGTCATAATTATATTGTTGTTTGTACATGTAAATGTTATTCTGCCCTTCAACCTCTTATGGGTGTAATTAAAGTTTATTAGTTTATATACGATATGTTCAGATTCTACATATCTTTCCAATCGTCTTGTCATATTCTTTCCAGCTTGTAAGACTTTTTGGTCTGTATGACGATGAATTATCCTAATTTGATTTACCTTTTTGCTAAATTGAATATTTACTATTTTCCACTGGTATTCTTCCT
The DNA here is from genome assembly GCA_017311375.1 of Mytilus coruscus. Taxonomy (NCBI): domain Eukaryota; kingdom Metazoa; phylum Mollusca; class Bivalvia; order Mytilida; family Mytilidae; genus Mytilus; species Mytilus coruscus. The sequence continues at coordinate 87,359,909 of CM029601.1, forward strand.
TCTCTACAAGATTTGTCAAACAATGCTTCATCTGCTCTGTAAAGATACTATCTGGTCCTGGGGCAGAATTAATCTGTTTTTAATTTTTCAATTGATCCCTATATATGAATTATTTATTAAAAGAATCAAATTTTAAAACCAGACAACTAATTTATAAATTAAGGGTTAGTGACCATAACCTAGAAGTTGAAATGGGAAGATATAAAAATGTACCCAGAGATCAAAGGTTATGTAAACTTTGTAATAAACTTGATGATGATTACAATTTTTTTCTATATTGCAAACTGAACTCAACTTTAAGAGATTGCTTATTTTTAAAGATTAATAATATAAACCCTGATTATACAAATTATCAACCACTTTTAAAGCTAATACAACTTTTAAATCCTGAATCTGAGCTTTTGACAGGTTGGTGACTTTATAAAACAATCTTTAGAATTGCGAAAATGAGGTCCATGTCCATCAAAGGTTACATTACCATTTATAACTATGTTTTTTTATGTTTATATTTGTAATTCTTCACTATCTGTATTAGATATGTTTGTATTTGTGTTTGCTTGACCCATATGGGTGTATTTTGCAAATAAAATAATAATTATTATATATACATGTACATTTCTTTATTGAAGAATTCATCGTCTTGTGAGAGTGTAATGTTCTTGTATTTCTCCATTAATTCGGGATTTAGCAGTTAAACAACTTAAACCAAACATGAACACTCTGCAGAATGAATTGACCATCAGATAAACTATCCAAATTTCGTAGGGGTTAGCAGACTGTCTCTGGTCAGGAACACACGCTGCTTTCACATAATGCATATTGGTGTGTATTTTGGAGACATCCCGAATATGTTCATTGGAGTGACGTCTGTAACTATTGTCATTTTTGTATCTTTTCAATCGTTCATTTGTCCGTTTACAATTCTTTTTCATGTAATGATTCACGTAAAAGCTTCTATAAATGGAATAGTTAAATTTTCAGACCAATCAATAAAAGTCCGGACAGACGGCAACAAAACTCGCCCTCCAGTTTGTCGTGCTTCATTTGCAATCATATTATTGTCTGGTTCCAAAGGGTTGATCTTTTGTAATTAAGCTTCTTTGCCAATTCTTCTTATTCATTTTTTTTCTATATCTACTCGCTTTTACTCCTCTAGCTGTCTTTCATGAATTGTTTAATTACCGGGATATATTTTGTTTTGAAATCGGAGTCCATTTTCCATAGTCACCGTTCAGGTAAACAAATAGTTGGTAAGAACAAAAGAGTTCCTGACGTTCGACAACTTCTGAAGCAAGGTTGTCGGCTCTCTTAAGTTTCCCAAGTCCTGCGTTTATCTATCTGGCCACCAACCGTACTCACATCTGCAATATCTTGCATAACGTGGCCGTCCGTAGCGCATGCATGCATTTTGCATTCGTTGCATATAATTACTTTAAATGAGTTTTGTATCAATTTTAAGAGTTTAATTTTAAACTGACAACAATTTGTAGCCATTTAGCTCTTCTGCTGAAAGTGTGTACATACGAACTACTTTGATTACGACCGCCAGGTTGACAATCATACAGGTATGACTTTTACTTATTTTGAAAGATATAATTGTTTTAAATCATTATATATGACAGAACTCAATTGTATGAATGTTGGGTATGATTGCTTTTAAACACAATTTCTTTTCTTGATAGCAAAATGTACCTAAAATGAAAACAGGGAGAGGGGCTTTTTGGCTCCTACTTTTGGAAACAAGGTCAATTGCTGCAAAATGTTCAAAAGGTACCAAATTTTGTCTACAACCCAGAAAGTTGGATCTTAGCACAACATAATATATGAAGCTGCTATTTACGTAATTACACCTTTCATATATATATTTTTTTATTAATTTATTAATTTTCTATTTTTTCTACATATTTTTGAATGAACATTATTATGATCAATGAATCTCAAAATTTTCACATTAAGATATTAAAATCCAAGAAGTCACAGAAAGAATGATTATTTTGGTATGGTTTCTATATCTTATTATTGTTTTTATAAAATTCCAAATATTTGATGTTTCAAAACATTATAATTTAAATTATTTCTTGAAGATGAAACATGGTATGTTAGGAATTACTTTAATTCATATTTTAAAACTTACATTATCAATTAAATCATATTAAATAATTTATTTTTAATTCTGGTTAAAGACCTCATTTAAAAAATATACATTTATAAACAATGCATGATGCGATTGTAACTTTTGCTCATTTCATAATATTCCTCTTCTAGTATTTATGAAAACTTTTAATGAGAGGTGACATTTCCTGTCTGGTTTTATAATTCAAACCTTTTAGTATGAATACAAAAGATCAGTTTAATTAAAGAATTTCTACCTTTCAAATATTCATGCATGTAGGTTTTTGTGTGTTAATAGATGGTCATAGGCGATTATTCTGCAGATCTATGCTTGGTTTTTTTGTTTCTGATAACAAGAATACAAATTATATCCTTTATATATTATCACACTTTAAAAAAAAAAAAAAAACACTTTCTACTGGGGGATAGAAATATGTTCACTCTTGGTATTCCTCCGCCGACACTAAACCCCGTGCCAAAATGGGGCGTCCGTTTGTTTGTGCGGGAGGTACAAGTACGCAGCCACATCTGGTCATGGGTAAGATGAATAAGTTGCATTATATTTCGATGGAAAATGTGGAGACAGTATAGTTCTGACAAAAATTTGCAGAACGAAGAAATCTCGATAATTGTTGTATAGGGAAATAGATAATTGCACCTGTGTCTCAAATATAGAGCTATCTCCCTTTTTATAAATATATTTCAAAAGTGACCATAGAAAACTATAAGCATCACATGACGATGTGTGCTTCGTTCTCAGCATCGTCCTCATTTTCGTAATCTACAGGATAACCATCTTTTACTCCATCTATGATAGTATTACTTTAATTGTGTTAAACAACGTTGTTTCTTTGTCAGAACGATGTCAATTATTGTTTCTAGTTGCCTCCATTTGTCTATTCACCCTGTACTCGAAAGGCTTTAATTACCTGAGTTCGCACGTACGATATGTTCTTCTTCGGTACAAACAGACTTAGTATACGATGGTGTTTTCCTGCTTATACCAATTGAGGTATCAAAATTATCCAGAAGGGAAGCTAGTATCTTGCTAGCACTTGCAGTACGAGATATTGCATCGTTTGATTTGTTTGTACCTAACTGTTTAATTAAATCTTTCCGGTGCCTAACATGATGCTCCTGTACCAAGTCGGCCTCAACATTATTACCTGTACCGCTTTAACATTGACAAATCTGCTCTCGCTTCTCTAAACTTTAAGTATATGATCAATGCAATCTGCTATAATTTTGCTTAAGAGAGGCAAGAGTGGGAGTAGAAAAATAGAATATTATGGGCCAAATTAGGAGTAACTCTACAAATGTCCCCCTCTTTTGCTGTATTTTCCATTTCAATAAAAAAAGGAAACCTCATAAACATAACTGATTGCAAAAACAAAAATTTAAATTTTTAATTATTCATCTGTGGATTTATGAACAAAAAACATTCTCGATGGAACATACCCATAACATTTCAGAAAAAGAGTCCAATATTTCCCGTTAAACCCTCACTTTAGTACTTTTATTGGCGGAAGCAATAATCCCTGAAATGTTCTAGTTGGCAAGGGAAAGTAAATCGTATTCGTTACGCCTACAAACAAATGACTAAAATTGCTCAACAATGAGACCCTTTGCTACAATCTTAATAAAATATGCATGTTCCTGAATATTGGACTCTACTTTCCAAGTTACAACAGTCCTTCGGAGAAAGATTTTAAAATATGCTAAAGTGCCTTGTTCTCTTGAGGTCTTTGCATTGTAAAGCTGCTTATACATTTTCTTAATTTGTTTTAAAATAAAACGCTTATTAATGTAGATAAAAAAATCTTTACAACAGATATTTTGGTTTTGTGATGCAATCAGACATCTTAATACAAATTAATATTTGCTTATATATATGAGTATATTCATTTTATGTGTTGGGGGGAAAGGGGAGTCATAAATCAGACGTTTAGATTCATCGTTTGAACTGTTTCACATTTGTTCATGCATAGCTGATGATCCATGTTAAAGTTTTGAAGACTTAATTTGATAGTTGTCTCATTGCCAATCATATTTTTAACTAATACTCGGGATTCCATTTATTTGTTTTATTTGTTATTTTGATACTCACGAAGTACTGTTTCCTCGTTTAAATTCTGTAAATAAAGGCGGGAAAAGTTGTCGGTGCATACATTATTGATTTTTAAGTCCTGAGTATCAAATAAAATACAGCTAGAGATTTATCTGAATTTACTTTGAATCTATTCTGCTCAGTCTCATTAAATTTCCTCTAGGAAAGCCGGTTTTAAATGCCACAATTCACAAACAACAGGATTAAGGTGTTCAAACCTATCGACAGGGTTCGGTGCTTGCAACCGTTGATCGTACTCTAGTTAATTGGTCCTCTGTAACCAATATATTATATTTTCTCAAGGCCTCAGTTGTTTTAAAAAAAAAAAAAACTTTTGGACTTGAGGAGCAACTCTTTTTCACATACAGTTTGAATTGAAGCCTAGTATTACTAAGATAATTAAGATAAATTTTGGAGCAACAATATCTTAGAAAAGGTGAGATACAACACTATATTAATCTTGTCAGTAACACGTTTGAATCTATTTCCCTGGTATCTTTCGCCTCTCTTTTACACTTGATCACTCTTTACATATTTTTTTTACAAATATTATATTTTCAAGTGTAAATCTTTTGATTTGTACTCACTGCATGCATATCGTAAATTTCTTTGATTCTGTTGCCTCCTATATTAAAATTTCAAGCATAAATAATCAAGTACTGAAACTTATCACAGTAAACTTAAATTTATTGATTCTGGAATATTTTTATTTTGCAAGGATTGATTTAATTTCCATTAACTTATATGTTGCTCATATTTACTTTGTCTTGAATTGGATTTAAGCTCTATTCACGATACATTGATCTTTCATGGTTATTCCGCGTTATTTATTAGCCGGGTCAAATTTCTTTGTAAATTAGTGTGAAGGTTCACAAAAAAACCAAAGACCAATATCGCTTCTGTACCTGCGTCGTTGCATGCAATTGATCTGAGTTAAGATGTAGTCCCCAAGAATGACTGGGGAATAGAAATATGGTCAACTGATCTTCTTCTGACCTTGCAAATGTGGAGCCACGTCCGGTCAGAATGGGGAGGTTCGTGTAGAGAGAGTGCCACGCTTTCTACACGCTAGGAACCCTTGCAACAACTCTTTAGTGGTCCGTAAATGGCCTTTTATAAAGCAAAATTTCTGTCCCCATCCAATGAACCCTCATTTTTTCAGCCTCAATTACAGGACCTTCCTATGTATAGATTGTTAATTTGTTCTCGTCCTGATCATAAATGAAATATTTTCCACTGGACGTTAAGCAACCAACAATCAATCAGTTAACCTGTATACAGAAACATACCTGATCATTTCCTTCCAAACAAGCCAAGAAAAGCTTGGATAAAATTTTTAAATACATTTTATATAGATGTATGACGACTCATGATCTGTAATCTTCCAATAGGCTGTGATAAGAAAAGAATTATCTGTAATGACTTTTTAGGTTTCTACCATTAAGACAGTTTTTGAGGTAGATTCAGTATGTGTCTTGCACAAAGTTTAAAAACAAACTGCATATCAGATGTGGTAAGAATGCCATTGAAACAACGATCAACCAAAGATCGTATGACATAGATGTAAGCAACAAAAGATAACCGTAAGGCCTCCAACAATGAGCAAAACCCATACCGTATAGTGAGCTAAAGGTACATGGCATATTGTTAAACAATTCAAACGAAAAAAAAACCAAACCATGTATGTACAAAAACCAACAGCGGCCAACGACAACCACGAAATTACAGGTTCATGGCTTGGATCATCATCAGACACGTGCAAAATATGTCGGGTCAAACACACTTGGTTTGCTCTAGATCTATCGTGGCAACTTTTTGAATAATTATTTGAATGAACTTCAGCTCAAAAGCGAGTCGAAATATAAATAAGGAATGTGTTTTAATTGCTAATAAGCAAACTTTCCTTGTACTTACGAAGATATCATAAATTACAGATCGCCGTATGGCCTTAAAAATTATATTTAGTAATGAATAATTATCTATAAAAGGCATTGGTATGATTGCTATTGTGAATTATTCTGTTTGGGGGTAGGGGCTATGGTGCTAGTCAATCAATGTATTGATATAGTTCATAATCGGGTTGGTAGCCATAACATCAGACAAACTGAGTCGAGAGTGGAAAAGCAAAACGGCAAATAAACTATATTCCACTTGTTGCAACTTGTCACCTTTATGTACTAGATATAAGATGTGGTATGAGTGCCAATGAGACAACTCTCCATCCAAGTCAAAATTTATAAAAGTAAACCATTATAGGTCAAAGTTCGGTCTTCAACACGGAGCTTTGGCTCACACCGAACAGTAAGCTATAAAGGGCCCCAAAATTACTAGTGTAAAACCATTCAAACGGGAAAACCAACGGTCTATTCTACATAAAAAACGAGAAACGAGAAACACTTATGAACCACATCAACAAACGACAACTACTTTTATGTACTGCATGATTCCAAGTTCTATAAATGGTGCTTAGCAAATGAGATTTGTTACATACATTGCCCAATGCATCTGAAATTAAGGAAACTTAAGCTCAAATTGAGATTTAACATCAATAATCGAACATGATTAACTCTCATTTTAAATAGTTATTAATGGTAATATTTAGAATAAAATTGGTACATGCATTGGTAACTAAAATTGTGTGCGTATAATATTATTTCACTTAACAATCATATGTTAAAACAAAATATAGTATAACGAATTGATTTATTGGTTAACATCCTTCACGAAACCTTCTTTTCCAGCTCATACTAAATTTTGCAAACTGACCTCTTTTTTGCTGAATACGACATTGAAATACGTGATTCTAATGCTTTGCATAGATTCTTCATTGCATGCTAGTAAAGCTTCAAAAATATTTAAAATGAAATATCCACTCCCGAATTCTTGCAGTCAAATCAGAAAACTTGATAATCGAGTCTCGTCGATCTATATTGAGTGAACGTGAATGAGATAATAAAAAACACAATATTGCCAAAGTAGACATCCAGATCTATTGATGGCTAGCTAGTATATTGTTATTTAAAATTCCGGCATGCAATAATACCCATAAAAAAAATTCTAGGGTTTACTTTTAAATTGAGATAAAAGTTTGCGTTAGTCGAGCATTTCATTGAATCAAACACAGCTGTCACCTCAAGTAATGAGGGGAGAAATATAATTCTCCCTTATGAAAAAAAAAGATTGATTTAATGATTTTCCAATGACAAGCATAGAAGCAGCGATCCTGTTTCAACGTTATCGTTAATTAAGTGTTGATACACAATAGAAATAATCCTAAAATAAAAAAAGAAGGTAAACTGAATTAATGAACTAGTGGCATTGAATCATATTTGCAAGTATATCCAATTCAAGGTCTGTTATGTGTTTTAAATGACTTTTGAAACGAACAAATTTAATTTATACTTAATCGTAAATTTTATTTAGTGTTAATGTTAGTGAAAATTTATGACGAAAAATCTCAGATATTTGTATCAATTTGATGAGTTTAGCCCTTTTCAACTAGTAATATTTTATAGTTTGTCCTTACGATGTACTGTTAAACAAAGGTGCCAGTTTATGGGAAGGGTTGGCGCCAGGAAACATGTTTTACTCATCCATATTTAGTATGTGCCTGTCCCAAGTCAGGAGCCTGTAGTTAATTGGTTGTAGTTTGTTGCTGTATATCATATTTATTTTTCGTTTATTGTTTTGTACATAGAATTGGGCCTTTAGTTTACTCGTTGGAAATGTTTACATTTGTCATTTCGATGCATTGTATAGCTTACTATGCGGTATAGGTTTTCCTCACCTATGGTTGTTAACTTCTACGTCATTTGGTCTCTGGTGGAGAATAGTCTCCCTGGCTATCATACCACATATTCTTATTTTGAAAAAAGTAGTTAATCAAAGAAATAATTTTCAAAATACATTTCCATTATTTATGTCATTATGCTTTTGTATTAAAATAACTTAACCATTACGTAGGGACATTTTAGAACTTAGCATTTCAAGACGGAGGTTCGCAAAACACCAGATCCGATACGTTCCTACAACTCTTTTGTATTTAAGTAACAGCTTTGTCTTTGACAAGACGATTCCATTGTTAATGACATCTTTCCTGAAATAGGCTTATGAAAACTTTTAAACATGATTTAAAGTAATCAATATTTTCATTCGCTCACCCATACTTACTATTGCTTTCATTTTCCCCCAAGACATATAAAACAATTCATCATTAAGCTTAATAAATTTACATTTAACTAACAATTTGCATGACTAACTAATATTTGAACACTATCCATGGAATACTGTTCTCAAGACATATTGTGCAATGTTGTGCTATATCGTAATCATTTGTTAACGTTATTGATATTATTTCAAACAAATCGGATTAAATTCATGCTTTTTAGTAAAATCGCTTTTGAAATACAGGTGAAGTGAACGAGAGACAGAATATTGTTGCATCAACGCAGCTGATCTTATAAGGATATAAGAAATTAATGTTTTATGTGGTTCGAAATAAAGGAACGCATATATATAGCCCATTTGATTAGTTCAATTCGACAAATGCATTAAATTTTGACAATCATCCAGGATATCCGTTCTTTCAATCAAAATTGTAATTTCAATTTAAAGCGAGCCATTTAATTGATAGTAAGCATTTTATAGTTTCAACCATGCCTCTGTTTCAACCAATTAAGTGTTTCCTTAGATAATGGAAACATGAAATGGACAGAGGATGTTCACTAAATGAAAACAAATGTAAAATGGGTCTCATCAAGACTGAATGCACCTATATAAATATTCAAATTTAATAGCATCTGTATAAAAAAGTAAAATTACAAAAATACCGAACTCCAAGGCAAAATTAAAACGGAAAGGCCCTTAACAAATGGCAAAATCAAAAAGCTCAAACACAACAAACGAATGGAAAACGATTGTCATATTCCTGACTTGATACATGCATTTCCTTATGTAGGAAATGGTAGATAAAACATGGTTTTATAGTGTTGTCATTTTAGCGGTATTTTAACATTGCCATATAAGCGGGAGGTTTGGCTAGCCATAAAAACCAGGTTCAGCCCACCATTTTTTAAGTAACAAGTCAGGAATATGGCAGTTGTTATCAGACAGTCCGTTTCTATGTATATTGGCGTTTGCTTTTGTTGTAGTTCAGTGTTTCTGTTGTTCCGTTGTTTTCCTCTTATAGCAGATGTGTTTCCCTCGGTTTTAGTTTGTTACCCGGATTTGTTTTTGCTTAATCGAATTATGACTATTGAACAGGGTATACTACTGTTGCCTTTATTTATAGCTAGCTGAACCTTTCACTTGTATGACAGTAGCATCAAATTCAATTATATTGACAACAATGTGTGAACAAAACAAGCACACATACTAGGTTAAAAATGTCAAAAATAGGGGTACAGCAGTCAACATTGTGTTATAATCTTAAACACTATAAAAACAAACAACTATGTCAACATAGAAAAACAAAATGGCATGTAGACTCTATAGACAAGCACACATAAGCAAAAATTAAAGACGAGAATATATAGGTGACACAGAGATGAAGAACAGCAATAAAAGCGCTGTTCCTTTGCTTGTCGTTTTTTTTTTTTTTTTTTTTTTGCTGTGCATATACTGATTTTGTGTCATGGATGGATACCCTTTATCCTTTGTTTTTTCTATTATAGCACGATAACACAATGGCGTAATGTATGAATACAAAGCCACGCCAAAAGGATATTACCAAAGATGTCAAGGTTAAAAATATACAAAGACAAATAAAAACCACTATAACACGTAATTAAGAGGATAAACAACGTCAGTACCTAGAATCTATATTTCTAGACCATCATGTATTATTTATAACGTTGATATTTATCATCAAGGTCTTGGTCTCTTCCGAACAACTTAAAAAAAAAAAAAAGACGAGACATTCTTTGACATAATCCTGCTTCATCAACTTTTTGCTCAGACACTGGTAAATTCTGAGTAGCAGCTGCAAGCTCTTGAATACCGAATGAGTTGGGGAAATGTATATCGCATATGCAGGTGAAGTTTGTATATTGCTGCTAAATGTATCTCTCTCACTATTTGAAACTCCATAAAAATTGTCCCTCCCCAAGGGTGACTGGGGAATAGAAATATGGTCACTTTGGTCTTTTTCGAACGGCAGTAAAACCCTCACCAAAGTGTGGCGACTGTTTGGCTGTGCGGGATGTATCAAGTACGCAGTCACGTCCGGTCAGAATGGGGACGTTAAATCCGATGTAGAGAGAGTGCAAAGTATTCTGCGCGTTAAGAACCCTTGCCACAATTCTTTGAGGGGTCCGTAGGTGGCCTGTTGCAAGGCCAAATTTCTGTCCCTATGCAATATACCCTCATTTTCCAGTGGCAGTCAAAATTTGTCTGACCTTATCCTGGACGGCCTCAATTACAAGACCTACCTATTGTATTTAATTTTATTTTGTTCTGAACATGCATGAAATATTTTCCACTGGACGTTAAGCAACCAACAATCATCAATCATTAGAAATTGTCCTTGAGCAATCTTAAGTCAACATCAAGATGTATACTACAATGTATGAATTTATTTCCTCTGTCCGTTGTAAATATTTAGGTAATTAATGTCCGATTGATTAATTAACATCATTTTAAAAGGATGGTTTAACGTCTTTTTTTTTTTTTGTAATTAATCATCGTTAAAAGCTCTATTAATGCAATATGTCTAACAGACGGCAAAGGAAGTCATTGTTGTAGCTTCCTGTATTTATTGAATTGACAGCTGGCAATTGAAGATACTCCATTTGGTACCATTTATTATTTGCATTGTAATTTTAATAGTTTCCAATAACATGAATGTTACAGCAGTGTTACAGCATACAAACTGAAACTTCCATCATATTCAAATGAAAATTAAAAGCTGGATGGATAGTCACGGAGGAAACTCGATGCTATTCTTTTAATATATACTGATTGAAAATCTTTTTTGTTGGTATGGAAAACATTTCTCTTATTTATAATAACTTCCTAAATGTACACGTGAACATCACTACAGGTTTAAATTAACGTGATGATCAATAATGTCTTTGTTGACTAAGGATAAGCGATTATTTGTTTTTCGTTTCTTGAATTTAGACCTTCTGGTTTGAAATTAAATTTGTTGGAAGAGAGAAGTGTTATATATTTTTTTAACCTTATTCAAACAGAATATTATATACTATTGTTTTTCCAACTTAAATTACAGGAATCAGAACTTGCCGTTATTCAATTCTCATCAATCCATTAAAAAGAAACAAATCACGGCATAAAAACTTTTGAAAACAATCGTTTTCCCCTGTTCTTGCAGTTCCCAATGGTGACTGGGGAATAGAAATATGGTCACTTTGGTCTTCCGACTGGCTGTAAAACCCGTGCCAAAGTGCGTCCTTTTGGCTGTGTGGGTTTTATAAGTACGCAGCCACGACCGATCGGAATGGGGACATTAAATCTGATGCCTTGTGTACAAAGATTGCCACAACTCTTTGATGTTGCGAAGGTTACCTGTTGCAAGATATAATTGATGGCCGTATTCCATATACCCTTATTTAGTAGTGACAGTCAAAAATTACCGAACCTTCATCCCAGACGGCCTCTATTACAGGACCTACTTATCTCGTAACTCACAGTTATCAAAATATGTCTGCTTCTGTATAAAATAACGTAGTAGGTAGAAAATATCAAATCAATCAAGGCGGGCAAGAATTTCGAAATCGAGAGCACAATGCACGCACAGGAAAAACAAAAGGAATAAGACCGGCCCAGACTCACACACAGAACTACAGCTTTGGATACTTCAACGATCAAATAATGTCGACGGATATGCATCTCTTTCCTTTTTTCTACGAACTTGACATGACGAGTTAGAGTTATCACTGAATGTGTGCCTACCTGAGCATCACGACATGTGTCTTGTCAGAAGCAGGATATGCTAACCTTCCAGAGTATCTAGTATCATCCTCAGTTTTTGGTGGGTCAGTCTTTCGTTTTCTATGTTGTTTTGTAGTTTTGTTTGTCTCTTGGTCGTTTTTCGTGTTTTTGCCATTGCGTATCAGTTTATCTTTGACTTATGAGCTTGAATATCACTTTGGTATCTTCCGCCTCTCTTTAATTTGAACGTGTAGAGTTCTTTGCTAAGTCCTACATTTGATGCAATTGTTTCGTTTAAAAAAATATTTATACAATCGAATTTAGTCCAGTATATATCGATGAATCGTTATATTTTATTTTTTAATATAAAAAAGAAGATGTGGTATGATTGCCAATGAGACATCTCTCCACAAGAGACCATATGACACAGAAATTAACAACTATAGGTCACCGTACGGCCTTCAACAATGAGCAAAGCCCATACCGCATAGTCAGCTATAAAAGGTCCCGAAATAACAAATGTCAAACAATTCAAACGAAAAAACTAACGGCCAAATTTATGTACAAAATAATGAACAAAAAACAAATATGTAACACAGCAACAAACGACAACCACTGAATTACAGGCTCCTGGCTTGGGACAGGCACATACAGAATGTGGCGGTGTTAAACTAGTTTGTTGGCGCCAAGTACATTACAAAATAGTATTAACAAAAATACCAAACTCCAAGGTAAATTAATAAAAGGGAAGTACATAAAAACTGACAAATACTAACGTATCACCCAACGGAAGGAATGGAAAACAATTGTCATATTCCGTACTTGGTACAGACATTTTCCTTGGAAGTGGTGGGTTTTATAGCTAGCTAATCCTTCCACTTGTGTGACAAGCCGTTTATAGTTGCGTTATATTGACAAAATTGGGTGACTAACAAAATGATATTAGAAATTCCAAAGTGATATGTACAAATGTACTATTTCAAAAGTGACAATTCAAACCGTTATTTAAGTTGGAAGAGAAGTAAACTGCATTTTATGATCGTCTGAAATATTAAAAAAAAAGGTTAACAAAAAGAATTTACTATTTGCATAAATGGAGCCTTCGAATATTTTTAATTTATTGGTACTGCTGAGAAGGGCATCTGAACATCATATTGAAATTTCGGGATTAGATAAGCAGTGTTACTCGTTTATGGCCTCACAATTTTCCCTTTAACAAATCTACTGAAATAATCATTTCGTATGATTTTTTTTTTCTTGGTCTTGAACAGTTATAAAATGTACATGAAATGATATCCCGCGAATGAAATTACACTAGATGGCACTCGTGCATATTTGAAGATTGTGATATTCTTCAATTTTCACAATATCAACACATAAAAGCACGTTTTTAGCAATATTGAAGAACATTGGTGACAGTTTTTTGTTCACATACAAATGTACAGATGTTTTTGTTCCATAACATTTAGATGAATTGTGTGAAATGGTTTTGGTTGTCTTTTCAGCTTATAACATTCATTATGCGAGTTTTGTTGTTGGAAAATTTTAATGGCATATATAATTATCCTGTAGACTTGTATATTTATAGAAGAAAAAATCTAAACAATTATTACCCTCTCATATGAAACAAAAATATTTTTTTACAATTCAAAATGTTCCTGCAAAATGTCAGATGAATTAAACTTCGATTATAAAGAAAATATATATTAAGGGAAAACGAACGGACGCCCATAGATTATGAGAGATTCCAAAGGGTTGACTGGTATAGAATTTTTTTCAACCCTTGGTCTTCTGTAGTCCGACAATAAAACCCTTGCCGGAATAGAGCGTCCGTTTGGCTGTGCGGGATGTATAAATCCCTAATACTTTCGGTCATATTAAGGACTTTAAATTTGATGCTTCTTGAAGATAGTGCCACGTTCTTTGCACGTTAAAAACCCTTGAAACAACTCTTTGAGAGGGCCGTGTATGGTTTGTTGCTAGGCTAAATTTCTGCCCTTATCTGATTAAACCTCATTTTCCAGTGGCATTCCAAATTTCCAGCTCTTTTTCACGGTCACTCCTGTTACAGTACCTCCTTTTTTTCATTTTTTGTTGAGCCCCAAGGGTGACGGGATTAGAAATATGGCCACTTGGTCTTTTGACCGGCAGTAAAACCCTTGCTAAAGTGGGGCGGGCGTCTATTCGGTTTTGTGGGATGTATACATTTGCAGCTACATCTGGTCAGAATGAGGACGTTATATCCGATGCCTCGTGTAGAGGGAGTTTCACGCTTTCTGCACGTTAAGAACTCTTGCAACAACTCTTTGAGGGGTCCGTATGTGGCCTGTTGAAAGGCTTTATTTCAGTCTCTATCAAATTTACTGACATTTTCCAGTGGCAGTCCAAATTTTCAGCCCTAAATTCCGATCGTCCCGTTTATAGGACCTACCTATTGTACGTATTGTTAAATTGTTTTTGTCCTGAACATGTATGAAATATTTTCCACTGGACGTTAAGCAACTAACTATTAATCATTAATTTTTACATTTTTTTTCTTTAAAATGCATGACATATCTGATGATGTACTTAAAGCAAACAACAATCAATATACCCCATTGAATATGCATCAAAAGAAACGTCAGATACACAAATATAGTAGAAGTAATATAGTATGACCTGCATGGCTTTCGTTGCGATTAGCCGTTTTAGGTCCCTTTTGGTCTGATAGCTCCTCTGGTATTCAAGTAATTAAACGTTTAACATCTGTCGGCTTCATAATTTGTATGCTAGAGCGTTTCGGATGAATGCAAATCCATTAACGTATATCGGACACCAAATGAAGATTTTATGATTAGACTCATTTTTTGGCTTTAAAAATTGTAAATTTATTCAAACTGTTCAGAATTATGCTATTTTATTGTTAATTCACCAGTTTCCTTAATCTGTAAACTTTAGTGAAGAAAAGTCACTTGTGATGTCTCTATGGTGTCATAACATGTAGAAAAAGGTAAAATAACAAAAATACCGAACTCCAAGGAAAATTCAAAACGGAAAGACCCTTAACAAATGCCAAAATCAAAAGCTCAAACACATCAGCCGGATGGAAAACTGTCATATTCCTGACTTGGTGCAGGCATTTCCTCATGTAGAAAATGGTGGGTAAAGATGGTTTTAGCTAGAAATTTACTCCTTTTTCTACGAACTTGACATGACGAGTTAGAGTTATCACTGAATGTGTGCCTACCTGAGCATCACGACATGTGTCTTGTCAGAAGCAGGATATGCTAACCTTCCAGAGTATCTAGTATCATCCTCAGTTTTTGGTGGGGTTCGTGTGGGTCAGTCTTTCGTTTTCTATGTTGTTTTGTAGTTTTGTTTGTCTCTTGGTCGTTTTTCGTGTTTTTGCCATTGCGTATCAGTTTATCTTTGACTTATGAGCTTGAATATCACTTTGGTATCTTCCACCTCTCTTTAATTTGAACGTGTAGAGTTCTTTGCTAAGTCCTACATTTGATGCAATTGTTTCGTTTAAAAAAATATTTATACAATTGAATTTAGTCCAGTATATATCGATGAATTGTTATATTTTATTTTTAATATAAAAAGAAGATGTGGTATGATTGCCAATGAGACAACTCTCCACAAGAGACCAAATGACACAGAAATTGACAGTTATAGTTCACCGTACGGCCTTCAACAATGAGCAAAGCCCATACCGCATAGTCAGCTATAAAGGTCCCGAAATGACAAATGTAAAACAATTTCAACGAGAAAACTAACGGCCTGATTTATGTACAAAATAATGAACGAAAAACAAAAATGTAACACAGCAACAAACGACAACCACTGAATTACAGGCTCCTGACTTGGGACAGGCACATACACACGCAATGTGGCGGGGTTAAACTAGTTTATTGGCGCCAAGTACATTACAAAATAGTATTAACAAAATACCAAACTCCAAGGTAAATTAATAAAAGGAAGTACATAAAACTGACAAACACTAACGTATCAACCAACGGAAGGAATGGAAAACAATTGTCATATTCCGTACTTGGTACAGACATTTTCCTTGGAAGTGGTGGGTTTTACAGCTAGCTAATCCTTCCACTTGTGTGACAAGCCGTTTACAGTTGCGTTATAGTGACAAAATTGGGTGACTAACAAAATGGTATTAGAAATTCCAAAGTGATATGTACAAATGTACTATTTCAAAAGTGACAATTCAAACCGTTATTTAAGTTGGAAGAAACTGCATTTTATGATCGTCTGAAATATTAAAAAAGGTTAACAAAAGAATTTACTATTTGCATAAATGGAGCCTTCGAATATTTTTAATTTATTGGTACTGCTGAGAAGGGCATCTGAACATCATATTGAAATTTCGGGATTAAATAAGCAGTGTTACTCGTTTATGGCCTCACAATTTTCCCTTTAACAAATCTACTGAAATAATCATTTCGTATGATTTTTTTTTTTGGTCTTGAACAGTTATAAAATGTACATGAAATGATATCCCGCGAATGAAATTACACTAGATGGCACTCGTGCATATTTGAAGATTGTGATATTCTTCAATTTTCACAATATCAACACATAAAAGCACGTTTTTAGCAATATTGAAGAACATTGGTGACAGTTTTTTGTTCACATACAAATGTACAGATGTTTTTGTTCCATTGCATTTAGATGAATTGTGTGAAATGGTTTTGGTTGTCTTTTCAGCTTATAACATTCATTATGCGAGTTTTGTTGTTGGAAAATTTTAATGGCATATATAATTATACTGTAGACTTGTATATTTATAGAAGAAAAAATCTAAACAATTATTACCCTCTCATATGAAACAAAAATATTTTTTTACAATTCAAAATGTTCCTGCAAAATGTCAGATGAATTAAACTTCGATTATAAAGAAAATATATATTAAGGGAAAACGAACGGACGCCCATAGATTATGAGAGATTCCAAAGGGTTGACTGGTATAGAATTTTTTTCAACCCTTGGTCTTCTGTAGTCCGACAATAAAACCCTTGCCGGAATGGAGCGTCCGTTTGGCTGTGCGGGATGTATAAATCCCTAATACTTTCGGTCATATTAAGGACTTTAAATCTGATGCTTCTTGAAGATAGTGCCACGTTCTTTGCACGTTAAAAACCCTTGAAACAACTCTTTGAGAGGCCCGTGCATGGTTTGTTTCTAGGCTAAATTTCTGCCCTTATCTGATTAAACCTCATTTTCCAGTGGCATTCCAAATTTCCAGCTCTTTTCACGGTCACTCCTGTTACAGTACCTCCTTTTTACATTTTTGTTGAGCCCCAAGGGTGACGGGATTAGAAATATGGTCACTTGGTCTTTTGACCGGCAGTAAAACCCTTGCTAAAGTGGGGCGGGCGTCTGTTCGGTTTTGTGGGATGTATACATTTGCAGCTACATCTGGTCAGAATGAGGACCTTATATCCGATGCCTCGTGTAGAGGGAGTTTCACGCTTTCTGCACGTTAAGAACTCTTGCAACAACCCTTTGAGGGGTCCGTATGTGGCCTGTTGAAAGGCTTTATTTCAGTCTCTATCAAATTTACTCACATTTTCCAGTGGCAGTCCAAATTTTCAGCCCTAAATTCCGATCGTCCCGTTTATAGGACCTACCTATTGTACGTATTGTTAAATTGTTTTTGTCCTGAACATGTATGAAATATTTTCCACTGGACGTTAAGCAACTAAGTTGAACTATTAATCATTATTTTTACATTTTTTTCTTTAAAATGCATGACATATTTGATGATGTACTTAAACAAACAACAATCAATATACCCCATTGAATATGCATCAAAAGAAACGTCAGATACACAAATATAGTAGAAGTAATATAGTATGACCTGCATGGCTTTCGTTGCGATATAGCCGTTTTAGGTCCCTTTTGGTCTGATAGCTCCTCTGGTATTCAAGTAATTAAACGTTTAACATCTGTCGGCTTCATAATTTGTATGCTAGAGCGTTTCGGATGAATGCAAATCCATTAACGTATATCGGACACCAAATGAAGATTTTATGATTAGACTCATTTTTTGGCTTTTAAAATTACTAAAAATTGTAAATTTATTCAAACTGTTCAGAATTATGCTATTTTATTGTTAATTCACCAGTTTCCTTAATCTGTAAACTTTAGTGAAGAAAAGTCACTTGTGATGTCTCTATGATGTCATAACATGTAGAAAAAGGTAAAATAACAAAAATACCGAACTCCAAGGAAAATTCAAAACGGAAAGACCCTTAACAAATGCCAAAATCAAAAGCTCAAACACATCAGCCGAATGGAAAACTGTCATATTCCTGACTTGGTGCAGGCATTTCCTCATGTAGAAAATGGTGGGTAAAGATGGTTTTTAGCTAGAAATTTACCCTAAAAGATATTTAAGGATGTTCGCTCCTCTTGTTTTTGATTGTTTGACAGATATTTGGAATCCTCTGGTTTTATCCATGTAGTGTCATTAAACATTATGCGCGCAAACCTTTACATTTTTTTTTCTAGAGAGAATCACTCCCCGCCAAATATTTAATGGCTTACATCTCGAAAACAAGCACACGGACCCTTCATTTTTTTCTGCTTTTTAGTTCCTTTATTCATATACTTTCAATTTGTAACAGTCTTTTAAAACGCCTGTTAATTTGAAACAAGAGTAGCGAACATCCTTAATACACGCCGACGTCTTGGTAAAATACATTTTGTAGCAAAATATCTGTTTGGGTAAAGCTGTTGCTTATATCTTCATATAATAGACAAGATCTCAAAATGAGTTTATTTTGGCAGTTTTTACCGCTTTCCACTAATGTAAGAAGTTTGAAGCCATAATGCCAATATATAAGTCAAAAATTCAGATGGAAGTTATTTGTTATATTAACAATACTTTTTGATTTTCGAATTAAAGGGACAAAAGAAAGTGGCCTTATCATATCATTTCCTTTAAAAAGTGCTATTTTAATTTTTAGCACTGGATCTATACCGCTTCTGGGGGTCTGTCAGTGCTTCTGGTACTGACAAGGTTCATAACATACCTTTTTAAATTCTCCATTGATAAATTTATAAATTATTTAGAAATCAAGATTCCAACATCATAAGGCAAAGATAACCGTAGGTCCCATTTTGTCATTTAGCTCCTCGGGTTGTTTCTCTTCAAAGGTTTTGGTTTCTAATGAAGGTAAATCTAACAAGCGATTCGGAATAACAATTGCCAAATTGTAAAAAGAAACTAATAAAGTCGTGATATACAGTACGTGTAAAACATTAACGTATAAAACGATTTATGTGCGCATGGCATGTTTGATTCTTAAATGAGAACAATTACATTCGAAACCAAAACATTTGTGATTCTAACGTTAAATCCATTCAAGGGTATAAAGGCGAAAGGGACTTAAACAGAATAGCCAAAAGCGTGAAAGGTCTATTTGTCCCGATTGAATGGATACCGTAGTTTTAGTTCGATTAGGCATGTTCCTTCTATATGATTAGAGAGCTATTTGACGATATTAAGCTGCAGTTGCAAGTTTCTTACTTAAAAGGTGGCAAATCAATTTCTCATTATATGTTATAACTTAAAGAAATAGATCAGTTTAATTATTTATAGAAATCCTTTCATGATTTTGTTTTTCACTACAGCGTTATTTTTTATAAAGCCTGACTTTGACAAACAAAATGAATTCATTTCTAATTCAAATAGTTATCAAAATTTATTATCAATTCAATAAAATGATCTAAAATACCGGGTTGTTTCGGTGGACACACTTTATATTTGCGACCGCCTCGGTGGTTTCGTGTTCGCCTCGAGTGCGGGAGGTCGTGGGGTCGAATTCTGACCGGATCAAACCAAAGACTTTAAAATTGGTATTTGCTGCTTCTCCGCTAAACACGCGGAATTAATGAGTAATAGCAAAGACTGGTCGACTCGTAGTCAGAATAATGTGTCCCGGTATGGTGACATGTCTTCCTGTGGACTGTTACCTTGTGAACTAGCACGTTAAAAATCCTGCTCGGTGTGTCGGTCTAGTACAAAGCAGGGTCAATTTTTATATACAGTATTACATTAACAGGTTTTCTTTCGTCCTAAATATGCATTTAATTTGCCGCTGGACGTTAAACAGCTATCCATTACCATCATCTAATATTTTCGAGCAATTATAATGTTCACTCATAGCACTAAAATAGACACACGTACTTATTTTATATTGAATATTTACTTGATTGTCAGCCAGAAAGCTTCATTCAAACTAGCCAGATTGTTTTAACTCACCTGGCCTAAAAGGCCAAGTGAGCTTTTCTATAAGCTTGGCGTTCGTCGTCGTCTGTTAACTTTTAAAAATATTTCTCCTCTGAAACTGCTGGGCCAAATTTAACCAAACTTGGCCACAATCATCATTGGGGTATGTAGTTTAAAAATATGTCCGGGGACCAGACTAGCCAACCAAGAAGATCTTACAGGAGCAAATATGTTCAGAATGTTGAGCTTTACCTATTGTTTATGTACGTCAAAACTGTCAGACGACTTCTTATAGTTGTTGCCCTTAAAAGATGAATTTTACCATTTTTTAAAATGTTTGCCTATTATCTCGAAAATAATAAAAGACAGAAGAAACTTTCAATGGTAAAAATAATCAGCAAGACAAGATCTACAAATAAGTCAACATGGTTGAAATATTCAGTAGACTCCTTATAGTGATTGCCCTTGAATGACGATTTTTATCATTTTTTTGCGTTTTTGTCTACTATATTTAATACTATATTAGATAGATAGAAACTCTAAATAGAACAAATGATCAGCAAGATCCACAAATAAGCCATAATGACCGAAATCTTCAGTCAACTTGTCATTGGAGTTATTGCTCTTTAAGGATATTTTTTTTTTTACTTTTTTTGCCTATTATCTTGAAAACTATAATAAATAGATAGAAACTTTAAAAAGGAACAACAGCAGGATAAGATCTACAAATACATCAACATGATTGAAATTATCAGTTTACTCTTAATAGAGTTATTCCCCTTTAATGACGATTTTTGCTAAAAAGTGGACATTGTTGAAGATACAGATGAGCGACACTGGCTCTTTAGAGTCTAGTTTATCTTCATGTATATGATATGATATGTATATGCCAATTGGATATGACGATTTGTTTGGGAGTTGTATGACTTTGACCTTTTTTAACCTATTGTCGAAAAATTATACTAGGAGAACTTTCGTCCAACAGCTTTCATTAATAAACTCATCATAGATACCATTATTGTTGCTAAATTATCATACGTTGTTGACTATACTATTATCATTTTGTGGAGAAATTTCTTTTCCTGGAAATATAAAAATAGTTTGCTAATTTTAAAACAAAAATTGTAAATCTTGGGCTCGCCTAAATAGATTTTCCAGAACATCCTGACCTATCTTCAATTTAAATCAAGAATTGAATATGTAAATTAACTCTTGAAAAGTTGATTGTTGATTATCGTTTGCTGAACATGCAGTTGTAAATAGTCATGCATAATCACAATAAATTCAAAAGGTAAAGGTTCTGCCATGTTAAATAGTCTTCAGGTATAAAAGGGTGGGAAATTTAGAAAACCATTGGTTGCAAAAGACCACCTACGGAACCCTTAAAGAGTTCTTGATTGAGTTCTTTTGTGCTAACAGCATGACACTATATACACGAGGCATCGAATTTAACGTCTCCATCCCTTTGAGACGTGGCTGAGTAAATATAATCCTAAAAAAAGAAAACAAAAAACAAAAAAAACCACCTCCCTTTAGCTTCAGTTTAACTGCTAATTAGAAGTCCAGGTAACAATATGTATATACCCGGTAATAATATTAGTATACCCGAGGCAAAGCTTATGGTGATAGGAAAATATGATTCCATGTACTCATTATTAGTCGGTTAAATAAACTGTAGCAACATTTACAACAGATTAGTTATTTGCCTAAAAATGCAACAGATTATTTCTTTTCTTCAAAATTGAATTTATTCCTCTTCTAAATTTTAAGGGCGCGTTCAGAAAACCCTTGTATCTTTTGTTAAACATTGAATGTGGAAATAAATAATCCTAAAGAGCATCTAGAAACTCTTCCGAGCATCCATGGCCAGCCCTAGTTGAGTAGTTGCAGTTCTAATATATTTTTACTCTTGGAAAATAAAAGAAAAAACCCTTGTCTGGTCTCAGGAATATCAGGATTTTCTTTTAAAATAAGCAACGCCAACTCGCACATTATAAGACGCACAATTTCCTATTATGTCGTCTGAATTAAATTAACCATCGTGAAAAAAGAAGCAACATGAAAAATGATTGACACTCGTGACATTTACTTCTAAAACATTTTTTAATGTTACGAATGTAAAAATACACTTTTTATAGTTGAAAATTGCATTTTCACGTGACAAAGGAATATTTGACATTAAAAATTATAAAATAACATATGATTGTTGTGCAGCAGTTGGTAATGTTGCACGACTTCCTGTAAGAAACACTGCACTAATTGTGTTTGTTTGATTTCTTTTGTTGTTGTTTTTAAACGAAGTTTTTAATATGCTTCTACAAATACAACTACAATCAAATGCTATGAAAATATAATTTCAAATGTGTGGTTGATGTAACATTTATGCAACGTGCTTTAACAAGAAAACGGTACTTAATACGCGATGCATACCGAATACTTCAATTGCTATTTTGAAATCTATTTATAATAAAAGGTCATTGTTATATAATGAGCATATAATTGATGTGTTTTTGTTTGGTATACGTTTATATTGTAATAATACAGTGTAACTGTTGGTCAAGACTTTTTCCCAAAAATACAAGGATTTAGGTTTTTTTAAAGAAACAAAAATGATATGTATATATTTCAATTTTATTTTATAATCAAAATCATTTTATTGAAGAAAACAAAGGACAGCCAAACACCATAAGTCAAGGGATAAAACCGAAGAGACAAACAACCATCACAAAATACTACAAATAAAACTCAGATTAACAACACAAACTCGGCCAACAAAAAACCCGTTGGTGAACTTGGGTTCATAAAACCTTTGAAAGGATAACTTCAACTATAGCATAAGGATTTCTTAGTTAAAAAACTTATTTGTAAATATGAACTATCTCTCAAGATAGGAAACGCAAGCCAAGTAATCTATCGTATCAACTTTGTGATGTATAGTCTTTTATAACATTAACAGAACCAATTTTACCTCAACAGATACTCATTCCGACAATTAATGTCTCTTCATATATGCTTGGGCTAAAATGTTTGAATAATAAAAAACAAACGTTCAAGGATTGACTGATCAAAACAAAAAGAATCTAGGGTATAGCCAAATCCGGACAAGGAATCAGAGCTTTACGTGGAGATATACTCCTTAATTTTAAATGATTTCCAATATTTTAAAATAGCAAATTTCAATAAAACAATATCCGCAACTAGCCAGGACCAAAATAATGGCTACCGGCCTGGTGATATCCTCTGGGAACTAACAGTCCGTCAGCAGAAGTATATACCCTGTGGTAGTAATAGCATTTACGTCACCAGTTTTACTTTTTCAGTATGTATACTACCAAGATATTTAGATTATTGAAGGTGTTTAATCTGATCTCTGTCGTGTGTGTTTTAGGATTTGTTTATAATCCTCTCCTGTCAAGCATTTTCTTAATCTTTGGTAATGAAAAATATATTTCTCGAGCGCGTGTTCAAACATTGAAAATTAAATGTTTGAGTACTAATTGTAGTCAAAACAAAATAGTAGACATGGGATTTGTTTGCTGAGAGAATTGAACCAGGTAACGCTATGTTTGTTTTTAACCATTCATTAATAAGAACAGCACTTGTATGGTCATACAGCTCTTCACGTGGTTAGGTCTTACACATCCTTTATAGTTTGAGCAAGCCCGATGACGGCCAATCCAGGAAAGCGCTTCGGACCCATGAAATTAATACAGTGTTATGATCTGGAATTAGTTATTAAAGATTCATATCGAAATATCAAATTGTCAAATAAGCAAGAATCTTAATGCTAGATCTTTAATTTCGTAGTTCGTTATAATGAAAACAGATAGTCTGTCGAGTTATTTTAATATTTATATCGATATCAGGAATAAAACATGTGAACATTATTTCTAATTTTCGTAATTACTAATTCAAAACTCCATTTGAAGTCTTCTGCAAATAAGGAAACAGTAGAAATAACCAAATAGTTTGAATAAATAAGGAACATGTGATACGGTCCTTATCAGTTTAATTTGTATTCGCATCACATCGTTCAGCTATAAGTTTTAACATTTTGCAATTATTACTTATTAAAGCAGTTATGATTGGTTGAATTGATACTGTTGGCTGTATTGATTATATAATCGGAACTAGTTATGAATAGAAGAAACAATATACTTAATAGGATTAGAATCCTGATTTAATATCATTGTTAACATTCTAAAATAATTGATTTGATTTTACTGAAAGAAATGACACGTTTGCTGATAGCTCTGCTCACTGAAATAGATAAGTAGTTCTAGTCAATCTGATGATCATTTTTTGGTTCTCCCTTTATTGTGTTGTATTTTCCGTGCACAGGTGGTCCCTACTCCGTAGAACGCAGCAAGGCTGACGTTCATTTTGCTTCCTGATTTGTCAATGAATTTCTGACTAATAAAATTAAAGTATGACTAAATTCCAAACAAAAGGATCCGAAAATGAACAATCAAAAGTATAAAAGCAAAACAATCTAATTATCTTTTCATACATGCCGTTCATTATATATTAATGTCCAATTTCGGTGCGCCTTTCCTAATCTTTTAATTCATTTTTTGCAAAGTACCGGTACATCAATTATATACTTGAGTTAAATCTATTTTGAAGAAATTAATATATATATTTTAGTTTTGTTTAAACGTAATTTTAGTGCGTACAGCATCGTGATACCATATTTCAAATTATTTTCATAATATTTTCTGATTACCTTGCAAACTGCAAAATATAATATTTTGGTATTTTTATATTTATATATAATCTAACAGAAATATACCATTTAAAATTCTTTACTATTCTGTGTAATATTTTTCTACAAATTAAATTAAATCACCTTGCATGAAATGTGTGTTTATCGTGTTCCCGATGCAGAGCAGATCACCAGTGAAAGTAGTTTTGCCTTTGCATATGGAACTATTCTGTGATGATTTCAAAAGCTTAAAGCATTTAAAAATTGTAGACGATACGTTTCTTCAATAACAGTGTAGATAAGGATATTTCATGAAATTTAGTTGGAGAAATTAAGTTCGTATCCTTTTATCATGTGAAAAGTCAATGATCTTAACAACAAAATTATCAATGAAAACAATGTTAAACTTGACATGAAAAATGCAATAACGTTTTGAAAATACAAAAGAAAACAAATTATAACCGCAAACACGGGAATACTTGTTTCACAGCAGTTTTCATAAATATATTTGTCGATTCTGTTACTGTCTATCTTGTAACCAATTGTAACCCGATACCATATCAGTTTTCAAAGTGTATACAAATATAATGGACTTACACAGAATAAAATGTTAGATTATTTGATTAGATTTTCAGATTACAACATCTATATCATCTAAATTTACCACTCGCAATATACAGTACTGATTTGTGGTAACATAATGGAACTAAATATGGTGATATATCGTTAATGTACGTTCCTGTTACCAAAAACAATGACAAAAGTAAAATTATATGCGAGGAAGCACTTGGTGTTTTGTTTATTAGAAACAGAAAACTAACTGTACATGAAGAATTATAATAGATGTTTTTTTCTTGAATACCAATAAAAATTATGCTGTTGTGATATGAATATGAACACTGAATGGAACGCCACAGCTGTCTTATGTGGAACTCTGATATTACGTTATGTTGTTTTATTATTACTTGATGATATTTTGTCTTTACATAATATGGTTTTGACATTACGTAATGATGTTTTGATATAACTCAATATGGAATAGTCATTACTTAATGATATTTCGATATTACACGATATGGTTTCGTATTGACTTGATATAGTTTTGTCATTACTTAATATGGTTTTGTCATTACTCGATGTGGTTTCACCATTATTTAATGTGGTTGTGTCATTAGGCAATGTGGTTTTAACATTACTTGATGTGTATGTGACTTAACGTAATGTAGTTGTTTCATTACATGATGTGGTTTTGTTATTTCGTAATGATGATTTGCCAATTCTTTATATGGCTTTAACATTACGTAATGATGTTTCAAAATTTGACGATTTTACACTACATGATGTGTTTGTTTCAGTATTTGATGTGGTCCTGTCATTCTTTGATGTGGTTATCACATTACTTGATGAGGTAAAACCACGTGACCATTTCGGAAAAAATATGTTCTATTTTTAAACCGATTTCCATATGTCGTTTGTTTAATGTGCTTTGGATGAGTATCGCTATCCATTGAGTTAAAGTTCAAATTAAAGTTCGAGTTGTTGTTCAGAGTTATTTGGTATGAAAAAGGGGAACGGCAGACAAAAATAAGAAAAAAGTACTAAAAATTAACAGTATTTCGGACATAAGGGGATATCCCCAAACCACTTGGTCCTGCCGTTTTTTCCTTAGTTCTCAAATGGAAGCAGTATTATAATAAATTCGTAAAAGATTCCACGGAACCCTGTGTCTCGCCTGATATTGCTGCTGTCAGTGTAAAAGCGTAATGTTGACTGTACATTTATCGGTAAAACAAAATTAAAAAAAAAAATGTTTTTCTGTAGATGCTTTATCTTGATCTTGAAGAATAACTCCTATACAAGTTTTATAACAATTCATAGAGGTTTACAAATTTATCATGTCAAAACAGTTTAATTCGGTAATATTTAATGCAAGAAAAACGTTATATAAAAATAAGAAAATGATTGCCAATGAGACAACTCTCAACCACATACCAAATGACGTAGAAGTTAACAACTATATGTGACTGTATGGTCTTCAACAATGAGCAAAACCCATACCACATAGTAAGCTATAATAGGTCCCGAAATGAAAAATGTAAAAACAATTCAAACGAGAAACCTAACGATCTAAATGATGAAGACGCCGACGCCACTACCGACGACGGAATATAGGTTTGTTGTGTCTCACTGCCGCTACATTAATGTCGCAGGCTCGACACAAATCAAAAGACGTGACCTTTTTTGTCAACAAATGAGACACTTTAAATTAACTCACACTAAAGTTACAGGGAAATGGGGATCGGACTAAGCGACAAAGCATCAATTCTATAAAATAAGAATTCTCCGATTTTTTTTAGCGTGTATGATCATTTGAACATATACGAATATCAATCTTTTATTTTTATAAATTGCATTCTCTGATATACCTCGCACTAATTGAAAAAAAACTTTTGGAATATCTGTTTCACAGGTGACGACAGATATGTTCCAGTTGTCGTAACCACAATCCCGTCATCTTTTCCTCGAATGTGAACTACCAAATAAAACCAAATCACTGGGTTTGTACTTTCACGAATAACACGACGGGTGCCACACGTTGAGCAGAATCTGCTTACCCTTCCGGAGCACCCGAGATCACCCCGATGGATTTATATTACCCAGTCATACCGATCTATTGAGTTAAGCCAATTGAAACTGTTTTTTACATTTTTTTCTTATGTTGTGCTGTTACACTACAGTCCGAGGTTAGGTAAGGGTTTAGCGCTCACATACATGTTAAAACTCCGCCACGTGCACTTTCTTTATGTGCCTGCCCCAAGTCAAGAGCCTGTAGTTCAATGGTTGTCGTTGTTTCATGTGTGTCATATTTGTT
Source organism: Mytilus coruscus (assembly GCA_017311375.1). Taxonomy (NCBI): domain Eukaryota; kingdom Metazoa; phylum Mollusca; class Bivalvia; order Mytilida; family Mytilidae; genus Mytilus; species Mytilus coruscus. Next base: position 87,387,831 of record CM029601.1, read on the forward strand.
TTTCGTAGATTGTTTAGTTATAAATTAGACCGTTAGTTTTCTCGTTTGAATTGTTCCACATTTTCACGTGGTGGCCTTTTGTAGCCGACTATACGGTGTGTTGAAGGCTGTACGGTTGCCTATGATTGCTTACATCCACTGCATTTAAACTCTGGTGGATAGTTGTCTCATTGGCAATCACACCACATCTAACTTTATTTCAATTTCTATGTTGTGTTTTATATACTGTAACATTGTTTATCTTTTGTACGCATACCCCTGAGCCCTCTTTTCGGAAGCCCGAGCAAAAGCCCTTGATCCGCGATAGAAAATTTAAATACGAACTCATATTAGATAACTCGAATTTCAACTCGAAATCTTAATCTAAATGAGACTCAAATTCGAGTCTAACTCAAACTGTACCTCAAAAGGTGACTCAAATTCAAAGTTGAAGTCGAATTGTAACTCGAACTCTACCTTTAAATGTGACTCAAACTCGAAGTTCAACTCGAAACTCAATGCTAACTAGAACTTTAATTCTAATAATGGCTTGAATTCTAACTCGAAATCGAAGACTAACTCAAAGTTTAACTCGAACAGTAACCCGAACTTTAATTTGAACTCTAACTCGATGGATGGCCACACTCATCCAAGGCACATAAAACATGGAAATCTATTTAAAAATAGAACTAGTTTTTCCGAATTGGTCACGTGGTTTTACCTCATCAAGTAATGTGATAACCACATCAAAGAATGACAGGACCACATCAAATACTGAAACAAACACATCATGTAGTGTAAAATCGTCAAATTTTGAAACATCATTACGTAATGTTAAAGCCATATAAAGAATTGGCAAATCATCATTACGAAATAACAAAACCACATCATGTAATGAAACAACTACATTACGTTAAGTCACATACACATCAAGTAATGTTAAAACCACATTGCCTAATGACACAACCACATTAAATAATGGTGAAACCACATCGAGTAATGACAAAACCATATTAAGTAATGACAAAACTACATCAAGTCAATACGAAACCATATCGTGTAATATCGAAATATTATTAAGTAATGACTATTCCATATCGAGTTATATCAAAACATCATTACGTAATGTCAAAACCATATTATGTAAGAACAAAATATCATCAAGTAATAATAAAAAAACATAACGTAATATCAGAGTTCCACATAAGACAGCTGTGGCGTTCCATAGTCTGACGTATAGAAATTTGGTCGTTCCTGAATCTTCTCAAACGACCGTAAAACCCATGCTAAAGAAAGGCGTCTGTTTGACTCTTCGGAATGTACTAACAACGTAGTCATGACCGGCCAGGATTTGTCATTGATCATCGATATACTATGAAAAATCAGATGAATACGCTTTAGGGCAATCGGCTGCTAATGAATTGATATGAACATAATACACCTTATCGCTATTTGTCCGCCATTAGGCAGCAACCATTTGATTTTCTGGGGGCTATGGATTTTTCCGGACAACTTTTTTTGCCTTCGGCGAAAACAATCTACGACAAGTCGAAAACAATTTTTTCTTTCAATTTTAGCACATATAGTGGCAGCTGAGGTGAAACAAACAATTTTTTTCTCAGGTCAAAACAAATTATTTTTTCTCCAAAACTGAAACAAACTTTTTTCCAAAAATCCATAGCCCCACAGAAAATCAAATGGTTGCTGCCTTACTGGACATCACAAAGGTTCCTGAAAAATTTTGACGTCACAATAGAAAATATCTGACGCCACAATGGAAAAGTTACTGTTGTATGACGTCAATAGCAGATTCTCGGGTTAAGCGTCGCAGATTTCCAAATAGCTATAAGGTCTATCGTTGACTGATATATTACATGCATAACCCTTGACTACTCCAAATTGTTAGCAAATCCTGGTCTTCAGAGAAGCGCCCGTTTGACTGTTCCGGATGTGAAAATACGCAGTCGCGTCCTGCCAGTCTGTAATATTGAACATTGGTATTATATGTAACCAGATGAATATGTCGTTGAAGAGATCTGAAATTAATAATATCTAACGAGCTAATATGAACCCTAAAGTTGACTGACTTATAAAAATGTGGTCATCTTTTGGTCAAATGCTTTAGAAGGGTGCCCATTTTGCTGTATGAATGTATAAATACACAGTCACGTTCGGCCTGCTTGTTATATTGAACACTTGTATATAATGTGACTTCAAAGGGTGAACTAACGCCTTTAAACATTCTTTTGATAGAGCCTCCTGGAGTGGATAAATTGGTATGCAGGGTTATCAATAAAAGCAAACTATTGCAAAACTTAAAATACCTATAACATGGTGACGTTTCCGTAGATTTTACTTTTTCCAGTGGGTACTTCATCTGTAATACCGTTGTCCGTCTGTCCGTTCGTCGCCAACATGTCAGACAATAACTCAAAAACGCTTTAACCAATTTGCATGAAACTTTGGTGAATTGTTAATATCTATTGACGTGACCTCCCTTTTGATTTTTATAAATTATAGATTTTACGTTTCCGAGTTATGGGGGTGTTATTCATTAAAAAGGGGGATTTTCCAGTTTTCGGACAATAACTCAAAAATGCTTTGATAATTGTTAACTTTTTACACATTGTGACTTGGATGGAGAGTTGTCTCATTGGCACTCAAACCGCATCTTCTTATTTATTTTGAGCAGTTTTCATGAAACTTTGGTGAATTGTTTATATCTATTGACGTGAGCTCCCTTTCGATTTTTATAAAATTATGATTTTACGTTTCTAAGTTATGGGGTTTTATTCATTAAAAAAAGCGGGATTTTCTAGTTTGCGGACAATAACTCAAAAAGTGCTTTGAGTAGTTTTCATGAAACTTTGGTGACTGGTTTACATCTATTAAAACAACCTCCCTTTAGTTTTTTTTTTTTTTTTTTTTTTATAAATTTCTGATATGACATTGAGGAGTTATGGTACATTATTCTTTGAAAAAGCGACGGGCGTATCATGCGCTCATGGCGCAGCTCTTTATTCTGAAAAGACACGAAAATCGGTAACGAAGAAAATAAAAGAACTAGCAGTAGCCAATAAGTTGACACGAATCTACAAAATGACTGACGTATAGAACTGTGTATCCCTACAGTCATCCAAACTGGTAACAAAACCAGTGGCTCAGAAGAGCGCACGTTTGGCTGTTTGGGATGTGTAAATACAGTTACGGCCAGCCGGTCTGTAATATTGACCATTGGTATATGACTTCAGATGAATACATCATTAAAAAAAGGGATAAGAAAACATATGGAACAATTAGTAGCCAAGGAGTTAATATGAACCCAAAAGTCTATTGACTTGTAGAGATATGGTCATCCATACCGACAATGCAAAGCAATGTTTTACAGGGGAGCCCGTTTTCTTGTCTGGATGTATAAATACGCATTCACGTTTGATCTGTTTGTTATATTTAATATTTATTTCGAAATCCGTTTTGAATTTTCCTTGGAGTTTGATATTTTTGTTATTTTATTTTTTTGTATATAAAGACAAGTCAGATAAATAAACATGAATATAATTCAGACATTTTGCGTAGGATATATAGTCGCGTCCGTTCGGAATGGGGTTCTCATGTTGGAAACTTTCCATGCTCGCTGCATGTTAAAGAGCTCTAACTTAAAGGCTTGTTTCTCTATAGGTTTCTGTAAACATATTTGCCACTGGACTTAACGAACAACAATCGAATATTCTACCCAGACAATCTTATTATATGTGGTCTTCCTGAGGTCGTTTGAGAAAATTTAAAGTTTTACCAAAGTTTCCTTATAAGCCCTTTTACTAGTCTTCTTAACAATCACGTGATCATTTATGGATGTAAATATCCATGGTTTCGTCTAGCATCTTTGTGGTGATCGTTGTAAGCTGTTTTACTGATTATATAAATAAGAAGGTGGTAGGAGTGCCAATGAGACAACTCTCCATCCAAGTCACGATGTATAAATAGTTTACAATTACAGGTCAAAGTACGGCCTTCAACACGGAGCCTTGGCTCACACCGAACAGCAAGCTATAAAGGGCCCCCAAATTACTAGTGTAAAATAATTCAAACAGGAAAACTAACGGTCGAATCTGTATAAGAAACGAGAAACACATATGAACCACACCAACAAAAGACACCACTGAACAACAGGCTCCGGACTTAGGACAGGTGCATAAAAATGCAGCGGGTTTAAACGTTTTTACGCGCGTTTTTTGGTATTATCTTTTTGGCGTGGCTCGGTACTTATGCATCCCGCCATTGTGTTGTGCTGAGGTCATTTTATGTACTAGTATTCTAGTCTTTCATTTTTGCTTATGTGCTTTGTCTATATGCCATTTTGTTTTTCTTTGTTGGTTTTTATAGTGACTAAGATTAAAACACAATGTTGACTTCTGTATCCCTATTTTTGACATTTTTACCTATTATGTCTGTTTGTTTTGTTCACACATTGTTGTCAGTATAATGGAATTTTATACGACTGTCATACATGTGAGAGGTTTAGCTAGCTATAAAACCAGGTTTTATCCACCATTTTCTAAATAAGGAAATGCCTGTACCAAGTCAGGAATATGACAGTTGTTTTCCATTCGTTTGATGTGTTTGAGCTTTTTGATTTTGCCATTTGATAAGAGACTTTCCGATTTGAATTTTCCTTGGAATTCGGTATTTTTGTTATTTTACTTTTCACAAGTATTTTTTTATGTACCTCTCAATGAATCATTTACTTTCCTTTTTTAGCCTCTTTATTAGAATTTTACAAAAATGAATATGCAACTTCTTTCAAACCGCTTTCCCGATTAACTAGTGTGGTATTTTTATATCAATTCAATAGACAGATTATGGTTTATAAGTGTAATGCCTCAAACAGGAAAGCTAAAACCCAAAATTTTGAAGGCAAGGGTGTTTAAATAGCTGATACATAAAGAGCAATATGACCAAAAAAGGATTTATAAAGAATAGTCGTATTAAACGAAAGTCAACATTGTCTGATGGAGTTGGAACCTGAGTTTCTAAATAATGTCTATGGTTATCAACGGAAATTTTAATAGAAGAAAGTTTTTAAAATTTCCGTATTATTATATTTAATAAATCTTTATTGAAAAATTACACCCATAAGGTTCAAGCAATACAAACAAACAATGATACAATTAAATACAATACAATGCAATACAATACAATGAATAGAACATACTTTAAGAGTTCAATTATCTAATTTATGTAAATTATAAATCTTTGACATATTCTACTTTTGGCTCGGAGCATTTTTACTGAATATTAATAATCGTGTCTTTTAAAACCATAAGTATTAATACTTGCAAACTTGCTTAACTAAAGTGGTCAAAATATATATAGATCTGCCATGTTTTTACAGCAACAAATGTTTTGACTGTTGTAATACCGTGTTTATTTATACCAATATCACAAAGGTTCTTAGTGAAGGCATCGGAATATTCACATTGCATTATGGGAACGTCACTCTTTAAAAGGATCAGATTGGTCCAAACGTTATTTAGGTGAACTTTTTATCAGTTATAAAATAATTAGAAGCATTAAACCCAAATGTAAACAGAAACGTCTGCTAAAACTTTTTTTCGTCTTTTTCAAGATTCCTTTGCCATTTTCCCTTAATACAGCAGTACATTATCATCTTGAATTTGTATATGACATACAATGTATATTTTATGATTCGAAAGAAGAGGTGGTGAAAATACATAGATGATCCGTGTAATTGCTCTATGCATGCTTGATTAATACACGCAGCATTCAACTTACCATATTTTAGATGGCATTTATCATGTTTATGATGTTCGTGCACATCAAACCAAAAAATGAAGGACACTGATTGTATACAAAGATCAGCTCACTCTGTCCAAAATTTAACGACTAAATTATTTACAGGAAATTGTTCTGGCTGGTCAATGAAGAAAGTATGGATGTATAAATATCTGCTGTGACACTCAAATCAATGCAATAGACAGATTATGGTTTTTAAGTGTAAAATATGATTTTTATGTGTAAAAACATTGCAACATATCAGCCACAACATGTTTGCGGCGATACACCATCAAATCCGTCCGCCCATCTAAAAATCTTGTAACTGTCGGACGATTAAAGGATAATTCTATATCCTCTAACAAAAAAACCAAAAAAAAAAAAAAAAAAAAACATGTATGCACACATGCACAAACACCGAAGCTCCCAATGATCTTGACAACTCTCCAATGGAAATTATTTTCTACAGAACTTATTTTTACTAATAAGCGATAGGAACAGGGACAGGTAAAACAATATAAGGATTTCATCTGATACGAGTTTACCGTGTACTGCGGTAAAGGTGAAATATCATGCATGCATAATGACTGTCAGTGAGGAACAGAAAAAAATGTATTTAGTGATATAAAAGCATCACACATACATGTACCTAGTATGAATACCAAAAAAATTAAGGTCAACTTAAGAAAAAATTGAAAGTTCGAATACTTCAACATACCCTTTTCTGTGTTTGAATTTTGTTTTCTCATTTTTTCTCGTTCTTTTTTTTTTTTTTTTCCTTTTTGGTTTGTATGCTGTTTTTATATATTTTTGGTTTCTAATATTCCGTATACAATTAATGTTTATAATAAAGATTATATCAATCTAGAAGCGCATTAAACTATATACTTAGTACATTAAAATGGAAAAATGTGAGGCGTTTTTAATTTATTTTATCTATAAGAGCTCGAACACTTACATTTTGAATTTTTATTGCTGCTTATAAATGTAGAAGATAAAAGTATATTAGACTTTCAAAATTCGTTTTCTAGAGTCCGTTGTTCTTGAAATTTCAAAACTAGAAATCAGAGATACTTTATGAAATATGATATAATGAAGCTGTTTTATTACTACATTTATATTATTATTAACGTTATCTCAAATGTATGCCCACATAATATTAATACATGACGCTTCATGAAGGTCCAGGTGCTACCAGATCCAAAATCAACTTTCAGTTTATTACCAAAATAAACTGACTTGTATTATAAGTATTTGACTAACCACCTTTCTAGGGAAAAAATTAATTTGAAATACACCTTTTGAAGTTGTAGCACCTGATTTACCATTCAGTCCATTGCTTGTAGAACCAGGAATTTGTTGAAGAAAGTCTAAATGGCTTTTTAATTTGCATGTCCATTTTTGTAGCCTCACCAGAAAATCTTACTCCACCAGAACTTTATGATACGATAACTATTCTCTGCAGTTCATTTATTATTTCAGATGACGAACGTGTTTCAATTCGATGGGTAAGGTTGTATTGAGCTTTTTCAACGACACGTATTCGTATCTGGATTTTGGGAATACAATCACAGTAGTGTGAACGAATTTCTGTTCAGCGATATTTGACTGATTAATTTATATTTCCGGAAACAGGTTGCGTACTTAGTGGCTTGATAGTTGAATTGTTAGTGAAGGACATTGTGAATCTGTAATGGAATTTAGTCTTGTAGGGCATTTATATAATTATAATGAATAAAGTTATTTATTAACCCTAAAAAATTTAAAAAGTACCGGTTGAGCAATATATAACTATATACAGATATAATACACAATTTAAAAAAATACTCGCTGCTCTCGTTTCATTATATAAAAAAAGTGAAATCACAATAGTTCCGAACTCCATGGAAAATTGAAAAGCTCAAATACATCAAAACAACTGGTCATATTCTATTATTTGTCTGTTTGTCTTTTTATTTTTGGCCATGGCGTTGTCAGTTTGTTTTCGATCTATGAGTTTGACTGTCCCTCTGGTATCTTTCGTCCCTCTTTCCTGACTTGAAACAGACATTTCATTATGTAGAAAATGGTGGGTAAAACCTGATTTTATAGCTAGCTTAACCTCTCACTTGTATGGCAGTCGCATAGAATTCTATTTATTGACAACAATGTGTGAGCAAAACAAACAGACATAATAGGTAAAAATGTCAAAAATTGGGGTGAAACAGTCAACATTGTGTTCTAATCTTAATCACTATAAAAACAAATAACTATTTCAACAAAGAAAAACAAAATGCATATAGACACTCTGTAGACAATGAACATAAGCAAAATGAAAGACAAGAATGCAAAAATGACCATAGCACAATAACACAATGGCGCGAAATATAACTACTGAGCCAGTCCAAAAGTATATTACGACAAAATCGAATAAACAGTACAGGTTAAAAATATACAAAGACAAACACAAAGAATACTAGATCACATAATTAAGCATGTTTTTCCTTTTTGTTCACCAATTAACAAAATGTGTCGTATGGTGTCCTAAAGTAATACATTTATAGCGTATGCTACTACTTTTATATTGAAAGGCATTTTTGATTATTTCTTTTAGACGATTTTTCAATTTCACATGGGGAATGGTGGTATTCGGTGTTGAAAATTCAAAGTTTTGACAGATTTAATTTCAGAGAAAGATCAAGATTTAAAATTATCCAGAAGTTCTTTTAGAATCCACATATAGTTAATACCACTACGCGAGTAAACTATCTTATCCAATAACTAGAGATTCTTAAAATACTTTTCTGACTTTCATGGTAGTTATAACAAGTTGTTAGCTCTGGAATCAATGATATGGGAATAACTTGAGTAATAATATACTAAATACGATACAACAAGGATGACTATCAATAAAAAAAAATTTCTTGATCCATAATGTCCGATGTTTCTTATTGTTGATTTAAGTTTATTCTATCCAATTATTTAAATGAACGTTCGTGTCAATCTGTTATACAATTATGCAAATTAGTATTCATCAAAATTCAGTTATATAGTTGTGCTTAAATGTGTCGCTAGCGTGTCGTGCATTTAAGCGACCGTGTTCACGTGTACACGTAAATGAAATACCCTGGCATTCAGATATGGTTTAGTCTATCTATGTATCCTGGATGATTATTTGTTATGCAAGTGAAAATAATCCCGAAGGTTTGCTAAATATGAATTGATTATTCTGTCACAATATACATACGGTTCTTTATATTCCCTGGATCGAGTCGTATCAAAACACGGTAAAATCAATAGTTTCAATTTAATAAATGCACACTGATTTGACTACATAGACAAAGTAAATGCTTATTAATAAAACATGTCGAAATTGATTTCGACTAGAACCAATTTCAACTTTGAAATATGGCTCCCAACAAAGACAAGGCTGAACATAAGAACTCCATTTGAACTTTGGTGGATAGTTGTCTCATTGGCAATCATACCTCATCTCCTTATTTTTATAAGAACTGCCATTTATATACACCAAAACGATACGGTGCGAAACATGGTATAATATACGTAACGTTGATGGTATGATAACTTCTATGACGTCAAGCTACATGCGCTATCCCAAGATGCAATACCATAACGTCAACAATAATGGCTGACGACAAACTCGTAAACCAGAGCATGTAGTATAACATCTATAGTCCACATAAGAATTACCTCGAAAATGCCAGCAAATACCAAGTGAAGGTAGGAAAAATATTCCTTTTTAATTCGATATTTGCATAACTCAAACTAAAGTAAAATTTGGGGTAGGGGCCGACACCGTAACAATTCATCGGTAGTAATGTACATAATTTTTCTTGTTTAAAATGTAGTATGAATGACAACGCTTAATTACATGACTTTACAATTCTAAACTCGATATAAAATTAGAGTGACTATGTATTCGGGTATGATATCCTTTACGATTTTTTTAAAATCATCATTACTCTTACTTTTTCGATTTCTATAATTTCCTACTTTTACTGGTTGTGCTAGCTCCACATGAAACTTGTTATCTTGCATTGACCGCTCGTGATCCTTCATTTTGTGGGGCGGCACCGGCATCTTATCCTCTGTGAATTAAGTGCATTAGTTTTTCCCCAAGCATGTTTAGCATGGATAGACGCCATGCCCTGGTTTTGTCTTAATAAATGACGCCATGCCCTTTTTTCACTTCTTTGGATGACCCCATTGTCTCAAAAATGCCCTTTCTTCCTGTCTTCATGTTTCTGATAAGTTTATGACCCTCAGCTAATTAACATTTACAACAGGTGCTATAAAGTTGTGATTACTGTTAATCCGCTTATCGCCATCGGATGGGTCACTAATCCGTTAATTATTAATAAACCTCATAATTGACCACCATAATAATTTTCCCCAGTAAAATCAGTCAGTCAGCATTTTAATTTCAATATTTCTCAAGGCCAACGATCACAATTTGCAGTTCGTTTGTCGTTGTTTCGTCATTTGAACATAAATGTTTTCCCCCGGACAGTTCGCTTTTTAATTTCAATATTTTTAAAACTATCACAATTTGCAGTTCGTTTGTCATAGTTTCGTCAAATGCTCGTATTTTCGTGATCTTTGGTATAAAACGATCAATTTTGATTAAAAAGATAGAACTTTATTCAAAACGTTCAGAAAAGTGTTCACGAGTCAAACAGGTGCTTCCTGTACGGTTTACGATATATTGCGCGTGCGTGAAAGTATTCCTGTGAATTTGTAGACACTAAAACGTAAAATACGAAATAAATTTAGTTTAAAATAAATGAGAGAGACAAATATAGTTCTTAATAAGCAAATCAAATTCAAAAAATGAAAATTTACTGCCTTTTTTTAAAACAGAACCAATCCGTATATGAATCCGGATTCATTCTTAATTTATTATCTACTTGTCACTTCCCGTTTACATTTCATTTGTAAATCGAAAGTAAACGTGATCAATTCTCGATTAATTTACAATTTACAGTTAGTAGAATCGTTCCAATAAGAATTTGTACAAATCCTTGGTTCCAACTTTATAGAAATGAATTTAAAAAACCGATCTAAACGTTTTATAAGGATAATGATTATGCAGTGTAATAGTCTTACAAAGTTTTACAAGTTCATTTATACTGTGAATCCTGGTTTAAAAAAAAGGGGCCCAACTTTTGTTGATCAGGACTGTCCCTTGAAACTAATTGAAGTGAAATTTTGAACTAGATTTTCAGATCTTATATCCTAATCTTCATATTTAAGTGCCACATCAGTCAAACCATGTAATTACTACCTAGTAAATTTCTGCCTTTAACCTTTAAAGTCTGACAAAAATCTATAGCTAGAAAGATACATATATCATTGGTCCCGTGCTGTTACCCGAAATAATGTTGATTTTCATCTTTATTTAAAGATGCATATACAATATTATTTTGAAACAATACACTTGCTATCTTGTTCTGATTCCATCAACAACTGCCAGTCCATACTCTACCAATGCATTATGACAATTTATTGCCTTTGTTGTTTTCAGCATACTGTAGGTGCCCCTTTGTTAATTTTCCATACACTGTAGGTGCCCTTTTTATAAATTTTTGCGCGCTCTAGATGCCCTTTTTCAATAAAGTTACCATGTCCTTTTTGTGTGATAGGGAAAACACTATGCATGTGACATGCGACTCTTCAAACTCTCCTAAGTTCCGTACTTCCCCATGCAGACCATGCAATTATTCAGTTGTTAAGATACAGAATAAGAAAAAAAATAATTATTAGTGTTTTATGAAGCGACATTTAGGTTTGGCTAGCCACAAAACCAGGTTCAACCCACCATTTTTTTCTTGTACTGTACCAAGTCAGGAAAATGGTCATTGTTATATTATAGTTTCTTTCTGTGTGTGTTGCATTTTAGTGTTGAGTTTCAGTTGTGTCGTTGTTCTCCTCTTATATTTGATAGTTTCCCTCAGTTTTAGTTTGTAACCCGGATTTGTTTTTTTCTCAATCGATTTATGAATTTCGAATAGCGGTATACTACTGTTGCCTTTATTTAGGAAGGTGATAAATAGTACCAGAAACCAGATGCAAATTCCTTCAACTGCATGGACTGGAACTTCTAAATTATTCCAAAGTATGAAGGTCAGTAAAAACACAACAAAAGTCGAACATACTAACATGCAAGTAAGGAACATCATGTTAGGTTTTTTTTATTCAATCATTCAACATTTAGAATTCTTAACATGATATTAATAAAATAAATTCTATATCAGTAAATTATAAACACCCTCATCTCAACATCTCTCATCATCTGTGCAACTTGGGTTGACAAACTTTCTGATCTCTAGTTTTAGAACTTGGTTTACAAATAATCATAAATAAAAAAAAAGTATTGCCAAAGATGCGGAATGAACATACTGTTTAGTCTAATGGTCGATAAATGTTTGTTTCTACAATTCATAACCTGACTATAAAAAAAACAGACTGAAGAACTTAACAAACTTTAAAGTGAAATAATTTTTGTAATGAACAGGAATCAAGTATTGTTTCTTTTGGGATGTTTTCTAGTCTTAAATCGCAGAATGAATTATAAATTGGGACTTAGTTTGATTATCATTAACCATAAATCTGTCTTATCGTATGTCAGACAAACCTGGAATGTGTGTTTCAGAGCTTGCTGTGTACAATTATGGATATTCCCCAATTGCAAGACTTGCTTTTCTGTAAATCTATATAATAGTGTCTTATATGGATAGTCCTACAAAAAAGGAGCTTGAATGTGCTTTTCATACATAAATGCCCCGTAATTATACAAATAAAACTGAAATGTTGCAATAAGAGAACTATCCTCAAAAGAGAAAATGACTTGAATGTTAGTAATTTACAGGTCACCCTACAGACCTTAACGATGACCAAAGTAAGCTATACATATCCATAGCATAACCAAAAGTGAAACAATTCAAACAAGAAAATAGCAGACAGCAAACATTGCCAGTCATGTTGCTTGTGTATAAAACGCAGTAAAGGTTATTTAAAAAAATGAAATTTGAAGAGCTAATCACAATTATACAAAAAGTTATACACAAATTTAAACACGGAAAATTATTCCACAAGTGACGACGGTGACCAAGCATAAATGAATGTGTAAAGCCAGATTTTATCAAATAATTATATGTTACACAACTATGGAACATATTAAATGGTTTCATTAAAGTGCAAATTTTCAAATAGGAAAATTGCCATAGTGTAATCAATCCTTAAAATATATAATTAAAATCAAAGGAGTGTTTACACAACATTGAAACCTTGCTTATATACGGACTTATCTATATAGTGATTAGTAAGGCTTCAACCTATCTATATAGTGATTAGTAAGGCTTCAACCTTAATTTACTCTCTGACTTATATAACTTTATTTCAGCTTTCTATCGGTTCTGACTTTGGTGCAATAAAACGTTGAATTTATGTGTATATAAAAATAAGAAGATGAGGTATGATTGCCAGTGAGATAATTCTCCACAAGAGACCAAATGACACCGTCATTAACAACTATAGGCTTTCAACAATGAGTTAAACCTATACCGCATAGCCATCTTTCAAAGACCCCGAAATGACAAATGTAAAACAATTCAATCGAGAAAACTAACGGCCTGATATATGTACAAAATAATGAACGAAAAACAAATATGATATACAGCAACAAACGATAACCACTGAATTACAGGCTCCTGACTTGGGACAGTCACATATAGAATGCGACGAGATTAACTTATTTTGAACCCTTCCCTAACCTGGGACAGTGGTGTAACAGTAAAATATAAGAACAAACTCAGTTGAAAATGACTTAACTCATCAGATGGATACAAAGCAGAAATACATCTAACAGAAACACAGAGTTTATGGATGCATTTATTTGAAATAATATATGCATCTTAAATTTTATAACATCGTTTGGCAAAAATTGACCCAAAAGAGACTACTCTTAATGATCGTATAATTTTGACCTTTTTGAATTCTTTTAATATAGCTTCTTTAGCTATTTCTTGTACAGCACTTCTTAAATGGTTTTCTCCGATGGTCCACAAGGTATAGCTGGATATACTTTAAAACTTATATCTGTATACTTTTTATTTTACTTAAAATGAATTCAATATTAATTCATTACAATTTTATTAATGTCAATTGACACTAATATTAAGTGACATCAAACAAATGTACACTAACAACATATCCTTATTCTTAAACTAGTGACATACTTGTCTGGAAGCATCTCTACAAAAGTTAACATGTTCATAACCAGTTCTACATATGTAATTATTCGTACCTACATCAACTTGTTATTAACAAAATTAATTATTGAAGTAGATACTGTAGGTGACCTTTACCCTGGATGCTGATTGGATTACTCTACAAAAGTTTATAATGTCCTTCAGAATATGCCGGTCGTTCATTCGGTGAAAATTTAGCAATAACATTTCGATTTAAACATGTAAACTTTTCCTTTTGGCACAAATTAAAAAATAAAGTAATATCATTTATATTTAAACATGGGAACATCTGCTTGTGTAACAAATTGGAACTACTTCAGATAAACCCACATGGAATGGTGCATTGATTTAGACCAACAGAGATTCTGCATGTATGGCTATGGGCACTTCGTTCATTATAAAAGCCTTCAGTAAAATACAAATTAATACAAAAACTCTTGGTGGTGTTTTAATTATTTACTGGTTATAATTGCCGCATCCTTATTTGTATTTATTTGTAGTCGATTATCTCACTTTACCTGACATGTATCAACCAATACAGGCAAAATAGTGGAAATTAAATTAGATTGTTTAAGAATATTGTCTTAAATTTTCTGCGCCAATTCATTATTCACATTCCATGCCATGCACTCCTGATGTGGTTCTGTCAATGTTAGCACATTGACTTCAAACCGACCTATACAAATAAAAAGATTATTGATTTGCACTTCTGAAAAATAAATAAAAAGAGTTAAAAGTTGTTACTTTTATTCATTTCACTATAACTTTCTATACTCACTGTAGCAATTTAATTTTCCACTCCTAATTCTTGAAGGGATGACTTTGTATTCAGGCTGATTCGTGGTCACCGTGTCTAAGTAGGCTGTCTCTCAGGTATATCAATTTTACAAGCACACAGTCGTAAAGATTATTTCTTTTATCGAATCTGGTGTAGACTGTGGCTTCCAATTGATGGCAACTTTAAAGACATGATTTATACTTTCAGCGTTGTTGTTGGTCCAAAGTTTTTCTGATCTTATTTTCTTAAGTCGACAAATGTTTTATACGTGGTTTCAAGTTGTCAATGAAATAATGACCAAGCCTCGGATACTTATCAATTTGCTCCTACTTGACTTATCTTTAAACTCGACAGTGTTGTGTGCATTTACTACTAAGTCTTTCCCAATTAGTTGATTACGTTCTTTTACTTCTGCAGATAATGTTTTAAGTTGTCATTCAAATGTTTTGTACAAAGGATACTGATAAACAGGTTAATAAATCCAGCACAAAAGGTCAAGTACAAAATAACTGTGTCAATGATTAAAATAAATATGGGAAAATGAGCACAATTTCGAAAGCAAATTGATGTTCCGTAAACACGTGATTTATACCATGGGATTCTATTCTATGTATACACTGTATTTAAAAGAATGTAGATGATATTACTGATAATAATTGATTACTTTTTACTGAGTTTTTTCCCTGGAGATTCAGTAAATAATAACAGGGATACTCAGGCTAACGCTGTAATCCGAATAAATTGTTAAAACAGCAGATATGTAATAAAAGATATTAACTTTAAAAAAAAACAGTGGATACTGGTTGCTTGTGGAAAGGCATCTTTAGTCATCTCATTCTCATCATCCAAGTTCGTACCTCCAAACTTTATTTTAAACTCGAGACGACAGATGAAAGAGAAAATGCATAATACGTTTTGTAGGATGCATCTTTGTGCAGGAAAAGCGGACTAATAAATATTGGGTGATTTTAGTATCTTTATTTATAAAGGAATTTCCGTTTTGAATTTTCCTTGAAGTTAGGTATTTATGTTATTTTACTTTATTTT
Source organism: Mytilus coruscus (assembly GCA_017311375.1). Lineage (NCBI taxonomy): Eukaryota > Metazoa > Mollusca > Bivalvia > Mytilida > Mytilidae > Mytilus > Mytilus coruscus. The sequence goes on from CM029601.1 coordinate 87,403,677, forward strand.
ACAACTCTTTGATGTTTTTAGACTAAGGCAGTCACGAAAACCTCAAATTAAAATTTCTGTCCACACCTACAGCACCATTAGACCTCGCAAGAAACATCTTAAAATCGGTTAGTATAACAGAGGGTAGATGACACTTGTCCTTTTTTATGAATAACAAATGGATGGTCGTTTAGCATACTCAGAACTTCGAGATTTCGTAGGCTATGTTGTTTCTATTGGATGGTTGGTTTGCTTCCTTTGCCAGTATTTTGCATTTTTTATTTGATTAAGTGTCATGAGGAGTGTTCATGGAATTGTCTTTATTCAATTACCGGAAGATCTCTTTTGGCTTTTTCGGCTGAAATCGTTTTGTACTTGGCTACTCGTACAAAGCAATATCTTTTAATGTGGTATTTGTTGTCGAAAACTAGGAAACATGTTTCTTAAATGCACTATTTGATTTTAAACATGTTTCATAGCGATGCATAGTGACGACATCAGATTGCGATGGTTGAGGTTTCTAAGGTGTCCATACCACTTGAACTTTTTGGCGTTGCTTTAAACAGTACTGATTATTATTTTTTTGAAAAATTGTCCTAAAATTGTCACTTAGCAAATAGTCTTGTAGATGGGTGTTAAGTTTATTGTCGTTGTTACGGACTAGATACCATGAATTAGATGAGAGACAGTCATCAAAAACTTTTTCTTTCTTATTTATATATGAAAACATTCTCTTGCAGACATGAATTTACAAAGAGGGAGAATATTAACACCATCAAAAGTTGGGTATTCGTCATTATCATTATCTGCAACTGACAGGACGGTTGAGGACTTTGTATAATATTAGAGCTGTTCATTTGGTTCGTCAATGTTATCGTCATCTGCATCTGATAGGACTTTTGAAGAATGTGTAATACGGTAGGACTGTTGATCTGTGTCATGAAAATTATGCCTCCCGCTGAGAGGTTTGACTGTTTTTAGAAAAGAATCTGATGGCAAATTATTGACGAAATCAAAGTACAAAATCAATATAATCTATTCACTTGGATATTTACTAATATTAAACAATAAATCAGTACAGCTGACAAAATACAAAAATAAAAGCAATTAACCAGCGTGTCAGTGAATAATTATATATCAATAATATTTAACCCTATATCAATTCCTTTATCTAAACTTTAACCCCAATTTCCTAAAAAGGAAAGTTTTACATCTGAGTTCTGGACAATCTTAACTTTGCTTACCGTTTTATTTTTCGTCCGTTGATTGAAAACATGAATCACGCCCCATTTCCCGCTATGCAAATCATTTAGCAGAATTATAAAAGCAAAACAATAACATCTTTAAGTTTCATCATAGTATAATTCCTAATCATGCAATTCAGAAATAGTTATATACAACTTTACAACGAGCACATACATTCTAATTAATAAATAATCAAGAGATTATGTTTTTCTTTGTTGATATATTTGTTTTTATTGTGATTAAGATTATAACACGATGTTGACTGCTGTATGTCTATTTTTGATATTTTTGCCTATAATATCTGTTGATTTTGTTCAAATATTGTTGTCAATATAATTTTGCCATTTGATAAGGAACTTTCCGATTTGAATTTTCCTTGGAGTTCGGTATGTTTGTTATTTACTTTTTTCAAAGAAGAATAACTCCAGCACCAGAGTTCAAGATATAGATTTGGGGAATTTTCATTACGAACATGAAACTTCGAGTAATAAATATCACTAGAAAGTAAGTTTCAACAATATATATAAGTTCCACTTTCCACTTTCATTGATCACGTCAGTTAAAAGAAACCGATCAAACTAATTACAGTCGATTAATAACATGCAAATTCCCCTTAAATGGAAAGACTCGAGTCAATTTTACAACACTGCACCCCCCCCTGAAAATCTATTTTATATATAAATAACTATTTGACTCTATATATGCTCATTGACAATGTATACAAATGTTTGAAAAGTATACATTATCTGTCATATAACATATTGGACGGAGGACTTCACCTCTTAGTACCCCAATTGTAGTGTTTAAAACTGTGGAATGGACTTCACCATTTAACTCCACTTTAAATATACGTATTACAATTTAATGACAAAAACCAACTTTTTGTTTTCTAAAATCATTTCAATTAAACTACATTGAAAATAAGTTTCGATCACCATAAAAATCTTTGAGTGATTATTTAGTTAACTTCTTAACAAATTTAAGAAAAAATAGTTTTGTGATCAACCGAGGAATATACTCCCTTATTGGTGTGCACAAAGCCTAATCGATTTATCTAAAATTTCAGACAATATACTAAAAATATCAACATATCAGAAAACAAATGTTTTTCATTTCTAAAAAGAAAGTTATATGAACTTTACAACTCAAAACACCTGAAAAATGATTACAATTAAAACAACAAACATACAATGTCATATTACAAGTTTCAAAATAGTTTTTTTAACTAAACTCTTCATCTTCTTGGATGGTGGGCTGGATGTCTCTCAAAACGGTATCCTGTTTTCTTTTGCAACTTTTCCCCTCCTCCAGTCTTCCTTTTATCAGGTTGTTGCTCTTTCTTATCACGGACCTGATCTTCCCACATTTCATTGAAACCTTGAATGAATGGTTCATTACCCTTAAGTTCTTGTTCAACTCACTAATTTCTCTGTCCCTACAGACAACTTCTTCTCCAATCTAACAATGTAATCAGCCTTTTATGATCTGTTTTTAATTTTTCAATACTTTCCTGGTTTTCCTCTGTCTCACATGCTGTTGATTCTATCACTGTTTCATTGTATACTGCATAATACTTATTTTTTTCTAGTAAAACGGGAACTAAATTTGGCTCTGGATACATTTACTTTCCCTCTTTAAGGGTTAATTCCTCTTTCCCCATGTTAAATTATACGAGTCACTAGATTTATCTTAATATTCATTGGACTGGGGGTTTTCTTTTGCTAATAATACATGTGGTCTAAATGTTGTTTGATGTCTGTAAAAACTTTCATGTTTTTTGGGGGTTTTTTGCACTAAAGGAACATAGAGTACAGAAATATGGCACCTTCTTTGATGGTGCATGATTCCATATCACATGGCGAATGGCTAAATTCTTCGAACCTTCAAATTCACAATTACTGCAATTGCAGATATAATCAGATATCATAAACTGTAAAAATATATCTATATACATCTATAATTACATAAGATGTAAATTTCATATCAGTCTTGATTGGTCAATAGCCTATGAAATTGAAATTTCATGGGCCAATAACATTTACAATTACCGGGACTACTTTTTTATTGATCGGTTATGTACACAAATTGCTCATAAATGCCGACAATGAACATTGTAATTTACATGTGTCCGAGATGTAGTTTTTATAATTAATAAAGATTGTTTTAAAATCCAACACAATAATAAATGTATCAATAACTATAATAAAAAGTTTTGTCGTATAGATCGTTAGTAAAACTAACTGATGTTTTAATATCAGAAGTTAATACTAGAAAAATCGTCTGCTCCTGCTAATAGCAAGTTTTCGCACCAACAATGTCTGATCAGGGTAGTCTGGGTAAAATATCTGGGGAATCTACCGGCAGAAATATCATCCGACGATGAAGAATATATACTAGCTAACATAGGCAGTTTTGAGCTGCAACCTGTTGATTTACTCCACAGAAATTGAGCTTATTCCTGAGCAGAACCTCCCACCATCTGAGCTACAAGAAACAATCCAGCCAGGTCCATCAACTGGCCTACAGACCCAGGACTCTGTGTTGCCATCTTGCCCTAAAAGATTCAAGCAAATGGAAGAGAATGAACTCCAGTTTCTTCAAAATAACTTCCATCAGTCCAAATCAACAAAACTGAACACAAAATGGGGAGTAAAACTGTTTCAGGGTGCGTTTATATGAATAGATTATGTTATTTTTAATTAAAAAAAGAATTTTAAACTCATAAAAAATGGAAAATGAATAATCATAACTTCTGTCTGCTTTTCATCGAGCTATGCGATATAAGAAATTTCCTAAATTGTGATAACCAGAATAAACAAATTCTCTTATTTTTTTTTATATCTGATAACTTCTTAAATGCTGTAAATTCAGAAATTATTGAACATATTTATGATTCAATGAGATTTCGTCATTTTAGACCAAAATGTGATTTTTTTCCGATATTGAGAAAAATCATGCTTCATTCATACAAAAAATTCCAAAATGTGAGTTTAAATTATTGCAATTTCAACCGTCACATTTTTTTCAATAATTTCTGAATTTACAGTATCCAGAGCACAGCAATGTATAATGCCAAAAAATACAAAAACAAAACAAAAACCTTGGATAACTTTCTTTAAACATTAACCTTAGCAAGGATTCGAACCCTGATTTCCTCTTGATTTCAACAGTTGTAATAACCATTATACTACTGTTACAAATAAGGGTAAGGGTTAAGGGTGATAAGTATATTTATGTAAAGCCATGATTATTCTTTTCTTATTATCCAGACTGCACTTTCTCTGTTTTACTTTGCTCGCGGCCGTTACAGTCTGAATAATTTATTGTGTGACTGAGATTGTATGTACGAACACTGTTATATTTCAGGTATCGTGTCCGAATTATATTATTATTGTATGTATTTATTGTTATATTTATTGGGAATGATAAGATATAGAGTTCGTCTCACTGTTTGTCCAAAAGGGGTCCCGACATGTTCCCAGCTTTATTTCTCCCCGGGTTATCATTGTCACGCTTTCTCACCTTTATCGTATATTTATATAAGGGTTATATATTGTAACTGGGCATATCCTTTGTTAATGCAAAGCTTCCATCGTCCCCTTTTCCTTTTATTCCCTAGACTTATCCTACGTTTACTGGAGGCCGCCATTTATTTACCTTGTGTGCGCATGTGCTTGCCGTGGGAAAAAAAGACGACACACGACCTATAACCCTGTGGGCAATCAACCAATCAATTACCGTAGAATGGCCCACTGATACCATGGGGATGTGGGTTGTGGGCTCTAAGTATAAAAAGGGCATCTTTCGTCCACTCTTGTTCTAAGATTGCGGCCCGATACCAGGGACTTATTGTACCTTAACCCTGTGCTTAAATACCAGAGCAATACCACCCGCAATCGATACAAATCACCACCAGATTATTCTGAGTAGGTTTCCCCGTATAATATATAGACTGTCCTGTGTGACCTAGATTATTTTACTACGTCTAGACTGCATTTACAACCGAAATACCAAATACCATGATTGACGCTTGACGTTCCAAGGGGGGTCTCTGTACAGTTTATTGCTCTGGGGTTTTCACATTATATATTTGGATGAATTATTATCTATGTGAACATATTAAATGAATTGAGAGTTGATTTTGACTCTGTTATCCTTCATTGTGTTTCAAAGAAAACCAGTGCCTTTGCCATGCTACCAATGGTGAAAAACCAGTTTTGTATCTACAATACCAGTAGAAAGAAATATAAAACCTGATACCAAGGTTGTCCTATAATATTAATTTTGTCTTATAACAGTTTGAGGTCTACAGACCCGAACCGTAACATTTGGTGTCCGGCAGTGGGATTTCGAAAATTAAAACCATACCTCAGTGAGAGACTGTGTGAACTTAACCTTATGATATAAATTTAAGGACCAAGTTAAATTTTATTGTTGTAGTATACTTACCAAGTTTAATAAATAATTATAAATTGTATAATTAAAAACTGAAAATGAATCGGGGTGAGGGTTCAGAAGATGAAATTGAAAGTAGGAGTATTTCTCCACTTAGTGGAAGTTCAAGAGCTAGCACACCTGAGATAATTTCACCTTCACAGATCAAATTTCAGGGGACAATCTTTAACAGACATCTCAGTTCAATGAAATTAAAATACAAGTTGACAAAATGACCAGTCAGGTAAATTTTAATACCAAAACATACAAATGCTTAAAACAGATATTGGAAATCTTGACAATAAGATAGATTACCAGATGACACTTATTGATAATAGACATCATAGTAATGAACAAAATATGAAAAGACAGCTTGAAAACACGAAGAAACAATGAAAAGAAATTTAGACAGCAATAATAGCCTACTCAATAATATTGAAACTATTCTGACTAGAAGGTTCGGTACAGAGAGTGAGCAAGAAAACTCTCCTAAATCACCTGTTAGAACCAATATAAATAGTCCAAGTGTAACAAATGGACAAACCTCTATAACAATAATAACAGATGGTGCTAATTACAACACTGTAATCTCCCAACCAAATTTACCAAGAACTAGTACCTTATATGGCCCTGAAAATAGTCCAGCAGTACAACTTACCAGTACAAGTAACACTAGTGCCTTTGTACCTATTACAATACCTATACAAGTACCACACACTGTGAGCAAACCAGTTGCCTCGTACAACCCTCACCAGAGTAACTCAAATGTCAATATTGGCTACACCAAACCATTCACATATGATGGCAAGTCAGACAGGTTCATTTCGACACTGTTTCAAAACTTAACAACTGGCCTGATGAAATAAAAGTATTAAAACTTATTTCTTGCATGCAAGGGGCTGCTTTAGCCACAGTAGGACATATAGATACTAATAACCCACCAAGTTATAATGAGCTAATGCAAACTCTAAATAAGAGGTTCTCCCCTCCTAACCAGTCTGAAATGTATATGACCCAAATTGATGCTAGAATTAGGAAAAGAGGTGAGTCCTTACCAGAATTAGCCCAAGATATTAAAAGACTTGTACGCCTGGCTAATCCAACAGCCCCACTAGATGTTCAAGATAACCTAGCATACAGAGCATTCCGAAATGCACTTAATGACCAAGAGCTTGAATGGGCAATTGTCCAGACCAGCACTGATACCATTGATGAGGCACTACACCTTGCCCTCAAATATGAGGCCTATCATTTAAGCAGAAAGAGGCCCTCCCTAAGATATCAGACCAATGAACAAAATACCAAAACCTCATTTACCAGGGAAAAAGATGACCTATCTAACCTTTGTTATTACTGCCATAAACCTGGTCATATTGCCCAAAAGTACAGAAAGAGGCTTTTTGATCAGAAAAATGTTCTAAATGATGTACAAAACCTAAATAAACAACCAAGGCAACCACTTGGGGACCAGGAAAACTAATTGGAGCTGAAAGTAAGGGTCAACTTTCAGCTGTAGGAAAAGAAAATAATCCTAGACCCATCTTATTTCAACTTAAACAAGATAGTAATGAAGGATTATTTATCACTTTATCTATTCATAACCAAAATGTTAATTGTTTAATGGATACTGGTTCATCAATGAGTGTCTTAAACACTTCTATATATAATCATTTTTCACAAAAAGTAAAAGTACGTTTGAGGCCATATAAGTGCAACTTACGAATGGCAAATGGCAGTTATGTGGTACCATTAGGTGTCCTGTCCCTACCAATAAAATTAGGGAACCAGATTATTCAGCAAGAGATGATTATTGCAGATATTGAAATACCAGCTGTTCTTGGCTATGACTTTATGGTGAAAAATAAATGTGTAATTGACATTGTCAAATGTACCTTACAATCAAACAATCAGACCATTACTTGCGAATTAGAAATTAATTATCTAGTTTATTCAGAATTATAATTTTTCAGAAGGTCACCATACCTCTTCGTAATGAAATGGTTAAAGCCAACATTAATGAGGGTGCAACTGGCAAGGCAAACCTAGTTATTGATTCAACAGCTGAGTTATTACAAGATAGGGGCATTCTTGTGGCCAAAGCTTTATACAGGGGGGAACAAAGTGAGCTACCTTTAAGGGTGATAAACCTGTCAGATAGTCCACAAACATTAACCAAAAACAGTTGGGCAGCCAATGCTGAGCTGGTACCAGATCAGAACATCATGAATGATACCACCAATGATGAATCTGAGGGAATACCACAATTTAAGGAGATTTTTGATAGGTGTAAGAATCTTTTGACACCTGAACAAACCGGTACTCTGAGAGATCTTCTTCACAAAAACCAAAAAGCTTTCTCCATGTCCAAGTATGATATAGGTCTTACTGATATTGTTCAGCATAAAATAAATACCAATGGGGCCCCTCCTGTGAAACAAGCACCTAGACGATTACCCATCGCCCAAAGGAAGGAGGTTGAGGTTGAAATCAATAAAATGTTAGATAATGATAATATACGACCAAGTCTGTCACCTTACAGCAGTCCTCTTGTAATAGTAAGAAAGCAGAATCATCTATTAGGGTCTGATGTGATTTTCGCAGAGTAAATTTTGATAGTGTAAAAGATTCATACCCTAGCCAAGAATAGACGATTCCCTCGATGCTTTAAGGGTAACGGCTGGTTAAGTACTCTCGATTTGGTCAGCAGTTATTACCAAGTCGCCATGCCATGTACCCTCAAGATGCTCCAAAAACTGCTTTTGTTACATCCCAGGGCTATTTGAGTTCAAAAGAATGCCTTTTGGCCTGTGTAATGCAGGGCAACTTTTGAGAGACTGATGGAATATGTTTTGGCAGGACTCCAATGGGAGATCTGTATCGTTTACCTTGACGATATAATCGTATTTTCAAAATCTTTTGAGGAGCATGTTACCAGACTCCAGACTGTTTTTGATAGATTATATACTGCTGGCCTAAAAATAGCCCCCAAAAGTGTTATCTTTTCCAGAAACAAGTTACCTTTTTAGGACATGTCGTTAGCAGCGAAGGTATTTCCCTGACCCGTCAAAGGTTGATGCTGTAAAGGAATGGCCAACCCCTACCAATATAAAAGAAGTCAGAAGTTTCTTAGGTACCTGTTCCTACTACAGGAAATTTATAAGAGATTTTTCTAAAATTGCTAGCCCTTTACATAGATTGACCCAGAAAAACGTTCTTTTTAAATGGACCTCTGAATGTGCTGAAGCATTTTTAATTTTAAAAGATGCTTTGACAACTAGCCCCATATTAATATATCCTACTCTAGATAAGGAATTTATACTGGATACAGATGCCAGCGGTACCGGAAGTGGAGCAGTTCTTTCCCAAATCGGTGATGATGGCAAAGAACATGTAGTTGCCTATTACAGTAAATCGTTTAGTAAACCTGAAAGGAATTATTGTGTGACTAGACGGGAGTTACTAGCCATAATAAATGCAATTAAACATTTTCACCATTATTTATATGGTGTACATTTCTGTGTTAGAACGGACCATGGTGCATTGACATGGATCACAAATTTTAAGAACCCAGAGGGTCAATTAGCCAGGTGGCTAGAAATTTTGGGCACATATAATTATACTATAAAATATAGAGCAGGACTTAAACATGGTAATGCTGATGGTTTATCTAGGAGACCATGCAGTATCTCCTGTACCCACTGTGAAAAACAGGAAAACCAAAAGCAGGCTGAGGAGAAATCAAACAGTCCTGAAATAAGAGCTATGAGTGCTAATAACCAAGACCAAGTAGAGTCAAACCCTATTGCTACCAATTGGGTACAAAGGAAATCAAGAAAAGGGCTGATGGAGTCTCAAATGCAAGACGATCTCATAAATATCGTTAGGCAATGGAAAGAAAACCTTGACATTAAACCACAATGGCAGGAGATATCTCACCTTAGTAAAATACATAAGGCTTACTGGGCCCGATGGGACAGGCTAGTTGCAGTGGATGGAATTTTATACCGCAAATGGATAAATACCATTACTAATGCACAAAGTCTACAGTTTATTTTACCCCATACTTTTAGACATGAAGTTTTAAAACTGCTACATGACGACCCTTTAGCTGGAAATATGGGTATTAAACGGACCACTGCTCGTGTGCGTCATAGATTTTATTGGGTTAGCAACCAAACTTTTGTCGATAAATATTGTAAAAGGTGTAAAGAATGCCAAAAACGTAAGGGACCATCAAAGGGTACTAGGGCGTCAATGAAAACCTATGTTGTTGGAGAGACAATGGACAGAGTTGCAATTGATATATTAGGACCTATACCACAAACTTACAATGGCAATAAATACTTGATGCTCATTACAGACTATTTTACTCGCTATACCGAAGCATATGCAATACCAAATATAAATGACTCGACTGTGGCCGAATTTATATGCCGTTACGGAGTACCCACACCAATCCATACTGATCAAGGTTCCCAGTTCACCTCAGATTTATTTTTACAGTTGTGTAAACTTTTACATATCGACAAAACCAGAAATAGCCCCTTTCATCCCCAAAGTTCTGGTCTAGTTGAAAGATTAAATGGTACAATTGAAGATATGCTGAGCAAAGTAGTCTCCAAAAACCAAAGAGACTGGGATACATATGTGCCTTTATTAATGCTGGCTTATAGATCAGCCCCCTGAAACCTTAGGAGAATCCCCAAATAACATGATGTTTGGTCGTGAAGTTCACATGCCCATTGATTTGATTTATGGTGTTCACTCCCCTGATAGTAAACTATCGAGACCAGAATATATAGACCAATTGACCAGTCGTATGGACAAAGTGCATAATGTAGTAAGGGATAGATTGGTGCATGCCGCTGCTCAACAGAAACGCAGATATGATCTCACCAGTAAAAATTATCAATATAAAGTGGGGGACGGAGTCATGTTAAGGGACTCAAAGAAATATAAAGGAAGAAGTCCTAAATGTCAGTTCAAATGGGAGGGACCCTTTACTGTAATTAAACAACTTTCAGACATTTTATACCAAATTCAAGAAGGACCAAAGTCTAAGACAAAAATTATTCATATCAACCGACTTAAACCATGTAAAGGTTATTGAAAAAGGTGGTACCAACCTCCAGGAGAACCAGCCCTAAATACCAGGGGACAGACAAAGGACAGAACTGATGAATAACGGACAGACCATGACGAATAATTATTTTTACTATTGTGTTATTACAATGTTTAGCATAAACATGATGTTGTGTTTTATATTTCAAAATGTGATGTCATAAAAACATATGGGATATAGAATCTTGAATAATGTCTTTATGGACCAAAACAAAATAAAGTCTTGTTATATATATAATTTTATTTACAAATCTATTGTGTGCAAGTGTTGCCCTCTGCTTGGTTACTATAAGCAGGACGAGACCAATACCTGTCCCATGATATTGTTATAGTAATTGAATGCATATTGCATCTGGAAAATTTCTATAAGGTGCATGTATATATTATCGAGATATATAAACAGATGAATTCGAATGTATCTACACATGAAAGTGTATATATTAATTTCTATCACATGACCAGTGATATTATTTATGAGTACCATACCAATAATTAAAGTATTCGCAAATTATTCATGTTGGATACATGAATTAAAATGTTAGTTGCAAAACTAAATTCAGTGAAGTGTATAAAACTCTTCTATTATCTGTGACTGTGTATTGTTATGTAATGTTATACATTACCAGTAGAAGTACATGTAGTTCATGTAGTTACCAACTATAATAAAAGTTGGACCATTGCGATGTTTTATTTTTAGGGAATGCAAGAAGCTGAGTGTTATTATGTATAAATATATCCTAATCAGACACCCTGTAGCTGCCTGATATATAACTCGTGTTAAATCATTGAATAATACGAAAAATAATTATGTCAGGACCATGTGACCAATGGATCGCTACCTACAATAACCTATTATTCTTTACTTATGAATTTTTCTTCCTCTTATTTTATAGACCATGGATAGACCAGTATGGAATCATCAATGTGAGGACTGTGGGAAAAGATTTCCTACCACAGCAAAGTTACATAAACACAGACGCCACAACCATGGGACTAAGATACAGTGCCGGTACTGCCCCTGGACCTGTAGTTCTGATGATAAATACAGACTCCGACAACATGAAACATCTAGACATGACTATCATCAGTTCTACCCAGAGGACACACCAAGACATACAAGCAGTGTCAGATCATCGGTAGAAAGAGTGGGAAGGACTTTTCCTTCAAGAAGTCAAACTGTAATTACCCATCCCTCTACAATTACCAGTCAAATGCAGTCTGAGGCAGCAATACAACAAATAACAGCACTTCTGGACGAACAAATGCCAGATTTTGCCGAGCTCCTCAATGAGCCAAGAACACCTTCACCAATGAAGAGGTTGAGGAATGAAATGACCACGCCTATACTGTCTCCATCACTTTTAGTACCATCTGACATCCTGTTTAGTAAATATTTAGAACCTGTATCACCAGAACCTTTCAAAGACCCAATGACTTATTCCCCATCAGACCGGCCATTTATTTCACCACCAGAAACTCCAATACCATCAGACTGCACACATACCAACCCTTCATTATCACCAGAACCTCTACAGACTCACCCCTGGATTTGTCGAAGATCATTTCACCAGTAAATGCAGTGTCAACTCAACTAACTTCTATTGATAATGATGAAAATAATGTACCCATAGATTTGTCCAAGAGAACATCAACCCCATTACTAACACCATCACCATTACCATCAACAGTACCATCACCGTTACCATTATCTTTACCATCACCACCTCCACCACTATCAACTCCAACTGAATTACCTTTGGACCTTACCGTAAATGTAAAACAAAACATAGAACCAGCAGAAATTGACTGCACCCGTCCAACCAATAAATGGAGTAATTTAAAAGAAATTGAGGTTGACCTTACTGACAAAATCTACAATGATTTATCTCTGGATCCAGGCTGTTTTTCGCTGGGGCACCATCTTCATATCTCAAGCACCCCTTGCTAAAACTCTACAGGAGCAGATTAATCTATACAGGAGAACCCGCGCCTCTCGTTACTGGAGGAGGCCAATACCCATTGGGACCAGCCGTATAATGACGAAGGAAAGATATTACTTTCCGGACGGAACAGTTCTGGAACTTAGAGACATGTGGACTTCCAACACCACTGAGGAATAGGTATAAATTAGAATATGTAGGATTTTGTAGGTGGCATTTCCTTGTTATTTTTAGTTCGAGGCGTGGGTGGGGGTAATGTTACAAATAAGGGTAAGGGTTAAGGGTGATAAGTATATTTATGTAAAGCCATGATTATTCTTTTCTTATTATCCAGACTGCACTTTCTCTGTTTTACTTTGCTCGCGGCCGTTACAGTTTGGTTAATTTATTATGTGACTGAGATTGTATGTACGAACACTGTTATATTTCAGGTATCCGAATTATGTTATTATTGTATGTATTTATTGTTATATTTATTGGGAATGATAAGATATAGAGTTCGTCTCACTGTTTGTCCAAAAGGGGAGTCCCGACATGTTCCCAGCTTTATTTCTCCCCGGGTTATCATTGTCACGCTTTCTCACTTTTATCATTTATTTATATAAGGATTATATATTGTAACTGGGCATATCCTTTGTTAATGCAAAGCTTCCATCGTCCCCTTTTCCTTTTTTTTCCTTAGACTTATCCTACGTTTACTGGAGGCCGCCATTTATTTACCTTGTGTGCGCATGTGCTTGCCTAGGGAAAAAAAAGACGACACACGACCTATAACCCTGTGGGCAATCAACCAATCAATAACCGTAGAATGGCCCACTGATACCATGGGGATGTGGGTTGTGGGCTCTAAGTATAAAAAGGGCATCTTTCGTCCACTCTTGTTCTAAGATTGCGGCCAGATACCAGGGACTTATTGTACCTTAACCCTGTGCTTAAATACCAGAGCAATACCACCCGCAATCGATACAAATCACCACCAGATTATTCTGAGTAGGTTTCCCCGTATAATATATAGACTGTCCTGTGTGACGTGGATTATTTTACTACGTCTAGACTGCATTTACAACCGAAATACCAAATACCATGATTGACGCTTGACGTTCCAAGGGGGGTCTCTGTACAGTTTTTTGCTCTGGGGTTTTTACATTATATATTTGGATGAATTGTTATTTATGTGAACATATTAAATGAATGAGAGTTGATTTTGACTCTGTTATCCTTCATTATGTTTCAAAGAAAACAAGTACCTTTGCCATGCTACCAATGGTGAAAAACCAGTTTTTGTATCTACAATACCAGTAGAAAGAAATATAAAACCTGATACCAAGGTTGTCCTATAATATTAATTTTGTCTTATAACAGTTTGAGGTCTACAGACCCGAACCGTAACAGTTGGCGTCCGGCAGTGGGATTTCGAAAATTAAAACCACACCTCAGTGAAAGACTGTGTGAACTTAACCTTATGATATAAATTTAATTACAGACCCGAACCGTAACACTACCAAGGTGTGTGTAACAAGAAAGCTAACCAATTCTTATAATTACATGTTTTGCTAGACCTATGAAACTAAGAGATACATTAAAAAAAATGTCGTTTTATTTTCCAATGCATTTGTTGAGACTTTGTCATGGAATAACAAGCTATTGCTTCATGTACATACAATTATCATGAATGATGAATTTTCATCAAGTTCATATGAAAATTAATTCCAAAATTAAGATTTTCTTGTGATGGTTGTATAAAATTATAGATTTCATAAAACATGCATGTAAAGTTATCATTTTGAAACAAAAATCTAATGAAAGAGGGTCGTCAAGGGCGTGTACATGCACGGACGAATGCGAAATAAAATGACCATTTCATGATGAACGAAAAATAAAATATCCTTTTTACCCATTTCATGAAACACTGAATAATGAGCTTCCTGAACGGAAGTACTTCAGTCACTTGAAATAAAAAAGGCAAAACATGTTGCATGAAAATAACCCTATACCAATATCATTAAAGATATCCATGCTATAATTGTTGTCAGTGAAAATAACATACATGTATTTATATGAGATGAACATTTAACGCAGTCATTTTTGAATACACTGTACATGTATGAAGTCAAATGTGTTGAAGCATACAGTATACATGTATTTTTTTTTTTCAGAATGGTGTCTTGAAAGTTAAGTTGTCACTTGGATTTCAACTGTGTCACTAAAATTGACCTCAACAACAAACTTCGACATTTTTATGCCGAGGCAAAACAAAAAAAAAAAAAAAACAGAAAAATACCTTGAAAAAGGTGAGAGCTGCTCTCTACAGGCACTTAAAAGACATTAATAGAGATTTTGATATCGTAAAAGACAACGAATTCAGACGAAGCAACGTTATACTAGATAGTACACTCAAAATGATGGTTGCAATTTGAATTTCACGCCCAACCAAACATAAAGACATTATAGAACTTAAAGACCTCCGGTTGATTAGCACATACATTTTCAAGGACATTAAAGATCCTGTTCTTTTAAGATTAAAAGTATGGTATTGTCTTGCCATTCATTTTGTGTCGAGGGGTTTAGAGTTTCATCGACAATTGAACTTAAACTCTTTTGATTTCAAAGTGGATGTAGATGGTGATGAGTATGTCATGATAAATCATGAAACAACCCAGAAAAACATCCAGGGTGGAGTTTCAAGTGAAGAATCCCCTTCAGACATGTTTATGTACTCTAATGTGGCTGAAAAGAGATTTTGTCTACTTTCTGCACTGAAAGAACTCATAGCAAGGACAGACCCATGTACCAAATCCATTTGTAATCGTACTGTTAAGGACTTGGATGTCAGCAGAGGTGCAAGCGTGTGGTTTACAACCCAAGCTTTGGCAAAACGCACATACAGCGGTTTCATGTCTGATATTTGCAAGAATGCAAAATGCAGTAAGGTCTGCACTGTTTGCGAGCGACAGCTATTCAGTGTATGAACGACGCCGTCCATGAACTGAGACACAATGTACATGACTGGGCATCGAAACGAATCGTCAATAAGAAGTTACAACCGCCATTGTTCCGTAGGCAAAAATAAAATCATTACGTCTTACCTTATCAAAAATTGCAACAGGAAAGATGCCACCTCAGTTCAACCGGCTGCTCCAACTTCGACCGCCCTCTGTCTTGATTCTGGTTCCGTTCAGCAAAATGTGTTTCCTTCAAGTCAGAATACTGCAAACTTGACAAGCACTCTGAATAATGCAGGAATAATGAACAATTCGATGTTCTCCAGCTGTACCTTCCATATTAATCTCCCAAGCACAACTACACATCAATAGTCTAGACACTCACACTTGTGTATCAGGACACAAATTACTACGCGCTGGACATGAACCTTTTGTTGTTTTCAACAGAAAATCCAATATTAGTTATCAAGGCTATCCATTTAGTTTCTGTGCAAAGTTTCCAGAGTTCCTAGAGCCCACTAGAAATTAAAATGTTGATCATTTATTTTACAAATAACAAACATATGTTATTACAGATTTAGAAAATTTTAGGTTTAAAGAGTAGACAACTCATAAAAATATCTGTAATAACACATGCAAGTTATTTCCTGTAATAACCATATAGAGTTATATCCCTGATTGGTGTTTAAGGTTCATCTACACACCAACAAAATGGCAGTGTTTACACCATGAAATTTTCTCTGAATGCAGACAAAACTGTGTAATTTTAATAATTTTAAATCCTAGCAGCACCTAGATATATACAAGTTGTTTTCATTTTGTGTTTTAAAAGAAAAAACTTTTGTGGATTTTGCTAAACATTTTCTTTCCTTGCCTCAGGTGGTGTAAAATAAACAAAGTCTGGTGAAATCTTTGATATGGTCCCCTCAGGTAATTATTGTATTGTATCATATTGATTGATATGGACAATTAATAGAGGACAATAGAAATCTACTCACAACAAAGGTGATTTAAATAGTGTAAATGAGTGGACTGTATCAAAGAAAACTCAGGTGTTTGTTTATTTCACCATCTTTTGTGGCAAGGAAAGAAAATGTTCATCAAAATCCATAAAGTGTTTTAACTTTAAAACATAAATTGATGTAACATTTATTTATCAAGGTGCTGCCAGGCTTTAAAACTTTAAAATTACACAGTTTTGTCTGTACTCGAGAAATTTTCATGGTGTAAACACAGCCATTTTTGTTAAAGAGTATAGATGAACCTTAAAAGATTAAAAAGGGGGTATTTATTATCATGATTAAGACGTAGGTGTCTTGATCCTGATGTTGCTGTTGACATCTATCAAAGGGGGTCCATCATACTGTTATTTATTCTGTTTGAAACCTTCGGGAACCCCTGTATAAAGTATTAAGTTTAACAAATTTTACTAATAGTGGTAGTCCAAATAATTATGACGTCTTGAAGGCTATTTTAAATTTTG
Source organism: Mytilus coruscus (assembly GCA_017311375.1). Taxonomy (NCBI): domain Eukaryota; kingdom Metazoa; phylum Mollusca; class Bivalvia; order Mytilida; family Mytilidae; genus Mytilus; species Mytilus coruscus. The sequence goes on from CM029601.1 coordinate 87,420,821, forward strand.
CTTTGACGCCTTCCTGCGACGATGTAAGGCGTCAAAGAAAAAATATAATAGCCTTTCAAGACATCATAATTATTTGGACTAGGATAGTGGGTAATCTAATGGCAAAGATTGAAACCTGAACCTGATAGGCACCACTACAAACAATTATTGTGTTGTCATGTTTTCACAACAGTATAAATGTGTAAATAACAAATACTTTTTACAAACCTCAGACCTTTCTTTGATAAAATTGAATGACAATGTGGTCAGCCGCCTAACAGTCACAAGGTTCATTTTGATATCCTTATAAATGTCATATAAATTGAAAAGATAAAAAAGGTGTGGTCAGCCGCCTAACAGCAATTAACAGTCATACGCTTCATTTAATATCCTTATAAATGTCATTTAAATTGAAAAGATAAAAAGGTTAACATAAATATTATTTGTATTTTTCTGCGGGAGGTGATAATTTTAAGTCTCTACTATAATATATCTTCATCCTCTATCACACAATATGTGTGAGGACAAATGTAACATTAGCTCTAGTCTAGTATAGTCTGGAGAACCTAAAGTGTCTGAAGCATATAATAATGAATCCTATTTATTGCAAAGGATTTAGTACCTGTTTTTTACAATTTATAGTTCATTTCATTTTTTTTTATTTTCAGTTTCCAGTTGGCATGCTTCCTGTTGTTGTTGGAATTAATTTGATTTGTCACAGTTAGGGGAAGTACTAGTATGTTGATTTCAATATAACATCTTGGACTTCCTCTCTTGTTTCAATTTCATTTTCATCACATTTACTGTCCCCGCTGGCTAATAGTTAAGTATGAACATGGTGATCTCTGATCAATGTTCAAACAAAAGTAAGTGTATTCTTAACTTATTACTTGTATGATACATTGTATGTATGAAATGAGCCTTATTAAACAAACTCCAAATTAAAATTAGAAAAAAAAAAAGGTTTTCATGATACCATCCAACTTTTTGAAAAATTGGAACAGAGAAGCTAGTTGTTTTCCTACCAATATGAATGATATTAAACATGAAAAACTGTATTTTAATTTTAACTTTCTAAATGCAGTGCCATCTTTTATTTTTACTCCAGATTGAGAGCTTATGATAGAAATGCAAATTTCCGGGGTGTTCCTGTTAACTTGCCAGAACCATTAGATCCACAGTGGCCTTTGACAGGATTCCAGCAATTACGGTCTGAACATAAAATTATGCTACCAAAACTCACAGCAGAACAAATAGAGGGGTATTTCCTATATCGGATGGCAGAAGATCGACAGGCTAGTGGAGATATCAAGGCGTTGGAAAAAGGGAGAAAAATGTTCGAATCGCATAGAATTTTAGCCTGCAGCTTTTATCAGAGTGGCCAAAACACTTTCTTAAGTGGAATTGTTGGTGCAGCAATGAGACATAAGGTTTCCTTAAATTACAAATTCAGACATATAACACATTATTTCATTTATTTTACTACTAGGGGGATTTGACTGCATATGATCATGAGGGCCTCACACATTTGGTGCTTAATTTATATTTATCAATTTTTATACGACCGCAAAAAAATTTTGCGGTCGTATATTGGTATGACGTTGGCGTCGTCCGAAGACACATTGGTTTTCGCACTCTAACTTTAGTTTAAGTGAATGGATCTCTATGAAATTTTATCATAAGGTTCAATACCACAAAAGGAAGGTTGGGATTGATTTTGGGGGTTATGGTACCAACAGTAAAGGAAAAAGGGGCCAAAAATAAGCATTTTTGTAACTTCCAGACATAACTTGCGTGTTAGTGTATGGATCTCTCTGACATTGTACCACAAGGTTCCATATCACAAAGGAAATGGATATATGCAATTATAGGTCACTTTTATAAAGGACCTTCAACAATGAGAAAATTCCACATTAAATATGTGAAATAATTCAAATCTTAAAAATGGGCGCCTCATTTATAACAAAACATTTATGAAAAACACATTTGACAAGGCTTTCTTAATCTTTATGAATGCATGCTTTTAAGTGTTGATATTATTATGAAAGTAATACAATTCCTTCTACCTGTAGGTTACATACAACTATAAAATTAAAATTGATAGATGTACTGGGGAACCATTAAATTCTCACTGTGAATGCCCCTGCAGAAAAGGACCACATGGTACATGCAAACATGTTGCTGCTGTCATGATGATGCTGATGCACTTTATTCAAACAGGAGACGTACAGGTGGAAAAGTGCTGCACAGAAAACCTCCAGACTTTTCACAAACCTAAAGCTTTCTACAATGGTATTGTAAAGTAGTTCAAAATTCTAGAAAAACCAAGTTAACTAACAAATCATGCATTTTAGATTAACTGATAAAGAAAAGTGCTTAAAATACTATTTCCAATAGTGGGTATATGTTATCTGTTGTCATTTGTCCACAATTAACTTTTTTCGCTCGCTCGGCCATAAGGGCCAGTGTGAGTTTTTCTCTGTCATAGTTTGATTAACTTTCAAAAACATTTTCTCTGTAGCTGCTTAGTAAATTGAAACCAAACATGATTACATACTTGAGTACTAGGCAGAAAATGATTAAGAAATGAAAAACTTTGCAGTGCCCCATTTTCCAAATTGGAAAAAACTAGATACAAAATAATTTATTAAGACCTAGGTCACATGACACAGTCAGTATAATTGCAAAACATCGACAAATCCTGCAAAATAATGTCAAAGGAACCTATTTTTAGTCCCCTACCGACGAAGTCGAAGGGACTTTAGGTTTGCACCCTCCGTCTGTCTGTCCATCTGTCAGTCTGGCAAATCATTTTTCCAGACTTTTTTTCTTCGTGCTTGAAGATATTGATTTGATATTTGGTTTATTGATTTATCATGACAAGTTACAGATCAAGTTGGAATTTTGTTACAGTCTGATAATTTTGTGCAGAGTTATGGTCTTTGGACATAGAAAATTTACTTAAATAATCAGTTTTCAACAGTTTTTCTCATCATGCTTGAAGATTTTCACTTGATATTTTTATGTAGTTTACACCATGATAAGTTATAGATCAAGTTAGAATTTCGTTCCATTACAATGAATTTGTAACGGGTAGGGGACTATGTATTGCCATGCAATACTCACAGAATGTTTGTTTTTATTCAAATCAACAAATGTATTTTTTTTAGGATCACCAGTAAAGACACAAAGTATTCCATCTAAAAGGAAACATTTAGATAGTATCCTGGATGATCCACGACCAGCAAAGTTCCATAATTTGAAGGGGTACAATGATCATGTCAGAAATTCATTGATTAATTTTTGCTCAACAACTTCCATGGATATATCCTTACGATATATATATCCCAAAGCAGATTTACAAAATGCAGTTCATGACCATGACTATCTTGAAAGGCCATTTGCTGAGTATTGGATAGATAATGCCCTTATGGTAAGTCTAATAATGGATTTCAAAAATATATGATGATCATGAACAACCAATGAGACGAAGCTTGCCATCAAGTTATTTATTCAATAAATATTAATCTGGGATAACTTGTAATTTTTTCTCCTCATATTATAATCTTTAAAAAAATTGTATATATTTTTACACACATATTTTATAATTAAAGTCAGATGGCACGTGATGCATGCATAGTAAGAACTTCTGACCACATCATCAGAAACATTCTTCTTGTGACTTTGAGATGAAGAACAGCAATGAAAGCACTGTTCCTTTGCTTGTTGTTTTGTGTTTTATGCTGTGCATTTACTGATATTCCCCATATCCTTTGTTTTTCTATCAATAATTTGTTTGATATTCATGAGATCCTTTATCTTAATTAACATTTGTATATGGTATTCACAGACTATGAATTCTTTGTGCTATTTTGTTGGGTTTTTTTTTTTGCTCTCTGGCAAACTTTTTTATTGCATTGAATTGCATTAAATAGCAGAACCCTGGTATACAATTGTAACCTCTTCATTCTCAAATTTATACTTGATCATGAACCAAAGACATGTATTTGTAAATTTATATTACTAGCAATTAATATCTATCTGTTTCTGCTCTAAATAAAGGTTTGGAAAAGAACAAAACCAACTTAATTCATTTCGTTGAAGGTTACTGAAAATGAATGCAAGGCAATAGAGAAATGTACAAGAAAGCAAAGTAAATGCAATGAGTGGTTCCGTCACAGAAAATGGAGATTGACTGCTTCAAGATTTGGTGAAATTACCAGGATGACATGCAGAAGAAACAAAACAAACTATGCAAAACTTTAATCAATAGCCATAAAATAGTTAGAAAGTGTTTGTTACATGGAAAACAATTTGAATCTAAAGCTATTTGCAAATTTGAGGCACAAAAGGTGTAAAATGTAGGCCCTCAGGCCTGTTTGTTCGACCAGATTTCCCATTTTAGGAGCTTCACCTGATGGCATTATTGATACTGATTTTTAATTGAAGTCAAATGTCCATACAATGGAAGGAATGATAAAGTGTTGCCAGGAAAATTTTTCCTTTCCTTTACAGAAATAAATCTGGGAAATAGCTCTAAAGGAGATAAGCACCTATTATGCACAAATTCAAGGGCAATTGTTTATTGCAAAAGAAAATACTGCTATTTCATTGTGTACACTTTTGTAGATCTGTTTGTGCAAGTAGTCGATTATGATGAAAATTACTGCCTTAACTCATTAGTGCCTAAATTAACTATGTTTTATGAGAAATACTTCAGACCATATTTAGCATCTTTGTTATAACTCTCAATGTTCAAACATTCCCATGTTATTTGGTATGTTGAAAACAGCACGTACAAATTAAAAATTCATTGTACTTTTAGATTAGATAATTGCTGCATCTTTGGTATTTAATAAAAATGGATTGATTAGGAATTTTCAATTGTCGATTTTACCAACAAATTAATATTTTTACTCTTTCCATATAGTTTTCATACATGTATCATAAATTTAACATTCTAAATGAAATTTAACAATTTATAAACATTAAAATTTAAAACAATCATGACAATGAATGAACTAAAACTTTTTTTCTTTCAAAATTTTGAATTAACTTACTTTATGTAGGTGTAACTCAGAAATGAAATTACATGGAATAAAAATGACTATACAATACTATACAATGTTTGATCCATTTAATGACATGGGTGCATAAACAGAATGTGCCAAAATTTGGGAATCATGATTAATTTAATGTTTGGTCAAGTAAAATAATTAGCAAGAAAAATATCAATTTGGAAATCAATCTTATTCTTGGAAATTTTGCAAGTCAATAAATAAATTTTTCAATATCTTCAATATCTATTGAAAATTATGTTTATGTCAGTAGAATAAACTATAAAAATCTCATTTTTGTCTAGCCTGCGACTTTTGTCACAAAAGCGAGACATAGAGATCCTACATTCCGTCGTTGGCGGCGTCCACAAATATTCACTCTGTGGTTAGAGTTTTTAAAATTTATAACTTTCTTAAACTATCCTGGATTTCTACCAAACTTGAACAGAAGCTTGTTTATGATCATAAGATGGTATCCAGAAGTAAATTTTGTAAAAAAATTCCTGTTTATCCGTATTTTACTTATAAATGGACTTCGTTTTCTGCCAGTTAACATTACATTCACTCTGTGGTTAAAGTTTTAAAATTTTAATAACTTTCTTAAACTATCCTGGATTTCTACCAAACTTGGACAGAAGCTTGTTTATGATCAAAAGATAGTATCTAGAAGGAAATTTTGTAAAATTTATTTCCTGTTTTCCTATATTACTTATAAATGGACTTAGTTTTTCTTCCAGTTAACATTACGTACAGTCTGCAGTTAAAGTTTTTAAAACATTTATTAGATTCATAAACCATCCTGGATTTTTACCAAACTTGGACAGAAGCTTTTTACAATCAAAAGATAGTATCTAGAGCAATATTTTTAATAATTTTTTCCCCATTTTTGTTGAGCCTGCAACTAACAGCAATAGTAGGCGAGACACTGGGTTCCGCGGAACCCTTACACATTTTTTAAATAATTAACATGCTTAAAACCAAACAAAAAATTATATGTGTTTCAAATTATCTGCAAAGACAATAAAAAGCTTTAGACACAAGCTTGAAAACTGATAAAAAATGTTGTTATTTTGGCAAATTTTAGAAAGTGTGTTATGATTGAAAATGCTACAGTAAATCTGATATTAAAAGTAACGGTCTTACTTTTTTCAAAGGCTTTTAAATATTTTGGATCAATTCTGCCCAATGAAGGCTAGGTAACCTTTAAAGCCAAAGAATCGCTTTGAACCCATGAAACTGATAAAGTGTAATTTTCATTAATGAGCAAACAACATAAACAAGCATTTACAGTTCATCTGGTTTCGAGTAATTTTGTCAAATATTTTTATAAAATAAGTTGGTGGTTACAACAACTGATAAGATATGTAAAAATTTTCATAAAAAACATTAGAACCTGTTTTCAAAATGAGAATAATTTGAGTATTTAATTAATAGGATACACATATAAAATGAAATTGAGAATGGAATAGTTTGTTTTGTCAGGCAAAGGCACATTCTTAATCTTATGCATTTTCATTCACAATGCACTTTCTGAAATTTGCAATAGAAAAACACACAAAAACAATTCTAGACCCAAGTATAAGTTTGCCTGATGGCAGTTCATTTTTCAAGATCTTAAATGTTTTGGCTAATCCAATAACTCGCTCTATGTGTATCCTTTTGGATGCTACTCTCCTGTCCCTTACAACTTCCTCTGGTTCCAACTGACTTTTACCTTTAAGCATAGTGGGAGTGTTCACTTTCACATCTTGTGCTGCGAATAAATCCTGAACCATTATTCCACGGTCTGCCATAATGCTATCTTTCTGTTCAAAAAGATTCAAGTTCAGTTGAAGCAATTCAGACTTTTCTATGATCTGACGATCACTTGCTGAACCCCCATAAGCATCACTTACATATGACACTGTGCCTCTTGGTGTGCAACCTATCATGGTTTTAATTGTATTTTATGTTTGTAGCTAGACCATGTCACACTTTGTGCATCAACATGTGATGGCTTCTGTATAGGGTTTCAGTGGCATCTAATATCACCCGGTAGTTGCAAATTTGTACTTAAAATCATCAGGCATATAATCAGTCACAATATCTCTAGATGGCCAAATGTTAATCTCTTTCAATTGAAAGTACATGAAATTTATCCAAGTAATGACAATCTTTGACACAGTTGATTCAGATACTTCAAATAAAAACTTAATTCTAAATCTCCTTTGTTCTGACGTAACTTCATTAAACACATAAACAGTTGATCTTTTGGTGTCAAAGACAGACATTGGTAATTCAATTCATTTACAGCTGGTCCTAAACAATTGAAAAATAGCATAAAATGATCATAGTCCCTGAATGAGGTATAATATTGTATACGCTTCGGATCATTCACCAAATTCTCAATACTAAATCTACCACGTATGGTACATTGCACTCCCATTTCCTGATGCATAGGTTCAATGCCACCTAAGTCATCACATTCTTGTTTGACCTCAGCCTCGTTACCAACTTCAACTTCAAGCTGTACATTATTGACCACGCTTGAGTCCACATCATCTCGTCTACTGTATTTTGATGATCTAGGTGTAGAACTTTCCTAAACAAAACAATGAAGGGACAGCATCTGGAAGAAGCCGCTTACGTGAACCTAAAAAAAGTCAATTCTAAATATTTTTGCATTTTGTTACTTCAATTAAAATGAAAGAAAAACATTTAACAGGCCATAACAAGAAAATGCCATATATTTACATCAACTCTCATTGATCTTTTATTATTTGAAAATTTTATTTTCTTTCATTTTTCTAGAAATTTGACAAAATATAGCAACCCCTAGCCCTCTAAACAAAAGATATTCCTATAAAATAGGTTAAGAAAAAGAAAATAGTGAAACCAAAGATTTTTTTTAATTGGCCTTATGAATTTTCAAATCATATTTTTTTTTATATATAACAAATTTAAAAATTAAATTAATGGTCAATGTTTAGTGGCAAATATTACATGCTTATATCAGGACTTGAACCTTTTAATGTGATACTAATAATGTGTTTGAATCATGCTTTTTGCTAGACGGATAATTACACGAAGTCATGTCAACTTTACCAGACAAATTGATATGATTCTGAATCAAAAAGTCTTCACTTTTTTTTGCTTAGCTGTGTAGCAGCAAATACCAATTTTGGAGTTTTCAATTTAACCGGTATCAAACTATCAAGTGCTGGACCACCTAAACTGCATCAACAAAATTTATTTGAAGAAAAGTTAGTAAACAAAGATGCAGCATTTCATTCAAATAACAATGAGTGATTGTAATAAAGTTACTTAACAAAATGTAATATAATTATAATTTGATTTGACTATTAATACATTTTATTCTGATACAATAGAGTTATTATTTCAGATTGTACCATCTGTCTAATGAATGAGTTATTGCCCTTTGTACACAATACATTTATTTGTTGTTCATTATTCATGTGGTTATTTTTAATGTATGTGTGAATTACATGGTTATTAATATAAATACATTTGTACATGTCAAATGCAGATGTTGCATTTATAAATCTGAGATGAATTTGTTTTTTATTCTGTCATATAACCTGGTTAAAGCATTTTTTAATTATAACGACATTGAAAATCGAAGATTATTCCATAAAATGATACAATTCAACAATACTGAATTCCTGATTCCAGACATTAGAGACTGTTTGTTGGTCAGAACAATGCTCCATTCAAAATCAATGTGCATCCAGGTTTCCTGTAAAAACAAACAAAAAAACACAAAGCAAACAAAGCAAATATCATGCATTTTAACAAGAACAGAAATTCACTAGTAATGAGTCTGAGAACAAAAACAAAAAAAAGAACTGGACCATGGAAAAATATGCCAAATTACAAAAGGGATGTAGGAATAATTTTGTGCTCCTCCAGAATTCATTTGAGAGTAAAACAGAATACTGTCACCCACCTCCCATTTTTGATACATCTGCTGTGCATGCTGTGTGCAGATACAAAAGTGATGTTATACTTAGTCAATCATAACATGTTTGTTAAACATGTACCCCAAGTTGCTCCATAAGGCAGATCTAAGAGCTAAAACAAATTTACGTTTCTTATTTATGATGTCGAGGCTTTTTATAGCGGCATTAGCCGACTATATATTTATATGGTATGGGACTTTCTCATTGTTAAAGGACATAAGTTGCCACTAATTGCCTACATCCACTAAATTTGAACTATGCTAATAGACAGTTGTCTCACTGACAATGTTACAACTTCTCCTAATTTTTATATTATACTGATTTATTGAGATAAGCCCTTTTCTTGTTTGAATTGTTTCACATTTTTTCATGTCTAATATCTTATAGCCAACTATATGGTATGGGGTGTCTTCTTGTAAGATGTGTCAATGATATTCAAGAATGTGATGATGTCCTTGTCAGATACACATATATATGTGTGATATTGTAATCAAAGGTAAAAATTTGGCAAAATATTTGCACAACTTAAACAAACAGTTAAAATACAAGATTGTGTCATTTATCTTTATTTCTAAATGTTCATTCTTACATTCTTTAAAATAAACTTTTAAAGTCAAATCTCCAGGGTTATAGTGGAAGCCTCATGCAGCTATGAATAGTTTGTTGCCAGAAAACAATTGTCATTTAATAATATGCTATTAAATTTGATTGCAAAGTGTATGATGAAATGTATGAAGACCCATCTGAAATAGATACATGTAGACAAATGTCTAATCAGCTAAACAAAATTCTATTAGGGAGGTTTGGAAAGCTGACACCTTCAATGTACATGTATGTGCTTAAAGGCCCATTTTATAGAAAGGTAATTAAATATTGTACTTTTACTAAAAAAACAAAGAAAACTTTAATGAAAAACTCATTCGACACAATATTGCATTTGTAGAAATTGGTTTATGAACATGATGAACAGTGAATATATAGTGATTCTTCAAACAAGCACACAAGCCCAACCTGCTAAAAATATTTGGACATTTGCCATTAATGACTCAAATAGTTTTTCAGTGATTTCATTGCTGAATTTGTTATTTAAACTATTAAATTGTTGATCAATTAATGAGTATTTTTAAGTTTCCTGGATAAAGTGCCCCAGGTGAATGATGTTTTACATCGTGACCTGCTTACAACACGCAATTTAAAGACAATTACATCAACGTGTTTGGAAAATGTAATTATAAGCATTGAATGTATATTTTGTAGTTTCATTGGCGTGTAAAAGGGTTGACCGTGCGCACATTTTTTTTAATAAAGCGCGGAATTCAATTCTTAAATAAATATTAATTGTTTTATCACTTCACTGACAACACAAAGTCACTGGACCTTTCCCAAGATTCATCATTCTGGATAAATTGTGATGTACAGAGAAGATCAGGTAATGTAGCTAGAATTTTATTAAAAGAAACTGTAACTATCCCTTCCAACCAAGAAGTAATTTTAGAAGGTCATGGGATAAATTGTGAGACTATAGATACTAGGTATGGTTGTATTGAGGCAGTGATCGAGGATGAGAGAAAAAAAATAGTAGCCAGATGTCTTGTGGATCCTTTTCAGGGTAATATTCCTCTTAGATTGTTAAATTTTGATAGTTCTCCTGTGAAGATTTGAAGATAGAAATAGTTGTAATTTTCCCAGTTCAACTGATGAATAAAGTAATTGAGCTGAATTCGGTAAAGGTATTAGTCAGGGTGATGTGATTGAACCCCCTAATATTCCTGATGATTTGAAGTGTTATAAGGTTTCTAGTTTACACACTGTTAATAATGAAGATCATGCCAGCACTCCAAAGTTACCGGACAATTTGAAGGATTTATATGAGAACAGTTGTTATAAACTGAGTAATTCTAAAGATAAACTTAAATTGGCTCAGGTTTTGATCAAAAATCAGAATGCTTTTGCAAAAAGTAAAACTAATTTAGGTGTTTACTCATTAATTGAACATAAAATTGAAACAGCAGGGCCAGCTCAAATAAGGCAACCGTTAAGGCGCACACCACAGAATTGTGAAGGGGAAGAAAAAAATATTTGAACGACTATCTTGACCAAGGTGTAATAAGACCTTTAAAATCAGCTTGGGCATCAGGGGTAGTTCTCATTAGGCTCAGTCCGCTGGTGTGTTGATTACCGGAAATTACACCAGTTTAGTGTATGGGTGCGTACCCACTTCCAAAAATATCTATGTGCCTTGATTGTCTAGCAAACGCAAGTTTATTTTCAGTCTGCGATCTTCAGTCAGGTTATTGGCAGCTTCGTATGGCGGAGGAAGATAGTCCTAAAACAGCTTTGATAATAAAGTACGGGTTGTATGAGTATTTTAAAATGCCATTCGGTCTTTGCAGTGCTCCTAGTACATGTCAGAGGTGTATGGAGTTGATTTTTTTAGGGCTTCAGTGGAAAACATTGCTGATTTATCTATATGACATTTTTATCTGAGTTCAAATGTAGTTGATGAAGTTCTGTCAGGATTAGAAAATTCAGGTTTAAAATTGAAACCATCAAAATGTGATGTTTTGAAAAATGAGGCTCTTTACTTAGGACATGTCGTGTCCAAGAATGGGGTCCATCTTAATCCAAAATAGAATCTGTTAGAAATTGGACGACCCCAAGCAATATAAAGGAAGTGCAGCAGCTTATTGGCCTCTGTAATTACTACAGACATTTCATTTTAAAATTTAGTGAGGTGTATCTCCATTAAGCAGACTCACTAAAAAGATGTTCCTTTTTTGATGGAATCCAGAATGTCAGACTGCTTTTGAAAATCTGAAAATATCTTGTTTAAAGAAACAGTATTGTCATATCCTTTACCAAATATCCTAATGCTGCCACCACTGTCGTGAAAATTATGCCTCGAGCGGTTTGAACGTTTTTAGAAAAGAATCTGATGGCAAATTATTCATGAAATCGAAGTACAAAATCAATATAATTTATTCACATGGATATTTACTAATATTAATCATATAAATCAGTACAGTCGACAAAATATAAAATTAAAACAATTAACCTGTGTGTCAGTGAATTTTGCCCCATCCGGTATTAAATATTAACTATATATAAATAACAGTAATAACAATTTTAGCTAAGAACAAATTCCCGGACTTTAAAATATCTTTCAAAATTAAACCTAGATTCCATTTATTTTCAAATCGAGAACTTCATCGCTTTCTGACTTGAAAAGTAAATTATGATATAGGAAATAATTATGTTTCAGTAATATTCAACCTTGTATTAATTCCTTTATCTAATAGGCGAGTGTCATTTTCAAAAAGACGCTTAGTTGACTTTAATGCACCCACCTAACATACGGCTATATTATATATCATTCGAAAGCTTATTGTCTGTACTTTCATTTTTGCCCGGTCGTCAATAATTCGTACGGTGCAATTTTTATTAAAGTAAGGTCAAAGGTCAAGAATGAACATTCCTAAATTTCTTTTGAATACAACAAAATGCCCTTGGCTGGTTCTTGTATGATAATTTTTTTCTAAAAATCATATGAATATAATAGAACAGAATACCATAATTCCAAATCAAATGCATATTAAAATTTTAATTGCGCAATATTTACAGAAAATTGCAATTCTTTAAAAATCCTTCAAAAATGATAAAATTGCGCTAAAAGCAAAATATTTCTTTATGTATCAATATATATATGTCAAAAATAAAATTGATTTATCTTTTAAAGGTGAATGGACTTTTTTTTTTTTTTCATCATTTTAAAATTCCATTGATATAATAATGGTCAAGAATCAGTCTTCTAATGAAGCTTTTGCAGTTGCCCTAAATACGACCATCGTCAAATAGGGATGATCTTGCTTTTCATTGTTGTCAATATCAGGAGAAAATAATTTAGCATATTTAAAATAGGGATAATAAAAGTCATTAAGGAATATACAAGGTATATACAGTAAAAATGTGTTTTTTCGATGTCGAAAGTGGAAAACATGTTAAAAAATATGTTTATTCTCGTTCAATATTCGAATGAATACTGTTTGCACCACGCGCTGAACAATCACAAATCCGGCATTTCTTTTTTTTTTTTTTTTTTTTTATGTTAACACACTATTACATACTATATTATTTGTTTTATCCAATATGAATGAAAATTGATATCTTCGAAGATTGGATACCTTTCCTAAACAATTTCAATCACCACCGGTTTAAGGTAATAAGGTAAAGTTCGTACATTTCGGTGTAGTGTTTAAGGACTGTTGTTTGTCTGTCCTACTTTTATCGCGTTGGTGATGGTGTCATATGAGTGTTTATCGAAAATGATGTAGAAGTAATCTTGTCCCTACGCTCATTTTTTTTTTGTTCTCTCCATTTATATGTCCATCCGCTACGCATACATCACTTGGTAAATTTTAGTGAAGTTCAAAGTTTTGAAGTGCACATATGGAGATTGTACCTGAAGGACTTTATTCATGATAAACACATTCAAATAGTTCAATAGCAAGCAATTCAAATTCATCATTACAGTCTTGCTTTTAAGTTATCTCATTGTAACGCTTGTTTTTCTCACATTTATAAACATACCATATTGTATGTTTTTTGGTTTTTTTTTATGTCAACCAATATCAGACACTTATTGCAGTTATGAGAACTGCGCACCATTTGAAAACCAAACGAACAGATTATAGCATGCAAAACATTGGAATGGAGAAATAACCGATGTTACTTATTCATGTTATTGTTTGGATAACGTTTAAGGAGTTTCTTTATAATTTAGTTTTGGACTTTTGGACATTACTTCAAACCAACTAGTTTTATAACAAAAATAACGCGACTAGAAATAACCTCGTTCTTCTTTAGTATGAAAATAATGTGTGAATATCGCCAAAACATCCTTACCATTACCAGGTCAACAACAGAGAGCTTAACGCAGAAATATGACAAGTGCTTAATATGTTTTGTCAGAGGTTGCCTGCTTTTACAAAACGTTCTTGGTGATGATTGGTTGAACTGTTGCTGTGACACCCACACAGTAATTTCCTTCCTAATAGATTTTTCTTCTATATGTAATAATCTAACTATTTAGGAAGTCTAATTATTACTATAAGTATTGGAAATTGCTATAATTTTCAAATCAAAACATATAGACTGTAAGTTGATGTAAATAAACCAATCATAGATACTAGGTTGAAAATGTTGTACGCCAGACGGGCTTTTCGTCTACAAAAGACTCATTAGAGACGCTCGAATAAAAAAGTTAAAAAGGCCAAATAAAGCACGAAGTTGAAGATCATTGAGGACCCAAAATTTCGAAAGGTTTTGCCAAATACAGCTAAGGTAATCTATTCCTGGGGTAGAAAATCCGTAGTATTTCAAAAAATGAAATGAGTATTAAACTTTTAAACAGTGAGTTAATGTATAATTATGACCATATCAGTGATAATTCATGTCAACACAGAAGTGCTGACTACTGGGCTGGAGATACCATTGGCGAGGAAACCTCCTGCAGCAGTGGCATCGATCCAGTGATTGTAAATAAACTCATCATAGATACCAGGCTTACATATTGCACGCCAGACGCGCGTTTTTCTACAAAACATACATTAGTGACGCTCGAATTAAAAAAGTTAAAAAGGCTAAATAAAGTACGAAATTGATGAGCATTGAAGACCCGAAATTCCGAAAGGTTTTGCCAAATACAACATGCAACTGCATGTAATTGCAACATATTTTTACTAATTACGTAGTTTGATAGGGACTCCCACTTCAGACGAGCATAAAGAACATTTTCAGTGTCTAGAACATAATAGTTTTTTTTTTACTTTTTTCGTCCATGCACGATGCAGTTGAAGCAACCAAGAAAACAAATTTTATAATTTATAAAAAGAAATATTTGAAATTCAACTTTTCATTAATTAGCTTTCCAACTATGTAATTATTTATTTATGTATATAGTTTTTTTGGGCTAGCTCAATATTTATATTAAAAGTCCTTTATTTCTTTTAATGATAATCATGAAATTACAAACAAAATAACAAGAAAAGACAGAAGAGTTTTTAAAAGGCTGGCAATTAAGCTACATATTGAAATATCAAATTTATCTCCGTAAATTCCCCTTAAAACATGCATCCCGCGTGTATTATTTCCTTCTAACATTTTTGAATTTTTAAATGTGTTTCTTCAACCTAAAATTGACTACATAACAATATTTTTAACGTAGAACAGCTAAAAAGCTATCTTTTTGCAGATGGTGGTATTTTGGGCAACTGTATGGGTTGTTATGATTGGCTGTGTAATTAGCAAGAAGCGTGATTGCAGTGATTTTATGATGTCAAAAACTTCCTTGGCACTTAATGAAATATGTTATTTGGTTTTATGGTGATTAACAATTGAATCACAGACAAATATTTTGGTTTTCACTAATTTTTATCCTTTTCACCGGAATTTCAGGAAAAAGGCGCTATTTATTAAAAATACGTCATTAATATTTTAAAGTGCGTTTGACAATTGACTAATAGTCTCTGTTCTAAACGTTTTCATATTTCCATACAGAATCTTATTATTAAGAAGACAGAATAGGCAAAAATGTTGACGTCTTGTAAAATAAGAAATTGTCCGTCCTTGACCTTTCATTTGATTTGACAGAAATTGCACCGCACGAATATTTGACGACCGGGCAAAAAAGATAGTACAGATGATATGCTTTCGAATGATATAAAACTAAATTTTATGGTTAATGTCACTCGACTATAAACTTTAACCCAATTTTCCAAAAAGGTGAGGAGTTTTGTTTTACGTCTAAGCTCTGGGCAATTCAAACTTTGCTTACCGTTTTATTTTTCATCCGTTGATTGACAACGTAGATCACGCCCCATTTCCCGCTATGCAAATCATTTCGCGGAACAATAGCCGTGAAAACGAAGTAAAACAATAATAACATTTTTAAGTTTCATCATAGGATAATTCCTTATCATGCAATTCAGGAAAAATTATGTAATAAGTTTAAAACAATATTCATATTACATTAACATGTTCTCGTCCTGAATATGCTTATTAATTTGCTGCTGGACGTTAAGCAGCCATCCGTCATCATCATATTTACAACAAGCACATACATTCTAGTAATAAAAAATCAAGAGATTATGTTTTCAAAGAATAATAACTCCGGCACCAGAGTTCAAGATATAGATTGGCAGAATTTTCAACACGAACATGAAACTTCGTAAATTGAGTAATAAATATTTCTTTAAAGCAAGTTTCAACAATACACGTAAGTTCCACTTTATTTCATTCATCATGTCAGTTAAAGAGAAACCGATCAAACTAATTCAAGTCGATTAATTATATGCAAATTCCCCATAAATGAAAAGACTCACGTCAATCTTGGTTGATACTGCTATTGGAAGATATGTAGATGGTTATATCTGCCGAGTGATTTTTATATAACTATTTATTTGATGTTCTTACGAGAGGAGAGCTATGAGATTGCGATACGAATGTTATATTACGAGAATTGTCATTGTCTTCTAAAATTTGAACGAAGTCATTTGTGTCCAGGTTCAGCACTTGTTTGAGGTTAATGCTGGTTGTGTCCACATTATGTACCTGGCTGCAACACTATACTAACTTCGAAAACTGTGGTAAGTACCTTAATCGTAAGTACAGATTTTAAAGGCATGTAAAATTGAGAATGGAAACGGGGAATGCGTCAAAGAGACAACAACCCGATCAAAGTACAATGTTATCATTTCTAAATAATAATACTTATTCATATGAAAATAAAACAAAAAGATTCAATTCGTCCAATAGATAATGTATAATCTATCAAAATTATGAAGAATTAAAGACAAATTTGTCAAGTATTTGAAACTATGAATTTCGGCAGGAAAAGTTGTCTGTATTTTCTTTAATATAAATTGCTTGGGATCAAATTACATGTATATTAAATTGTAAAATGATTTAAACGGGGATACTGGAGGAACTCACTAATTGGATTGGAAAGCAGTTTTTCTAATGAGATTGGAAACCTAATGCCTATTTTCTGCAGCTCTTCCTGATATGAAAATGACACACAATTTAAGTTTAGTTTTGATTTTAAGTCCAATTTATCAAGATCACCTGAAAGCTTTATGGAAAAGCTTCTTGATTTTCATGAGAGCACGATCGATGTCCCCTTCCTTTGCGATGCTCTTGTTACAACAAATATGGGGTGGGATATGGGAGTAAATATGACATCCCTCTTTTGCTCTAGGAATCTCATCTATTGTCCAGGAAAGTTTGTTCTTATTGATAAATAGATTTGACATAAAACTTGTAGTAACTGAGAATCTGATATAATTAGGAAATTTCAGTGTTGATAGTGAACCGTAAAATAAGGTCAAGGTCAGAAAGACTTGTACTCCTTTGGTGCCTCTAGTTGTCATTGTTTCTATTGTGTCAACATTTCTATATGCAGGCAATAATCCAGAATGCTGAAGCTGCCGAGGCCTCAATAATGAAAGTTTTTTTATGACGACCGCAAAATCAACCAAGATATATCGAGCACTAAGAAACAATAATTCAAGAAGTATTTAAAGGTATATATTTATGAATGATTGGAGTATATTCAACACAAATTACTTCAGGTAATCAAAATGAATGTTGAAAGGAATGAAATCATAGGGAATAGTTTTAGTGCATTCATCATGAGCCGTTTTATTAGCTCACCTGGCCCGAAGGGCCAAGTGAGCTTTCTCATCACTTGGCGTCCGTCGTCGTTAGCTTTTACAAAATCTTCTCCTCTGAAACCACTGGGCCAAATTTAACCAAACTTGGCCACAATCATCATTAGGATATCTAGTTTAAAAATGTGTCCGATGACCCCGCCAACTAACCAAGATTGCCGCCATGGCTAAAAATAGAACATAGGGTAAAATGTAGATTTTGGCTTATATCTCTGAAACCAAAGCATTTAGAGTAAATCTGATATGGGTAAAACTGATTATCAGGTCAAGATCTATCTGCTCTGAAATTTTCAGACAAATCTGACAACCTGTTGGGTTGCTGCCCTGAATTGGTAATTTTAAGGAAATTTTGCAGTTTTGGTTATTATCTTGAATATTATTATAGATAGAGATAAACTGTAAACAACAATAATGTTGAGCAAAGTAAGATCTACAAATAAGTCGTCATGACCAAAATTGTCAGTCGACCCCTTTAGGAGTTATTTCCCTTTATAGTCAATTTTTAACAATTTTTCGTAAATTTTTACACTGAGACAAATTTAACCATACTTGGCCATAATCATTATTAGGGTATCTAGTTTAAAAAATTGGTCTGATGACCCCGCCTTCCAACCATCATGGCTGATTTGGTTAAAAATAGAACAGAGGGGTAAAATGCAGTTTTTGGTTTATATCTCTGAAACTAAAGCATTTAGAGCAAATCTGACAGGTGGCAAAAATGTTCATCAGATTTAGATTTATCTGCCCTGAAATTTTCAAACGAATCCGACAACCATGTTGGGTTGCTGCTCCTGAGTTAGTAATTTTACAGAAATTTTGCAGTTTTTTGTTATTATCTTAGATATCATTATAATATCTAATACTATTAATTATGATTTTAACCTTATTTTACATGATTTCCAAAGCATCAGTAAATACAGGTGAGCGACACAGGCTCTTGAGAGCCTCTAGTTGTATTCCTTATGAATGATTTAAGGTATTCACCATGAATCATTTTAAGAGAATTCAGCATGAGTTATTTTAGTGTATTCCATTGTATATTCCATATTCATTTGAAGGGTTCATTCAGAAAACGACAGTAGATGATATAAGATGGATTTTTTTATTGTTTGAATCTCATGCTTGAATTATGTTGACATGTATGCAATAAGAAAGTGTATAAAAATCGTATTTCATGTATTTGACATTGATAATACCACTTACACAGTATGATAATAATAAATAGTTGCCTAGGTTATGTAAGCTTTTTGGGAAGCTTATACTAGACTGGTGATACAACGTATTTTCCAGTATACGCAGACATGGATAGTGAAGTCAACATACAAATCTTTGTGCCAACGTGAATGATTTAATAAAAAATAAACAGAAAATACGAAACATAATTTTAAAATATGATGATTAAAAATATATGTTTTCACTTTCCGAGTCCTTGTAGATTTTATCTACCTTGTGACATCTTCATTATTTAGACATTTAGTATCCCATGACTATAAAAGGTGGCAACACAAACACATATAGTCAATACTGTTATATGGCGAACAGGGATGTTACTATATCTCTATTTTTATTTTATTTATTTTCAAACTACTTTTAAATCATTTGAAATGGCTTGTTGTATTTGTGTAACCAAGAAATTATTTTTGTCTCTAAAAAATTAATTTTAAGCTCGCTTTTTCTTGAATAGAATTTTGTATTAATGAGTCTATGAACTTTACACACTAACTGGAGTTTAATATAATGTACAGACGAAAGGTCAAACTTTAATTTTTCGAATTCTAATTGAATGTTAAGACATTTCGTCTAGCTTTTGCTATACTTTTCTTATTATTGGTTTTATCAGCTTTTCGATTTTTGAAAAGTTTTGAATGTCAAATATATTGACCTCGAGCATCACTGACGAGACATTTATTGTCGAAATGCGCATCTGGTGCAGTAAAATCGGCACCGTTACATGTATGTCATTACCACCACTTGGTCGATACCTTTGTTGCATGGTGGACTGTTAATTCTCGAGGTATTCCCAGCCCGGTGGCCAGTACTTCCGTACTGGCATGAAAATACGGATATTGTGTTATTGAAATATGCTGTTACTAAATTTTGGAAATTAATATAAATTAAGGAATATTAAGCTTTGATTCCTTGATCGACTTTGGTTGTACTTATTGATCTCTTTTGGTTTATCAGCTCTTCAATTTTTGAATACGTTTTGGATTTTCAAATATATTGTTCAGGAGCATCACTTAAGAGACATAGTAATTGAACTGCGTGGGATAGAAATCGACCTTATGCAAGTGCACGTAACCATGTACATGTATAAGACTTTGGTTGATTCCGAAAATTTAAATACAAAAT
Organism: Mytilus coruscus; assembly: GCA_017311375.1. Taxonomy (NCBI): domain Eukaryota; kingdom Metazoa; phylum Mollusca; class Bivalvia; order Mytilida; family Mytilidae; genus Mytilus; species Mytilus coruscus. Next base: position 87,440,894 of record CM029601.1, read on the forward strand.
AAAAGACGAATTTTGATCTGTTTTGTAGGGTTCTTATATCAATTCATTTTTCAAACAGTTACCATGGTTACAGACTTTACATAGAGATTTGTTTTAACCCGAAATAAGTTTACATATGTATTGATATTAATTTGCAAAAGGTCGATTTCTATCCGACGCAGCTCAATTATTATGTCTCTTAAGTGATGCTCCTGACCAATATATTATAATATATTATCGAAATGCCATTATGGTGCAGTAAAATTGGTACCATTAAGGTTATTTTAGCTGAAATTGCAACATATGATGCTTTTGAAGGTCGGAAAACAAAACAATATTGATATTTTTGCGATTTGCAATTGCACGATGATATGGATCGGGAGCAACATTAGAGGTCAGCCCGGTAACGAACATGACTGTTTTCATCTAAATTTTTGTAAAATCTTTAGACAGATGCAATAAGAAACTAGAATATATTTCATTTCAGATTACCCAATGATTATAAGTGGAAACCAGTTACTTATTTTAGACCCCAATCAAAAACGTTCTGATCGTGTTTGCATAATAATGAAATTAAATAAAATGAGAAAACACATGAGAGTGGATGTAGCAGCATTTGAAGGTATGTTTGGATTTTCCACTAAGACCATAGAAAAGGGGAATTTCCAGGGCACATTGTTTAGGTTCCCATTTAGAGAAGTTAAAACGGAACTTTCAGAAAACATTTATGATGAGATAAAAGTGATGGACTTATTTAAAGCATTTAAAGCCGAAGCTCCAGTCGAACTGTTGTTTCTTAAATGTTTGGAAAGAATCTACCTGTATTGGAAATTTACAGACTTAGAACGAGACCAAGACTACGGCGAGTCTACAGTGTGAACATTTCGGACTCATGTGTTCAAAGCGTGAGAAAAGGACGAAATCATGTTATGAACCACCTTAAACCTATGGTAAAATGCCAGCAAACGAAACCTTTCGCATTGACTACAGAATGACGGTTGAAACGCTTAATGGAGGCGATATACATACATACGAATGGATACTTTTTCATTGTATGAAAGGATGGATTATATATCTAAAGAGTTGCAAATTCTTTCTCTTGACGAATCGTTATCTTATAGTCCATATACTAGCATTGCAGCATGGCAGTTCCAATGGAAGAGGACCAGTTCAAAGGGGACGTGTTTTGTCTTATGCCATTTTCGTTAACAGAGAACAGTTTGACAGGTCTTCCGGTGCACGTGAATGATTTCTTTGCTCTTAGTCAGAATAGGCGGTATGTTAAATGGCCTACTGCAGATCAAATGAGACAAGGAACTTACAAGGACAACTCATTGAGATGGAATAACTGTCTGATAACGGAAGTTCTCGCGGAACTGTACAACAATGTTATATTAGAGTTAATCGAGCACACCATTAGGTCAGATTCGGTTGCCATAGTTACAAGAACTATACTCGATTGTCGACAGATAACGGAACACTGGAAGAATATTTTGGAGCCATTGTTTGATTCACTCTTTGAAAGCATGTTCAGAGAAAACAATGGAGGATGTTGGATTAGTATCAAAGAAGCTGTATTCGATATTTTTGAAGCTAAGAAAAGAGTTCACTATCAATTTGAAAGTATTAAGCCGATTGATTTAAACTAGAATGCTAAACGGTTTGAAAAGTCAACTAAACCTTTAAATACAGATTTTAACTCAATACAATTTCTTATTATAAATGTAAGGAGAAGTGTTCTAGATTTTCTGTTGCTGAACAACGAAAACATGTTTTTGAGATACGAACTGTTGAAATTATTAAACAACAGGATACACCAAAAATACAAAGGATACATAGGAAAATCATAAAAATCGGATGATATTTTTACATTATCAAGATTTTCTATTTTGTTGGTCCACAGATTAAAAAAAAATTGATATACGATTCAAAATGAACGACGAATCCATTGGTGCAAAGAAAGTCCTTAGCAACCGTGCTAGTTTTCAAGCTATTTCCTCTGGAAGTTTGATTTTTAGCGGAAAAAATTAAAAATATGGTGACGTTATTGATGTCTAAAGTAACGTCGCCACAACTTCTACGCTATAATGCTTTATCAGCAATTTGTACATTTCCCTTTGATCTTACTGCCTAATATTTGGAAGATCATGGACAGGACTTGATACTCGAAAATATTAGGCAATGACGTCATGTATCAGTGCAGCAACGTCACGTGTTCATGTCAGTCCGCTTCAATTTATCAATGAAATGCACGCGACTTCATTCATACAACCGAACAACTATTCCAACGTTTTGTACGCGTAAAAGTAGTTTTACTTATTATTTCATTTTACTTCATATTCTGAACCAAAAAATACATTTAAGACAAATTGCCGATAAAAAGAATAATGGCATTTTATTTTTTGATACTGACTTTATGAGCTCGAATATCAGCTCGCCCTAGCGGGCTCGCTTGATATTCTTGCTGATAAAGTCAGTATCAAAACAAAATGCCATTATTCTATATATCGTGAATTTGTATCACCAATTTTCCTAATTATTGCAAATGCTCAAGCGTAATAAATTGATAAGGAAATAAACTGACTAATTTTCAAGGCTATTTCGCCACAAAAAATTGCAAGTTGGCAAATAAATGTACTGCAAGTGGAAGAAAGTTACTTTAGGCTTTAACTCCATCTTTTCAATATTAGACTGCGGTGTCCGCACCTTTTTTGTAATGCTTGTATTGTTCTAATTTTTATACCGAATCAAATATCGAGTTTGAATTTGTCCCGATTAACACAGCGTTGACAGAATGAGTTTATACAAATTTAATTAACCGGTTATGATATTGGGATCGCGTATACACCTCTTTTTTTCATTTAATTTCTGCATGTTCGTATTTAAAAAAAAGTAAACCTACTTGTATGCATCTTTTCATCCTCATCATATCCGGTGCTATTCGAGGTATTGCGCGCAATATAGTCTACAGCAAAACCCATTGTATTTATCTGGTTCACACACACACACGTGACGAAACTCTGCAATTCTATTTTACAAAATTTCATGTGTCGATCTCTTTCCCTTTTCTTCAACTACACCACAAAGCATGATATACTTAATGTTTGCTGAATGGAGTTTCAGTAACAAAGGAAAATATTTCTTGTGCCTTTATTTATTAAATATCCATATGCACGGCTTCCATAAAATAAGAAAACTGCATCTGCATATTATGGCTCTTCAACTGTTTCGGTTCTTATACATCCTTGGCTTTCAAATATTCGGCTTTGCTATCGTGAGTTTGTATCACCAATTTTCCTAATTATTGCAAATGCTCAAGCGTAATAAATTGATAAGGAAATAAACTGACTAACTTTCAAGGATATTTTGCCACAAAAATTGCAAGTTGGCAAATAAATGTACTGCAAGTGAAAGAAAGTTACTTAAGGCTTTAACTCCATCTTTTCTATATTAGACTGCAGTGTCCGCACCTTTTTTCTAATGCTTGTATTGTTCTAATTTTATACCGAAACAAATATCGAGTTTGAATTTATCCCGATTAACACAGCGTTGACAGAATGATTTTATGCAAATTTAATTAACCGGTTATGATACTGGGATCGCGTATACACCTTTTTTTCATTTAATTTCTGCATGTTCGTATTTAAAAAAGTACACCTAATTGTATGCATCTTTTCATCCTCACCATATCCGGTGCTATTCGAGGTATTGCGCGCAATATAGTCTACAGCAAAACCCATTGTATTTGTCTGGTTCACACACATACACGTGACGAAACTCTGCAATTCTATTTTACAAAATTTCATGTCTCGATCGCTTTCCATTTTCTTCAACTACACCACAAAGCATGATATACTTAATGTTTGCTGAATGCGGTTTCAGTAACAAAGGAAAATATTCCTTGTGCCATTATTTATCAAATATCCATATGCACGGCTTCCATAAAATAAGAAAACTGCATCTGCATATTATGGCTCTACAACTGTTTCGGTTCTTATACATCCTTGGCTTTCAAATATTCGGCTTTGCTATCGTGAGTTTGTATCACCAATTTTCCTAATTATTGCAAATGCTCAAGCGTAATAAATTGATAAGGAAATAAACTGACTAACTTTCAAGGATATTTTGCCACAAAAATTGCAAGTTGGCAAATAAATGTACTGCAAGTGAAAGAAAGTTACTTAAGGCTTTAACTCCATCTTTTCTATATTAGACTGCGGTGTCCGCACCTTTTTCTAATGCTTGTATTGTTCTAATTTTTATACCGAACAAATATCGACTTTGAATTTGTCCCGATTAACAGAGCGTTGACAGAATGATTTTATGCAAATTTAATTAACCGGTTATGATATTGGGATCGCATTGATGTTTGTGACGTCACGAATGTCTAATGGCTGCTTAAAATTTCACGATCCTTCAATGCAGGATTTGTATTTATTTCCGGTGATCACAGGACTTTTAAAGTGTTGAAATTACTTTCTAAAGCATCTACTAACATTGTTCGAAGTTATTTGTCATTACTGGACACTCCTATATTGTATTCTACATTTGAGACGAGTTGCTGTGATCCGTTGTGGATGTTGTTTTTTTTTTTTGGAAAACTCGATTCGTGATTTACGATGGATTTACTGTTTGATAGACTTCAAAACATGTATAACGGTATGGCCAATTTTACAATTTGTTATCATTATTAACATTTTATTGTAACAAAACACAAACAAAACATAATTTATAAATCAAAACCATGTCCATTACGTCATATCAGAAAAGCCCGCGAAAACAACGTTAACGTTTTCCTGAACTGTACGGACATTTGGTAATGGATGTATACATTGATGGAGCATGCAAGAATAACGGCAAGCCATTGGCAAAGGCCAGTTATGGTATATTTTGAGAACCAAATAACATCAAAAATAAAATGGACCAGTTCCTGAATCTTACAAACAAACAAACAATACTGGGGAACTGTATGCTGCCGTAAAATGCCTTCAACAAATACACGATAATCAAATATCAAACATTAACATTAAAACAGACAGTGAATATTTAGTTAGAGGTATAACAAGTGACATTGTTTATTGGAAAAGCAACAACTGGAAACTTAAATCTTCCGGAAAAGATGTGAAAACAAGGAGCTCTGGTCAGAAATAGATAATTTGTTATCGAATATAAACGTATCGTGGGTGCACGTTGCTCATGATTCTGAAATCGGTCAGATTGAAGCCGATAAACTCGCAAAACTTGCGTTGAACATAAAAAAAAATCGTCTGTAAACACCATTCAAGCAAATGATCAGAGTACCGTGAATGTGTGTAACGACATTGAATGGAGCGACGATGAAGAGGAAACTATACCAATGAAGGTAGCAACCCCACGTCGAAGTAACTCTAACAATAAACTACGCAAAACTAGTACTAAGGCAAACTCTCCGTCTTTCTGTACAATGTCAGCACTCAGGAGAATTGAAAGTCTTTTACTGTCAACATCTGAGGAAGTTTTAAACTTAAATGATGCCCTTAACTGTCATATTGACTCGTCAAACAGTCAGTTTCAAGAGATAAAGACAAATTTACATCATTAACAAACACGGTTAAAGCTCAAACCAGTTCAGCTTTAACCTCCGTTCAAGATGTCTTTACACAAACACAGCTCATTAAATCGGAAATCGAGATAAACAATAAGGCATTTGTAAATAAATCAAACAGCTTATGGGACAAATTAAATGCCGTTTCTAATGAGATAAAATCTGTTAATTTAAAATCATCTCACGTCAACGTATTAACAGAAACCGTGACAGAAACACCAAATCGAAAAAGAGAGGGAAGAATTTCTGATAAAATAAAACAAATAAATAAAACTACACCTGGAACATACAGCAACGCTGTTAAAAGTGGATTACCAAGTAGCTCCAATAAGCCAGTTTTTGAAATAGGACAAATCTCAGGACCCATCATGATACGCAAAATCCTACCTATATGGAAAGGCAAAGGTCACAAATAAACTCAAAATAATTGAACCGTGAAGTAAACTCTACTTATCCGCGTTTTCTAAGTTCTAGTGACAAGAAAAACTTATTTCTTGTTGGGAGTTCAACTCTCAAAAAAATGTCTGCAAGGAAAATGTCAACCGACCAAATCAACACTAAGGTGAAGACTATTCGGGGAGGACGAATCAGAGACATTGAAGATTGCCTAATTCAGTACATCTCAGAAGGTAAACTTGATTGTGTAGATGTCATTGTTGTTCATATGGGCACTAACAACGTATCAGATGGAGACTCTGTTTATGCTATAATTGACGACTACAGAAATTTAATTTGTACAGTTAGACAGAGTTTACCAAGAACTGAGCTGGTAATTTCTTCAATCCTACCAAGGCCAACTCATTATCAAGCTAACCGTACAATTTATGATGTCAACAACCGACTCTTATCTTAACAGCATGTGGAAATTCTAGACAATACTTTAGACTTTCTATATGGAGACCAGCCCAATCTTACTTTATTTGCAGACCATGTACATACAAATGTTGCTGGTGCCAAAGTTTTAAGCCACAACATTATGTCGTGCGTGAACACGTTGCTTAATTTGTCAGATTGTACATCAGAAACTCAATCAAATTTTCAATCAGTGAGGTGAACAGGGAGGAGATTTATACCATTCAACACAACAACTCAACAACAAAATGTGTTCCGTCAAACTTACTGGAGGTAAAGGATTTTCACAATAACTTTTTCTACTACCAGAAAATGTAACTTTATTTTGGGAAATCTTGTCAGTATTATTATTTTGTATTTATGTACTGCAACACATATTCTATTATCTAACTCCAAATCATCTCCTTTTACAAATCCTTTTATATTTCCACACAAGTCACTTAATATATGTCACTTAAACATAAATCATATATTGCCAAAGTTTTCTGAAATTAATTATTTGCTATCAAAATCTAACACAGATGTGCTGTGTTTAAGTGAAACATTTTTGTCAAATTCTGTCCAAAATAAAGAAATAGATATTAAGGGTTATGATACAAACAGAAAAGACAGAATTGGAAAATCTGGGGGTGGGTTTTTAATTTATATTTCTAACATGTTAACCTCAATTAGACGATATGATTTGGAAAAGGATGATATAGAATCAATTTGGGTCGAAATTATTTTTGTTCATCAAAACCTATATTACTCGATAACATATATAGACCACCAAATAGTAATGCAGAGTGGATTACAAAATTTGAATCAATGTTAACAAATGTTGATATTGAAGATAAGGAAATAATTATTTTGGGTGACTTTAATATTGATTTGGCGTCGAGAAAAATTACAGCTAAATGGTCCCATTTGAAAACATTTTAACTTGTCTCAAATAGTCTCAGTTCCCACTCGAATCACACAAACATCTTCCACTTTGGTAGACCATATTTATAGTAATGAACCAGATAATATTCATTTTATTTCTGTTCCAAAGTATTCAATCAGTGACCACTATCCAGTATGCATTTCTCACAAAGAGGGTTTAAATCGAAAAGAAAATTCATGAATATATTACGTTCAGATCTACTAAACATTTTAATGAAAATGATTTTATCAATCACATATCACAGTGTTCATTTGATAGTGTATTAGAAATTGATGACCCTGAAGAAGCATTGTTGTCATTTTGAATATTTTTACTGAAGTATTAAATCATCATGCTCCACTCATTTAAAAGAGAGTAAAACGTTTGTATCAAAATGAGTGGATGAATGATGAAATTTTAGATAGCATGAGAAAACGTGATTTTATCATAAGAAAAAGATATGTATAGTTATAAACTCTGGAGAAACAAAGTCAAATATCTCATCGAAAACTCTAAACAAAATTATTATACCAATATCACAGAACACAAAAGGGCAACAGTAGTAAATTATGGAAGCACCTACATACTGTCAGCGGTACCGACAATCATACCAGTATTAAAATAATAAGTGATTGTACCAAAAGGAAATTTTAGAACCAAAAAGCATTGCTGATGTTTTAATGCTTATTTCACAAATATCACAGATAATCTTAATATAAATCAAAACATCAACAATAGTTGTCAAAACAAACTTGATGATTTCATATCGGGTCATGTTATTTGGATGGAGAGTTGTCTCATTGGCACTCACACCACATCTTCCTATATCTATGTACCAGATAACGTGTATTTTCTATACCACTAATGAGTTATGATTTTGTGTGTTTACAACTAAAAGCACTAGATGAATCAAAAGCAACAGGTCTTGATAACATAGTGCAAAGTTTTTAAAGATGTCTTCTCATGCTATTTCACTACCACTTTGTCACATTTTAACTTAAGTATTAAAAATGTATTTTTCCGTCTTCATTTAAACTGGCAAAAGTCATACCAGTTTATAAGAACAAAGGTTCAAAACAGGATGTTTTTAATTACAGACCAATTGTAATTTTACCACTCATTTCTAAAATCCTTGAAAAACATGTGAAAACACACTTAGTAAATTATCTTAATAAATACAACTTATTGAACAGAATGCAGTCAGGCTTTCGCGCAAACCATTCTAGCTTGTCAAACTGCGTTAACAGCTTTATTGGATAAATGGCTAAAAGCCATTGATGATGGCGATCTTGTTGGGGCAGTGTTTCTAGATCTAGCAAAAGCCTTTGATCTTCTCAATCATGAACTGCTTATTCAAAAATTAAACAAATACAAATTTGCTTATACTTCGCTACGTTGGTTTACATCATATTTGACTGACAGATATCAGATAGTGTCTATTTCAAATACATTTTCAGACATACAAAACAAAAACGGTGTACCTCAAGGATCCGTTTTAGGACCTGTGTTGTTTTAATTTTTATAAATGATCTTCCTTTGTCTAATCCTAATCATAACACCGATTTATTTGCTGATGATAGCACCATATCAGTCATTGGACAAAACAAAAGTTGCATCAGTCAAAAACTTAATACGGTTTTACAAGATATTTTTCGCTGGTGTGATGACAATAAAATGGTTGTAAATGTATCTAAAACGAAAGCTATATGTATTGGCTCTAAACAGAAGCTTTCAGTTACATCAAATGAAAACATTAATCTTGCTATAAATGGACAACAAATTAAAGAAAGTACATGTGAAAAGGTTCTAGGTATTTTGTTGATGCATCTCTATCTTGGTCTTCTCATATTGATTATATAATAAAAAAGTTAAATCTTCTTTAGCTTTACTAAAAGGATAAAGAAATATTTAAATCACAAGGCTAAACAACTGTTTTATAACGCTTACGTTTTACCTCACTTAGATTATTGTTGTTCAATATGGGAAACTGTAATAACTTTCTATTAGATAGTTTACTAAAACTGCAAAAGAGGGCAGCAAGAATAATTTTAGACGAACATGATTACACCAAACCTTCAAGCGAATTATTTCACGAATGTAACATTGTGCCGATTACACAAAGAATACATTATCATAAATCATTACTAATGTATAAGGCAAAACATGGCTTAGCTCCAGAATATATGTCCAGTCTTCTTTTATCAGCTTCTGCAAACCAAAAATACAATACGAGATTTTCGTCCTCCGATAATTTTATAATTCCAAAACCAAATACAGAGTTAATTTACGTTTTGATTGAGTTAAGCCTTCCAATTGATGTTTTATCGTGTGTTTTCTATGTTGTGATGTTATACTATTGTTTCAGAAAAAGGGAGAAGGTTTGGTACCATTAAAACGTTTAATCCCGCTGCAAATGTTTGCACCTGTCCTAAGTCAGGAATCTGATGTACAATAGTTGTCGTTTGTTTATGTAATTTATACGTGTTTCTCGTTTCTCGTTTTTATATATACTAGACCGTTGGTTTTACCGTTTGAATGGTTTTACACTAGTACTTTTGGGGCCCTTTATAGCTTGTTGTTCGGTGTGAGCCAAGGCTCCGTGTTGAAGGCCGTACATTGACCTATAATGGTTTACTTTTATAAATTGTTATTTGATGGAGAGTTGTCTCATTGGCACTCACACCACATCTTCCTATATCTATTGTATAAGTCTAGTTTCTCGTACAATGGACCAAAAGTATGGAATGCTCTTCCTAATTCAATTAAAAATCAAATACAGTATTAGAATTTAAACATAACTACAAATCTATGTACTTTTAACATCACCATGAAATTTGTACTGTAATGCCATATAATAATTGTTTATTGTATTTAAATTGTATTACACATCTTTATTTATCATTATTATTGAATATGTATTGTTTATTTTTATGTAATTATTATTGTATTAAGAGAGCCTTATTGAAAATTGGTGTAATCCAAATGAGTTACTCTCTCTAAATAAAGATATTATTATTATTATTATTATGAAGGTAAATCCAGAAAAGCGCTTCGGACGCATGAAATTTATAACGTTGTTTTCATTTTATCTTGAGAATTGTTATGGCTGTAATAAGGTCAAATGAAAAACTCGCATATAAATTTTAACAAAATAGAACAGATCGGAGTTTTGGTAATACTTCCCGTAGCACATATTTTATGCATATTCAAGATGAAAACATACACCTAATATGATACTTTAGTACCATGTGCATTTACTACAAGATCATTCCCAGTATTATGCCATAGTGTTGTGTATAGTGTAATGTTATAGCTTTGTGTATAGTGTAATGCTTTAAATGTACTGGTGTAATGCGATAAGAATGTACCAAAAGCGATGTTATGAGAATGTATCCCGTATTATGCTAAAAATGTACTTAATGTAATTTAAAAGAATGTACCTAGTTAAAATGTAATGATATACGGGTTTACCTAGTGTAGTGCCATACGAATATAGCCTGTTTATATTGCAAATGCATTGCTTTTTTATCAATATAATATAAAAATCAGGAGATGTGGTACGACTGCCAATGAGGCAACAACCCGCCACAATTCAAATGAAGTGGATGTTAGCAATTATTACAGGTAACCATACGGCCTTCAACAATGAGAAAAACCCAAACCGTATAGTCGGCTACAAAAGGCCCCGACATGAAAAATGTGAAACAATTCAAACAAGAAAACCAACGGCCTAATTTATAACAAATATTTTACGAAAAACACATATAGTGACAACCAACGACAACCACTGAACCACAGACTCCTGAATGCTTGTTGTAAAATTTTGAACTAGTTGATAGAATAGAGCTGACCGTGCGAGATCCTCATGGATAATGAAGGTCGGTTTTTAAATTTAAAAAAAATCAGTCTTTAAAATGCTATCAAAATGTAAGAGTCTTAACTCATTTCACCTCTCATTCCACCAAATATTAAATTGCAGTTACAAGTGTCACATAATTGTCTTGATCCCCTTTTCCCCGCCTATCTTTTTTACTTTATACTCTACTCAGTCATAATCTTGAATTAAGACTCGAGAAGAAAAAATTACTTCAAAATTGCATTCACTACTTCTGAAAGATACACATAAGCATAATAAAAGAAAACAAATTTCGCTTTCCCTTCGAAATTGGAATTTGACATAAAGAAGAAATGACATGTTGTATTTTTATCATACATGTGTAGTTTCAGTGTCAACTATTTTTGCACCTGTGGATAAAGTTGAAAACTGAGAGTTGAATGACATAGTTTTTACTTTATCTAAGTAAAATGTTAGAGTGCTCAATTCTTAGTTTCTGTGTAATGTTTTGTGGACTGAATCTTGTTGGTTTTTGTTTTTGTTTGTTGTCTTTGTTCTTAGACTTGTAAATGTTGCACTAGTGCCGAGTGTCCTTGGTATCTTCTTACCTTTTATTTAAATATACACCATGTCCTAAAATTGCATAAATAACGAACATGCCAACGTCTTTCTAATTCAACACACAAATTCAAATATCATATAATTATTCGTAGCCTAATATTTTACGTTACTGTGTGTATTTCATTCAAAACTACGGTATTTTAAAAAGAGGGTGTTCAATTTTCCATAGTAGAGGGTGTTTGTAAAAAAACCATGACTAACAAAAATCTTTCCAACTTATGTTTTTCATTCAAGACACTTATTGCAGTTATTGCAGTATTATAATTAGTTAAAGTATTGTAAATGCTATTATAAATTAAAATTGTGTCCTCTAAGGCCCTATTTTCCATGGTAGGGGAGTCAATTACACCATACCTATTAAAAAGGGTTATGAAATTTTTTAAAACTTGTTTTGCATTCAAGATACTTATTGCATTATTATAACTGGTTAAAATTTTGGTGGAATTACATCTTTGTCCTTTTGGTCTTTAATGAATAGTTATCTCATTGGAAATCATACCACATCTCTTTATTTTATATTGGCTGAATTTGATGGAATAGTATGATATGGATTTTGTGTTGTCAGGAAAAAGTTTAAAATAAAAGCAATTTCTTACTAATTTTTAAGCCAAGATCACCTGTAAATAAGTTTATATCGAGGTAACTGATTAATTCAACCATTAATGATCAAAAGTTTTTATGTGTAGTACTTGAATTGTTTATGAAATTAAGTGATATGACTAAAGATTAAGACTTTTTCATTTTTAGTTCAGTAATAAGAATATACAAATTTCTTCTTGGTTTATTGCCAAGGTAACTCATAAAATGTGGTATTTGTTTTTTTTTATTTTTTTATTTTCTGAACAACTAATATCTTAATCATGTAGGGTTCAATTTAAGATCATGTTAGGTAACTTAAATTTTCACCAAATTTTTGGCAATATAAGCCATTTTTGCCCTTACAACGAATTCCCTAAATTGACTTGGTTTCAGTAATTTTGTTTGAAGCTGCTGGATAATGCCATAAATACAGAAAGCAATTCACCAAACATTTTGGGGGAAATTTCAATTTTTTGTTTTGGTGGTAAAGATTGCATGAAATGCATTTAAAACCCTGCTGTTGCTAACTAGATTCATATGTTTTCCAGGCCTCATCTCTACCCTTGAGAGATCAAACACATAATGCAGTGATGTGAACAATACTCAGACATTGATGTTACAAAATGATGTGTCTGTTAATGACAAAACTTGAAAAAATACATAAGTTGTACAAGTGTATAGATCTATCTGTTCATTGACAAAGGAAAATAACTCCAGTTCAAAATATTGCCTAAATATATTCCATTGCTTAATACAAAGCGAAGATAACTTTTAAGTTCATATTGCAAAATGAAAGTAATCTTTACTCTTCAGTGCTAACAAGAACTCTGATTTAAAAAAGAAATGGATTTGAAAAATCGTTTACACAATAATTTTGTATAACTGTATGAAAATGGAAAGGAGGCCTCTAAAACTTAATTCCTAATATTTGATTTTTGATTTTGGTGTTTTAACGCCACTTTAAGCACCGCTTTTAGGCTTTTCGTGGCGGCCAGTTTTTATTGGTGGAGGAAGCCGGGTGCCCGGAGAAACCACCGACCTTCGATAGGAAAACTGACAATCCTAGTCAAATAAGAATGAAGTTGAGTGCACCCGCACGACCGGGGTTCGAACTCACAACCTCAGTGTTCACTGGCTAGTGATTACAGTAGTAACTACTCAGACCACTCGGCCACCGAGGCCCTAATTCCTAATATATGCATGTACTAAATATAAGTAAAAAGTAAAACATTCAATGGATACAGGTTTGGCATTATGCAAATGCTATTAAAGAGTTTGATACCTGATGACTTATAATTGAATGTTATATAATTATTGTGATGAAGAAGAAAGAATAAATAGGGAATTACGTATGTATTTTTCTAATATAATTACTTCTCTGTCAGTCTGCCAGCAAAATTGCATGGTAGGTGATGCATGCAGGAAAAGCTTACCGTATCGTCACATCCACTCTCGTTAAATCGAGAAAATTCAGTCAATATCATATATTTGATATATGATATAGATTGAGTTATTCCAACCTCTCTCAATCTTATGGGTGAGACAGTGTACCTGCAAATTATCCATAATGTCTAAACATTTGTAAACTGAAATGGATGAAAAAAAGAATCGGATACCCTCAAGCAAGTATGAAAGACATGAAGTGTATGATTTAATCCTATCATCCTCGACTCTGATGCATCATTAGGAGTTAGGGAACAATCATTTGATATTCTTGGGGGCGGCAGGAGAATTTGGTTCGGATTGACAATTTATTTTCATCTGTTGCTATGAAAACTATTTTTTTCTCCTCGACTTCGCAAAAAGTTTTTCAAAATTAATTTTCACCTTTTTACACATTTGATTCCTATATTTAATGTTGCAGAATATTTATTTTCATCCTGTCTTGTGCAAAGCTTTTTATTTTCAGTTCTTACCAGGCCAGACCCCCTCCCCTAGAAAATCAAATAGTCATCCCCTTAATATATAACAAAATTAATATGGAATGTATGAAATTTCCTGCACTCCTTCTGATAAACATTACAAGTACAATGTTATATTATTGATCATTTTAAGTTGTTTTTTTTTTAGAATTAAGATAATTAAGTTTCTTTAAATAATGTTGCTATTGGATCATAAATTTAAAACATGAATTCAACTATTTAAACAGAAGAATTAGTGATACCGTATCAATTCAAAGATGATAGTCCTACTGTACAGAATGGAGGACACTTGATGAAGAGGCAAATAATACAGTACTCAACCGTATAGATACACAGAAAGGTAGCCGAGGTATAGTAATGACCTTGCACCATGGAATAGCTTAAGAGTACATTTTTATGTAAATAACAGTTGTTTCATTTTTTTACAACAAGGAATAGGGTAAGTTAAGGTTTTTATATAGAATAAAATGCCGAGTTATGACTCTATGTTATAGAATATGTATTGACATAATACCATAGTCAAAATGGTAGCTTCATAAGTATGTATGATGAGATGTGTGTGTTCTATAATAGGTTAACAATTGATGATATCTCAATATGGTGTTCTCCCAATGTTCAAATTTCATTTTAATTGTCAATTCCCCAAAGGAATTAACATCGATCCATCTGCTGAGTTAAGATAACTTTTCTGTACTGAACTGAATTTGCCTTTTCAAACCTATTAATAAATGAAAAGAACGAATCTAAGCAACAGAAAGCAATAAAACAATATAAAGAATTCGCCTTTTCAGAATCTAATGCATTTTTGGGTAATATTTTCAAAACCGTTCACCGAAACATTGTGATTGGTTGAAATCCCTCCAAACAAATTGAAATTAATCCAGTGAAGTGACGTTATTTTCATTGAAGGCCACCTCATAACCTATAGTTGCTTGCATCCACGTTCTTTGGTCTCTGGTGGATATGTGTCTCTATTGTGTGTGTCTCATTGACAATCATACCGCATCTCCTTTTCTATGTTAAATGGACGCGTTTACTTTCATCTATAAATGTTCATCTATAAAACAATTCCTAGATTAGAAGGTCTACCCAACTTCTGATTTGTACTGATCATTTTCCTTTTATTCCTACGTTTTTTTTATTTTCTTGCGTTAAGTCTGGAACATTGGAAGTTTACCCTGTATATACTCATATAGCTTTAAATACTGAATGGTAGGTTTTAGCGCATTGTTACAGGCCGTATAGTGACCTGTAGTTGCTTACACCCATGCCCTTAAAAATAATGGTCTCTGTTGGATTTTTTATATTTGTTTCATTGATTATCATACCACATTTCCTTTTAGCTCACTTAACCCGAATGATTACTATTCTCCTCTGAAATTACTGAGCCAATTGGAATCAACTTTGCCATAATCATCATTTGGGTATACTTGATCAAAGAAAATGTCCGATGATTCAGCTTTCATACCAGCATGGCCAACATAGCTAAAAATTGAGCATTGGGGTGAAATGCAAGTTTTGTCTTTTATCTTGAAAACCGCTACAGATAAATACTATCTGTATCTGACCATAGGGACTTGACTACATGTAAGATATATAGCCCGTTAATCGTCTATGTGCATTTAAACAAAAACGTATACCCCTTCTACCCAGTTTTGGATAGAATGGGTATTACTTTTTTTTCAAATGAACGTAGACGATTAACGGGCTATATATCTGACCTGTAGTCAAGTCCCTATATATCTGACAGGGGAAAATGTTCAGAATATTGAGATCTGCATACTGTTCATTTAATCTGTCAAATGACTCCTTATAGTAGTTATTGCCCTTAAATGACAATTTTTACTATTTAAAAAAAATGTCGATTATCTCAGAACTATGATAGATAGAGAAAACTTAAAATGACCAGCAAGATATGGTAGATACAAATAAGTCAAACAAGACCGAAATCGTAGATCACTCCTTACCTTATACACACGAGATAGCCCCTAACGATGGTTTTCAATATTTGTTTGAGTATTTGCTCATTATCTTGAAAATAATATTAAATGATACATACAAACTTTGAATAGCAAAAAAAAATCAGTAGGACAAGATCTACAAATTTGTCAAATGGCCGAAACTGTTAGTCCACTTATTATAGGAACCATTGCCCCTTATTGAAGTTTTTTGAATTTTTTTGCATTTTATAGTAGATAATGATAAACGTTAAGCTGCAAAAATGATCAACAGGACAGGATCTACAAATATGTTTGCCTTGCCGACTCCTTATAGGATTAATTGCCCTTTAACGACGATCTTTGACTCAATTTTTGCATTTTATGCAAAACTATAATAGATAAAAAAAAAACTGAAAACAGCAAAAGTGATGAGCAAGACTAGACCTACAAATGAGTCAAATTGCCGAAATTGTGAGTTGACTCCTTATAGAAGTTATTATCCTTAAATGACGATTTTCACCCTTTTTATATGTTGGGCAAAAACTATAGATGATAGAGAGAAATTGTTAACAGCAAAATTATCAGAAAGATCAAATCTACAAATAGGTCAACAAAACCGAAATTGTAAGTCCATTTCTTATAAAAGTTATTGCCCTTGAATGATGATATTTATCCGTTTTTTTTTTGTATTTTGGCCAAAAACTATAATAGTAAATAGAAAGAAACTATTTTGATTTTCTTTAGCAAATAATATAAAAGCAATGTAATAGATAAGTTGGAACAGCAAACGACGGATAAGAATATGGAGAACCATTACAAAAATAAAGGGACGTTAAGAAACAAACAATCAATCAATCAATAATAAAAGCAAGAGGAAACAAATAGAAATAAATTCTGCATAAGTAAGCACTCTATTCAGCGGGGAAACTAAATTTTATAGGTTGTACTTCTTTATAATTAACACTTAGTACCTTCATTCTGAATCCTTTATTTTAGATAGGACTCAAATTAGCACGATGTATGAGTTCCATGCAATTTCGGAGAAAAAAAGAGTATTTGACAGCGATTGCAAACGAAATGGAGGATTCAGACGAATCATCAGACGATGAAGTCCAATATTCTGAGATATTACAGCCTCCAACACTGTCCTGTTTACCATGTATTAGTAGGTAAATGGGACCCCGCCTTCGACCTCTCATAGTTTCCCGAATTGGACACGGAATCTATACTATTAGTATGTGTGCCCAGTGTGTTTGTCCGTGTGAAGCCGTATACTTCCTACACTCTCCCTTGATGTGACCAAAGGAAAAGGGTGCGAGACAATTTGGACCGTCTATAAAGTCAACTCGGACCGTCTATGAAGACAACTCAGACCGTCTATAAAGTCAACTCGGACCTTCTATAATGCTAACTCAGACGACGTTTTAAAGGAATGTTCACTATATAAATGATCAAATGAGTGCCTACGAAAAAGACAACTCAGATCGTCTATGAAGACAATTTAGAGCTTAACATTTTGTGTAGACATGCATCTGGCTATTGTTAAAGCTTGGAATGATTAGCTTTATGTTACTGATATTTTATTTACTTAAATTTAATAATGATTTCAGGTGAAAGCAATGAGATTATAATAAACAAATATAATAAATAATGAATTCAATTATCGGGGTAAATTAAGGTTGTTTTAAATTATAGAATTAATAAAGATTTTTTTATTTACAAAATCACCATGATAAAGCAGAAATTAGGATTTACACTCCATTTACAAATGCAGCAAGGTATAAAGGATACTTTTAATGAAGTATTGCACTCTATGTTTATACTTTAGAAAATTTGAAATTTGAATTCACATCAAACAAATTATTTTGATAATTTTTTGGAAATTCAGCAACGTTTAAAGAATATCTTTATGTGAAACATAAAATTTAATGATTTATAATCATTCAAATAGTCTAAACATAAACATTATTTTAATACTTTGTCTGGGTTGACACCATAGACAGTCCGAATTGTCTCATATTAAAGGAAATACCCTTCAAATATGGAGCTTGCCAACCCCCAGAATGGACATGGATCCTGCTCCGAATTAAAATTTGGACCTGTATAAAATGCTGGATCTCACTTTCCATGGGATGGCCGTAAATTCTCAGTGCTGAGTCAATATATGCGTATTCGTTTCTATATCGATTTGAAAAAAGCCGTACCGCCGATACTTTCATCTTTGTTAAAATTTGTCAAGCTTAGGGTAACACTTAAGACCTGAACGTGGACCTGAAAAGACCTGAATACAACAGAAAATATACGACTTGATGATTTATTTAAACTAAAATAACTTTTTTGTTTTAAATGGATTTTTTTTTTCAAAATTTTAGTAAAGTTAAAAATAAATATTGTATTAAAGAAAATTTTCAAAAAATTGTATAATACCAAAACTCGGATCTGAACAGTCAATGCAAAGAACTGAATGGACCAGCTGATACTCAATGGTCAGATTTATTCAAACTTCAATAAGCTTTTAATTTTTCGATAAATTTCCTTTAATTTTGTTAAATGAAAAGTTCCACATTTTACTAAAATTTAAAAAGAAATAATGAAAATATATTTTTGATGTCAAAACTCATACCTGAAGTGGTAATTAATTGACCTGAAAGTTTACGGTCGGATTAATTAAAAATCGAAAACATTTTTTAATTTTCAACTAATCTCCTTGAAATTTGAATTCTGACATGGAATTCAATTCAATTCAATATTTTATTTACGTCTCACCTTATGTATAAAATTACACAATACATTTATAAAAGATACATTTTGTATACATAAGCCAATCTGTACAGATTTATGAGAGACGTTAACAACTAAAACAACATGTATGTACATTAATAAATATTCAACATGAATGGTAAAATTATACAACATAATTATTCAGTTATTATTTACAATATAAAACTTCTCGGCGTCTTTTCAGAATAAAATTACAGGTTTTGGCACATAATCTTATAATATTTTGATTCGAAAATAAAAATACCATTTTCTGACAATCTGTAAAACTATTAAAATGTTCACCAATTTTAAGAGATTCAGTAAAACGAACTTGTCTAAGATCATTATAAACAGGACAATGTAAAATAACAGGATATTCATCTTCAAAAGTATTAAAACAATTAAAACAACATCTCTCTTCCAGTGGCAAATTTTCATACCTTCCAGTTTCAAGCCTAATAGGAGCCATTCCACATCTAAATTTTGCAAAGGCACTTCTTTCACTAAAAGGCAGTTTGCAGTAGTTTTCAACAACATAATCCTGCTTAAAAATAGTATACGTTCTCAACTTGTTACGCCCATTTCCCCGTTTGGAAGAGGATGAATTAACAATGCTTTTACATTCATTAATATATTTATCAAACATTCTTGACATGACTGTATCAACAAACATATTTTTATTAATATTAGTGTTGATATTGCAAAAGACAACCAATTCAAGTTCCGTGAACTGTTTTTTAACCATGAAATTCCAATTTTTTACAATTTTATGTTTCAGACTGCCCATAGAAATATTTTCCTGTTAATACGATCTGGCTCCATATTTACTAATCTATGCCAGTGTCTTGCAATAACCTTCCATTGTGTATGGTAAATTGGAACCTACCCCATATCTCCCATGATAGCTGGGTTTGGTGTGTATTTACCAACACCAAGGAAGAATCGCATTAATAAATGAAAAATTCCTGCAGCTCCAAATCGCGCACCATATTCAACAATAGGACTTACAAGTGAATCAAATAGTTTTTATAGACGTCATATGAAATGCCACCAATAGCTTTACACTTAGCTATTACCAGACCTAAAGCTCTGTTTGCTGACCTAGCAGCTGCTTTTGCACTTATACTAAAGTCAAGAAATTCATTTAAAACAAGGCCCAGATAAGCATATTCACTGCTAGAAGCAATATTCATATCCCCATACTTAAATTCGTGACTTGATCGTTCAAATGAGGTCGGTCTGAAATGGACAACATTACTCTTACATGCATTAATAGTCATTTTATTGTCAGTACACCAATGATATAACTCATCTAAGAGGTTTTGTAACTCATTTTCAGTATTTGCTAACAGTACGATATCATCAGCATACAACAAAATATATACTTTTTCTCCCCCTATCCCCTATGTCAACACCAAAATCAAAAGATTTTAAGTACATAGCTAATTCATTTATGAAAATGTTAAAAAATAAAGGAGAAACCCTGTTTCAAACCACAGTTTACAGTAAACCAATCTGTGTTGAAACTATTTACTCTGATCGAGCACCTGACCCCATTATAAAGGGACTTAATAGCCATACACATTTTTACATCAACCCCCAGAGATGTGAGTTTTTCCCATAACAATGTCCCTATTAATCGTATCATACGCCTTCCTAAAATCAATAAATGCACAAAAGGTTGATTTTCGTAGTTTTTACGAACATCTACTATACTAGTATGTGAAAATATTTGATCTATGGTACTCCTTCCCTTCCGGAACCCATTTTGATCATCAACTAGGGAATTATTAACTTCAACCCATTGAGACAGCCTCATGTTTAATATGTTACAATATAATTTATATGAAGCTGGGGCTAAAGCAATACCCCTATAATTTAAGGGGTTTCTTTTATCTGATATGTTATTTTTTGGTATAGGATTAATAATTATATTATTCCACATCGCTGGGACTTTACCAGTTTTAAAACACCAATTAAACAATCTACTTAGTATGTAAAAATATAATACAATTCTGGTTACAAAAACATCAGCTGGAATATTATCTACACCTGAGGCTTTGCCTCTTTTGCTTTTATATACTGCATTAAAAACCTCTTCAAATGAAATTTCTTCTGTTAAAAGAAAGTCGCTTTCTGTCAAAACGCCAGGGCTATGATCGACTGGAATATTCCCATCCGTAGTTACCTGGTTACCTGTTTGATTAAGTAGACCGGCATATATAGATATAGGAAGATGTGGTGTGAGTGCCAATGAGACAACTCCATCCAAATAACAATTTATAAAAGTAAACCATTATAGGTCAATGTACGGCCTTCAACACGGAGCCTTGGCTCACACCGAACAACAAGCTATAAAGGGCCCCAAAAGTACTAGTGTAAAACCATTCAAACGGTAAAACCAACGGTCTAGTCTATATAAAAACGAGAAACACGTATAAATTACATAAACAAACGACAACTACTGTACATCAGATTCCTGACTTAGGACAGGTGCAAACATTTGCAGCGGGATTAAACGTTTTAATGGTACCAAACCTTCTCCCTTTTTCTGAAACAATAGTATAACATCACAACATAGAAAACACACGATAAAACATCAATTGGAAGGCTTAACTCAATCAAAACGTAAATTAACACACTATGAACGAATAAATTCGATCTGTGATACCTGAAAGTAGTCTGATTTCCACTTTAACAAAACACCATCAATATTTGAAGATACATTACCATTTGCGTCTACAACTACCATTGGTATAAGAGTTTTGCGTTCAGAGGCAATTCTTATCTTACAAAATGTACCCATCTTCTTCCAAAACGTTTGTTGATCAGTTTTTTATTCCATCAATAGCTCTTGCTGCAATGTATACCAGTACTTACGTTTTGCTTTTTGAACCTCACGATCGAAAACCCTTCGGTTTGACACAAAACTGGACTTTAACTCAACACAAGGCACACGAAACAATATATATATATTTTTTAAATGGCAAAGAATTTTATGAAAAATATGTTTTTTTTGTTCCAAAAATCGGACCTGAACGGGGAACCTGAGTGAGTTCTCTCAGATCTGTACTTAGTGTCTTTTTGTTGTGAGGATGTATAAGTACCCATCCACGTCCACTCTGTGTTTTTGTTAGATGTATTTCTATTTGTATCCATCTGACGAGTTAATCCTTTTTCAACTGATTTTTATAGTTTGTTCTTATGTTGTACTGTTACACCACTGTCCCAGGTTAGGGGAGGGTTGGCGCCTTCAAACTAGTTTAACCCCGCCACATTCTGTATGTGCCTGTCCCAAGTCAGGAGCCTGTAATTCAGTGGTTGTCGTTTGTTGCTGTGTAACATATTTGTTTTTCGTCCATTATTTTGTACATAAATTAGGCCGTTAGTTTTCTCGTTTGAATTGTTTTACATTTGTCATTTCGAGGCCTTTGATAGCTGACTATGCGGTATGGGCTTTGCTCATTGTTGAAGGTCGTACGGTGACCTATAGTTGTTAATTTCTGTGTCATTTGGTCTCTTGTGGAGAGTTGTCTCATTGGCAATCATACCACATCTTTTTTTTATATTATAAAATGTAGCGCGCAAGACCTAGATGGTTTATAAGGTGGTCAGCAATCTCCCAACCAATAAACGTACTATATACATGTACCTTAACACAAGACTAACTCTCAAAATCAGAACCAACAGAGGTGACACAAAGTACCAGACATATTGACCGGAAAAGCAATGTCTATTTCTCACTAGATTTGTTTAAATCTAATGCATATAAGGAAAGGTAATACTGATTCATGTTCAATACTTTATTATAGGCATGGTATATGGTCACTTTCAATATATATAATTGACTATATTAGAACTACTGTTTACCAATAAAAATATGAATAAATATAGTATTCTTTTATAACTTGACTAGGGTTTTCTTCAGATACACTGACACTGGTATATAACAATGAGACCAGTAACAAATATTACAAATAACAAATAGACAAGTGTACTAGAGACTTTACTAGTAGCGTATATCTAATATTAAACAAGGTATATCTGAGGTATATACATATCACTAACTGTTTAACTGAGTGCTTAACTTCAGAGTTTAAAATGTATATTTTATTTAATACTACATGAACAATATTTAATAAAATAGAAATACAAAGGATATGGGGTATCCATCCATGACACAAAATCAGTAAATACACAACAAAAAACATACAAAGAGCAAAAGAATATTTAAAACAGTATAGTAAACAAGAAAGTGTGATAGCTGACCCTGTGCTAGAGCATTATCAAGTGTACGAAATTTAGATGGGCAAGTGTGCTAACTGACCCTGTGCTAGAACGTATGCCTAAGGTCTAAAAGTTCTTAATGTATTAATTTCTTTAGTATAAACCATAGACCTTTCGGGCGACTTTAGAACACAAGAAGGTGTGCTAGCTGACTCTGTGCTACAACGTTATCAAGTATACGAAATTTAGATTGGCAAGTGTACTAGCTGACCCTGAGCTAGCCTAGAGCGTATGCCTAAAGTCTAAAGAGTTTAAAGTTTACTTGCTTTATATGTTTATATCTTTAGTACACAAGAAAGGGTTCTAGTTGACCCTGTGCTAGAGCGTTATCAAGTGTACAGAATTTAGATAGGCAAGTGTGCTAGCTGATCCTGTGCTAGAACGTATGCCTTAGATCTAAAGGTTTTTTAAGGTTATTTACAATTGACTGTACAAATATTTCATAAAAAGAGATAAGTTAGTCTCAGTTTATTCAAATTTAAGCTATAATGACAATTGTACTAGAGACTTTACTAGCAGCTGAGCCATTCAATTTATATCCAAATTTACTCAAAGTAATGTGTATCACTTATTCAATTCACGACAATTACTAGAAACTTTACTATCAGTGTAGTCCTGAAGCCCTTATTATTAACTCAATTACTTAAATCAAGACAAATATGCTAGAGACTTTACTAGTAGCGTATGCCTTTATATCCTTATTTCCTATTCATTTAGTTATTAAAACAAAACAGTTGTACTAGAGAATGTACTAGTAGCGTATGTCTTGTGTCCCTTTTGCCTTATTTATTAAATTATTTATCACAAAACAAGTGTACTAGAGACTTTACTAGTAGCGTATGTCTTGTACCCTATTTGTCTTATTTATCAAATTATTTATCACAAAACAAGTGTACTTTAGACTTTACTTGTAGCGTATGTCGTGTGTCCCTTTAACCTTATTTATTAAATTATTGATAGAAAGACAAGTGTACTAGAGACTTTACTAGTAGCGCATGCCTTGTAACATAGAAAACAATAAAAGAACACTCAGATATACCTTTAAGTTCTCATAACTTATGGCAGAAATTATTTGATTGACTTTGAACTCTTAACTAGAAAAAAACTTTCTGGTATTAATTTACTCCAGCAAAACTTTCCAATTCAAAAACCATGAAATTTCAAAACTTTCTCAAACCTTTAATTCTTAAATAAGTCTTGAAAGACACTATTGAAATGCAAATCAACTTTTAAAAATTTACATTAAAATCTCTGTAAATTACGTTTTCCAATGAATAATTTAGTTGACTGAATAAAAGTTCTTAAAACGTCGAAAATTGTATTACTTTTCTAATCAAATTTTGGCAGATATTCGCTTCAAAAGAAATGGCGTGAAAGTGACGTAAATACAGCGTTTTGGACACGTTTTATATAAAACGCGCTGCACGACAGTGCATGTGCCCTGCACAGGGGCGTGCACGATACCCCAAAAGTGCCCCCAGCTTTCACTGTGCACTAGCAACCAATAGCCAATCAAATCGCTGAATTCTTTATCAAGTTGAAGTGACAAAGAATACAATATAATCAAAATATTAACTTTTACATTTTCTATAGAAATTAATGTAAAGTACTTTATTCTTTCAATCAACCAATGAAATCGCTAACCGCTAATCTGCAGTCATTGCGGGTTGCGATACATGCTGTTTGCAACAGAAACGAACATCGACAAGTTTAAGCAAAATGAACAACCTTCAGTGGGGAAAATTTATCTTCATTGACTGACAAACAAACAATGTAGTCCAATACTCATAGGAACATATAGAACTCATATAGAATAAATAACACTGTCAACAATTATAAACATATATTCTATCTATAACAACATATTTACAGCATAATCAGTAATAAAAAAATGTATGCCATAGGGGTTACTTGTTGCATTTTATTGAAAAATTTTAAAAAATCATTTACTATCAATGTATTTATCAAAGTTGTACAAAAATCGAACATGTAAAAATGTTGTTTGTTTATAGTTGACATGTGTTTGGTTATTTATAGTAAGGTCGGTTCGATTGGGGTATTGAGTTCATGCACCAGTGAATTTAGGTGGTTTAAAGTCATTCGAGCCATTGCAGTCAAAGTGTACAGTAGCATTTTATTTATCTTCTCTTCAACTTATATATATACTTTTCGTAGTATGGAAAGTTCTGGGGGTGAAGAAAGTCCACCTTTAAGACAGTATGATACTGATATAACAGATAGAGATACGGTAATCAAAATTGCAGACATAACCTTGAACCATTTTAAACAGTATTTCGACAGTACAATTGGTAGCCTAAAGAGGGAACTTAAAGAAGACGCGACGAATAAATCATAAAGCTAGGTTAAACACTTAAATCAGAACATTCGTATAAGTTTAAGTTTAACGGTAACCAGGTTCAGCACAAGTTTAATTCTGAAATGATAATGAAGTATCCAGGATCAAACGTGCCGCCAAGCGTGATGACTATTCTAAAGTCGGGGATATTTGCCATGACATTAAGGAGAAGATTCATAAGCGGAACAAATGTATTAAGATCGGTGACAAGTCACCAGTAGGATGGGATACAGTCAAAGAATACCTGTCAGACGAGCTTGCATCAGATTCCGATGATGAGAAGAAAATTAGGTCTGCCGAAACTCGAACCTTGCGGACCAAGAAGCACAAGGAACAAGAACGTGTCAAACGTTGGGAATGGGGCTATTCTTCAACTAGGACAGCATCTGAAGATCGCCAATCTACTTATACCTACTCTCCCTACCAATATGACAAGCCCGTCGGACCTAAGCCGACAGATATCTGTTTTAGATGCAACATCCAAGGACATTGGAGACTGGATTGTACAAAAAACAACAAGCCTACGCTTTGCAATTAGATATCAAGGTGATAAGTATTGTTTTTCATCATATTGAATATAAAAATTTTGATAAAAATGAACATTTAGATACATTCAGTACATGTCATTTGACTATGAAAAATAATCTCTTTCTGCATCTGTTAAGGGAGACGAGAAGAACATTATAAACCATTGGGAAAGATATTGATACAAATTCTTTATTTTGTACATTATTGAGAATGGTTATTCTATCCCGTTTATCACGATTCAACCAGTTGTGTTTAACAGGAACAATAAGTTCGCCTATACTAGTATAATAATGCTGAATTTGTTTCAGAAGCTAATTTAGAGCTATTAAATGATACTTGTATTGTACAGACCTTCATATTGTTAATTCACTCACCGTTTCGGTTCAAAGATCGGGGAAAGGTGGTCAATCTGACATGCGCAGTATGTTATTATGTATATAGTTATCATATGAGCTTTGGCTAACATATGATGCAGCAATCAAGAGTTTTATTTTGATTATTGTTGCTTAATATACCACTGGGCTGGATACTAGATTGGTTTTGCGCCGAGTACATTTTCAGTAACTAATCGTCTTAGTCACTTGGCTGATTGATTGTTAAAACTACTTTGTTGATTATTATTGAAACCACTGGGATGGTTTTTATTGAAGCCACCTGGCTGGTTGTTATTGAAACTAATGGACTGATTGTTGTTGAAGCCCCTGTGCTGATTGATATTGAAGCCACTTAGCTGGTTGTTTTGAAGCCACTGGGCTGGTTGTCATTGAAGCCACTGGGCTGTTTGTTATTGAAGCCACTGGGCTGGTTGTTATTAAAGCCAATGGGCAGGTTGTTATTGAAGGCCACTATGCTGTTTGTTGTTGAATCCACTGGACAGGTTGTTATTAAAGCTACTGGGCTGATTGTTATTGAAGCCACTTGGCAGAATGTTAATTAAAACCACTGGGCGATTGTTATAGTTACTGTGCTGATTGTTATTGAAGCCACTGGGCTGAACTTCAGAAAAACATATTGGTATATTATTTGGTATGAAAAAGATAACATTTTTATAAGTGTCATTGGACAGAACTACCATAAAACACACGTTATATTTTAGAATATTTCCTGCTCTATTCTGCAAAAACTGTTTTTCAACTGGTAAATTAAAGATGCTGGCATACATTTTGAAGATGGTAAATTTATATTTTCGTTTAAATAACATGCAATAAGAAGTCCAATGTTCATAAGCTTCGAAATGATTCCAGACATATCTCATATACAAGAGCCAGAGGTGGTTACGTTAAGGAGAAGACCCTAAAGCAGTTATCTGTTTCTCAAAATTTAGGAATTCAATAAATAGTCAATGCTATTTTCCCGTTCTTTGTGTTTCGAGTGCACTTGTCGCTGCAAGTGGTGTCTCCCATGTGAGAGTTTGTGGTTATTTGATAAATATTTTATGTTCGTTTGAGTTTACAAACTAGAATTTAAACACTTCACTCTTTACTACGAACACTTACAGCTACACACAAGCTTACTCGACCAAAGACAACACTTAGACCAACTGCAACCAGTACTTATAGATCAACTACTCAACCACTTACAGCGGAGGTGTTGTGCTATACCAGACAACCAGCATACTAAAACAGAGTGAAATTTTGAATATTCTCATTGGTCCCGATGAATCACGTATTTCGGACATCCCGCCGATGAAACCTTGTGCAAATCAGCTTTACCTTATTGAAAGTGAACATGAAGGCGATTGGAAGTGTGATCAATACCAGTGGATTAATTACGGGAATAATTCAATGACAATCGAAGACGAAATTTGTGAAAAATTTTATAAGACAAAACTACCCGGAATGAAGACTAGCAATGGTACTTGTTTTAGTTTTTTATGAAGGTGATGAAAGTGTTTATGTTCCGGCCTACCACAGTAACAGTAAGAAAACTGACTCTGAGTTTGCCAGGACAGTTCCATCTGTTTGAAAAGGATGGATAATGCAATACAATCAGGTGACAAGACGGCCATGGACGTATATAGAGACAGTGTGTATGATCATTCTATTTAAGGCATTTTAGATGCAAGCAATGTGAAGCAAGTTGAAAATATCGTGAGAAAAGTAAACGTAGAAAAAGAGAATCAGCAAAGATGGCATTTACAATTTAGTTTTGTTTACTTATCATTTGGAAGGATTTATTCATGAAGTTACTGTTTTTCCAGATTTAACATCAATAATAGCTTTACCAGATATGATTTCTATAGTGAATCAGTTGCTTGATGTCGATACCAATGATGACCTTCCGTTTGTGTTCTTTTAAGATACTACATTCAAGCTTGGTGACTTTTATGTGTCACCGCTAGTTTTTCGTAACATAATTTTTGAAGATAAGCCAATCATGCCGGTAGCATTCTTGATTCAAAGGTGAAAGAAAGAAAAGGTACATTCTATTTTTTGATTTTGTGGCATCGAAATTTCCGAAATAGAACAAAAAATCTATACCATTTGAAACTGATAAAGAGTCAGGACTTGTTAATGCAATTACGTAGAACTTTTGTGATGTGTTGGATTCATCTAATAAATGACTTCAAATTCAAATTACAGAAAATGGGAGCAACTTCTGACAATATTGCCGTGTATGTTTCTAATATCAGAGAACTATTGGGATTTTCTGGTGAACAATATTGTGAAGAAAGAATAAAGTTATTAGTAAGAAAGTGTTCACAAGGCGTGTACTCATACTTTATGAAAACTGAAAAGACACATTAAAACATTGTGGCAAGTGGATAATCGAGAAATACCCGAATTTATATGACCCATTTTCTGGAATAACTAACACTTCTTGTGAAAGTATGAACGCGGTGATTAAAAGATTGAACAAGTTTCAAGAATTACAAGTGGATTGTTTCGTTCTGAGAATGTTCTTCTTTCAGAATTATTACACAACAGAAATTCAGCGTGGATTGGCTGGGATCGGTAACTATTCTCTTCGGTTACAGTATTCACACGCTCGTATTCCAAAAAGATGAGAAACCAATTCTGAGAAAACCTGGGAAAACTAGCTACTATTCCACAGCTTTCTATAGACCAATCAGCCTAACATGTATCATATGCTAGCTGATGGAATGAGTCATTCTAAAAAGAATAGTGGCATATATCGAGGGTCACCGATTGATCGATTTAAATCAAGAAGGGTTCAGAAAGTTAACTTCAAATGCATTACTTCGGCTGGTCCAATCAAAAGTTGGTGGTTTAAATAGGAAAGAATCAATATTAGCTTGGCTGGTTGGCTTTGAGTAGGCTTATGATTCAATAAGGCGTGACGGTTTGATGGTGAAGCTTCATAAACTTGGTATTAAGAGGGAAATCTGGACATGGATCAACAGCTTTTTCACAGACAGAACAGCCAGATGTTTGTTAAGTATAATTTCATGGGGGAACAATTTGAGACTAACATTGGCTTACCACAAGGATCAGTATTATCACCTACGCTATTCAACATATTCATAGCAGACTCATGGACAACACCACAGGACAAAACTGCAAGTTTGCAGACGATGGCATATTATGGCTCAAGGGACAAGATATCAGGGAATTAAAAGAAAAGACAGCAGACGATGGTAATATAATCTTAAAATAGACTGAAAAATGGAGAATAAATGTCAACATGGAAAAATGTGAAGTTTGCCTATTTTCGAAAGACAACCTGTATATGGCACAGAAAACACTAATGCCAACAATTTCACATTTAATTACAGTCCTACACCAAAACTACTCAGTATAACTCTAGATGAAAAATTAAAGTTTGAAATGCACACCAATCAGGTACAGAAAAGAGCCAATAACGCCATAAAAGTAATCAGAGAAATAAAAGGATGAGGAAAATATCAAGATCAAAACTACTCCAAATTTACAACAGCATGGTGCGGTCCATTATCGAATATACATGTCCAGTTTTGGCAGATCACATCAGCAGAAAATCTAAAAAAAAACTTGAAGCCATCCAAAGAAAATGCATATCAGTTTGGCTAGGACTACCAGGGATATTAGGTAGAGAAGCAATGGAAGTAGAGGCCAATATACAGCCTGTTGACCTAAGAATGGAAGAGATCTCAGTTCTGGAAATCGCAAAACTCAATTAAAAAACTTAGTCGAGCCAATTAAAAAGTAAAAGAACAAAAATACCGAACTCCAAGAAAAATTCAAAACGGAAAGTCCCTTATCAAATGGCAAAAGCAAAGGCTCAAACACATCAAACGAATGGAAAACAACTGTCATATTCCAGGTCATGCTTATATAGCCGGGAACGAGATAGCGGACCAGTTGGCGAAAGATGCAGTTAAGGAGGCCTCAACCTTAAATGACCAATATAATGTGGTAACGATGTCAGATATAAGAGCGCAGTACCTATTGTTGGTAAGGTTGTCCAACTTTGATTACCAAAATCCTGAAACAGGAAGAATTCTGTCAGAACTAAGAACATGCTATGACAGGCTATAGGTTGCACTTTGTAAATACAGCTGTTTCACAAGCCACGCCTCTTTTGGGGAGATATATAATATTCATAGATATTTTGTTTTGTTCACGTACTGGTTCCCAGATATGATTTCTGTTTCATCTCATAGAGACATAACTTGGGAATGTTACCAGTATAAAAACACATGGTAGCGGCGAAAATTTAATTCTGAGGAAGACTCAAAGTGAAGGTAGGGGTAGTACAGAATTTTAGTATAAGTTCAAACTCTTAGAAGTTCGGGGCATATAGATGTTGAAAATATGCCACACAGCCCTATGTTTTGACCTTTGAATAAAATAGAAGTGCATATCAACTTTCCGTTCTAGGATATAATTTTTACGAAACTTCATAGTAAAAGTGGCACAGTTTTAGCCACAAAGGGAGTTCCTTTAAGGAAATTGCTAGTCTATATTTACAGAAGTGCAACCTATATCAGGCTAAATAAGCACGGCCAAGAAATTATGAGAATGTTGGACACATTGAACATCCCGACAGATATGAAAACACTACTGGCACTAACAACAAAAGAGACCTACGAAAGAACAGCACATATTATATGAGAATATTTAGAGGCGTACAGGGCGATTTCGAGATCTAGCAAGCACTGAATCACGATATTGCGCCTAAAAAACTAAATCAAAGTACATCTGTACCGCGAGTTATTACTAAGAGAAATTAGAGCACCAGATTAAGATGAAGTTAATAATACCATTGACCATGAGCCATGTTTTGTCAATGTTTTGACCTGAGGATCAGGATCAGGATCCGAAGCATACGATAAAACCAGACGATATTGTGCAACTTGTTATGACAGAGATTAGTAATATTAGACAAAAGTGCATTACAGAGCAAAGCTCGAAGAACGACACAGAAAAAAGATCGGGTTCCGTAGAAAACGAAATAGTAAACAGTGATATTGTTACAAATACAGATAACATATTACTAGTAACTTAGTAGTATACAGAGAAGATTTCATTTCAAATATGAAAACTCTGCAGGATAAAGATTTAACGGTATCGGGTCCGTTCGCCCTGATTACATGTTCGCCCTGGGTCCGTTCGCCCCGAGTTCGTTCGCCCATAGAGTCCGTTCGCCCTGGATTCGTTCTCCCTACTAGTTAATGGCTTATTTTGGAGCATTCATTGTTCATAATAATAATTCTCACTGATTGTTGTAATAATTATCATTGATGGATTTATAATCAAAACGACATCTTGTTTTGATAAGCTAGTCAGCTTGGAATGAGTAAAACCAATGATGTACGAATTGTAAAACATGAAAATGATTTATAAGTTCATTTATTATTATACTGCATGAATTGAACGGACCAGGATTCAGATTTAACACAGAAATCTCTTGCTTGAATAGAAGTTGAAGTCGGAAATGTTACTTTCGTTCAGCAACAGAGAGCCTTCACTTCATGGTGAAAAGAACGCAAGGAACAATTTACGCCATTACACAGACCAGTGTCCAACTACCACACAATGCTATCATATTCTTGCATCAAAGATGTTTATAGATGAAATTGACAGAAGACCAAGAAATATGAATCTAAATGTTATCAAGGAAAAATTTAAAAAGAAACAATAGTCAGGAAGGAAGAAGCATTTTGAGGCAGTCGAGACAGAAATTCCTACTTCTCCTTGCAGACCAGTAAGTTCCTAATCCGGGACACCTTCACAGCTTTAAACACCTACGATAAAAACACAGCAAAACGACTACGTTTTGCAGATAAACACACTCACGCGTCATGTCACCTCCAAGTACATGCCAACAACCAGTTAAAATGAGGAAATTCTCGATACAAACATTTTTAGATAATACACCTTTGGTATTTGGTAAGTGGCCTTACTCTCGAGCACAAAAATAAGATACGGAATAATACATGGCTCTGCTCAGATATCATTAATACTTGTACCGACCATAATCATACAGTTTCATGGAATTTCTGGCAGACAACAATATCATAAACCAGTCATGTATCAGTTTACGTTGCACATTCCTTCTAAAATTAAAGTTCTCAAATTACATAGCAAGTAAAAAGGAAACACATTCCATTTTAATTCGATATTTTCTTAACTAAAAATGGTAGGGTGACAAATCACCAGTAATAATGTAAAGAGTATTTCTCTGTTTAAACTGTTCATATGAATGACCATTTAACTTTAGGGTTATTGTTTTTTTTCCATTAAAATATTTATTTTCGTATCACACAAGCATGAATTTTTTGTTTTGTTGTAAGCACAAAAAATGTTTTAAGAATCTAAAACAAAAATTTCCATCTCCCTGCATCATAATATTCTTTCTTCTTCAATGTTTTTATGAAATAACGATAATCCCCTCCCTGAGAGTTAAATGGTATTTCCCTTAATTACATAAATTTTAAATAATTTCATACACTTTGAAATGACTTCCCCTCCCTGGTTTATTTACTTCAACATAGATCATGGCCTTTACAATATGTAGTTTCTGAGAAATAGACTGAATCAAGATCTTATTATTCTGACTATTATGAACCATGAAAACGAATTCAAGGTGACATGAACCTTACTGGACAAATATGCACACCTTTCAATCATTCTATACACCAAAAATAGTTGACATTTTTCTTATAGTGTCAATCTTATTAAAATTAAATCTCCGCATTCGCTCATTTTTTTATTCTTGGGCACTGCTTGAGGCTTATCTAACCACCTTCTTTCTTTCATGTCTCAAAAACTGTAGTAGGAAATTTTAATGTCAATGAAACTATGTACTTGCTTGTGGATGACAGTCTAGTAATAAGACATTTATTTCCAAATAAACATTGCATCTTTAAACAATAACATTAATCCTCTAACCTAACAACAACACAAGTATACAAGTATGTATCCATAATGACATTAACATATATAAGATTATCTGTACATCTAAACAATACTTTTACCAATTAAATACAAACACTTTAATAGCTATCAATAATTGTAAATTCAGAAATTTTGGTGGGCATTTAATATTGTAATTGTCAAACAGTACACATGCAAGATTAGTTATTAAATTTTCAGGGAACTGCTATCACCATTTGAAGTGCGAGTCATCACATTGTTTCTCAATTATAAAAGCATCACAAAATTTCTGAATTTACAGTATGTTAAACTGCCAACTCTTTCATATGACAAGTATAACAATTTACATTTACCCTTTAAACATAGTTTTAAAAAATCAAATTTTCATCCCTAATGCCATGATCCTTTGAATTCACAGACCAGTCCTATATAAGATAAGGTCCACAAATTTAAAATTGGATAATTGACAGTTTTGATAAATTATAATAGGTTTCTGACTTTTAACTTCTATTATCAACTGTTATCAAAAAATATACAATGTCATACTGACAAAATTAAAGAGTATTATAGAAATACAAAAACAAAGGATATGGGGTATCCATCCATGACACAAACTCAGTACATGCACAGGAAAAAAACAAACAATAAGCAAAGGAACAGTGCTTTTATTGCTGTTCTTCATCTCAAAGTCACAGTGAGGCCTTCAACACGGAGCAAAAAAACTCACCTCACTGCAAGTTTAAGACGGCCCTAGGCACCGGCTTGAGCGGATTTCTTTGTGTCTGGAATTCTCATGAAAGGAATTAACAAAGACAATAGCTCAGTTACAACTATGTGGGCTTTTAGTGGCCTTGACTACCCTGCAGGGTCTTCCAAGGTCATAACTGACTGAAGTAAGAAAGCATCCCAAGTTCAAAATTGAGAACATGATCAGATGTATAGAAAATAAGAAAATATGACAGATGTCTTCCGTGTTTTACTTCAAATCAAATCTGTCTACATATTTATGATTACACACATTCTTTAATACAAACTACTTTTATTTTACCCTTGCAAGCACAGGAAACATGAGGATAAAACATAATTTGTTAAAACTTACTGAAAGCAGGTGTTTAAGGAAACATAAATGAAGCAAATGAATTAAATTTCAATAAAGTTCAGTAATTTGTATAAAAGGTAAAAAATTCCACGATATCTTCAATAAAATGCAAGGGATATGGTTACAAGATGAAGAAATGGGGAATGTGTCCATGGGACACAGATAAAGCCCTGCTTTCATAAACGCTATAAAGGAACATAACTCAAGAACGGTAAAAAATTCGTACTTGATCTGAGTTTTGTGGTAATAAGCATTGTGTATATTTTTCATAACATTCGGTTAAGGCAAACTAAAGTAAGAGAAAGAAAGAAAAATTCAGCAATTTTTCCATTTGTAAAGGGGAATAACTCTAGAACAGTAAAAGTGATGTCACCACAATTCAAACTTACTCTGTATTTTATAGTAATAAGCGTTGTGTATAAGTTTCATAACATTTGGTTGAGGCAAACTCAAGTTAGAGAACAGAAACCAATTTCAGGACATATGGATGTACAGACATACAGACGTACAGAGGTAAAACTTAATGCCCCCTCCGCTATAGCGGGCTTATAATAAAATGAATATACATCAATGAGACAGCAACCAAAGAAAACATATTAATCCTGACACAAACAGACACTTAATTTTATGACAAATGTGAACATATGGGTTTAACGGAATTTTTTGAACGGAAATAGTGGAACTGGATGGTCAACTTACTTGTTAACATTATACACATGTTCCAAAGAACCTGTACCCTTCAAACTGGTCTTATATATTTATATATCTACCCTCCAAAGTCCCGCAGTCAATTAATTTTAAAGTTTTTAAGAAAAGTTTAGTATTATTGATTGATTGTTTGTGTTTGATGCCATTTTCAGTACACTTGGCTACATCATAGTGACCAGTTTTTTTTTGGTGGAGGCATTCCAAGAACCTGGAGAAAACTACTGACTTTCAGCACAAAACTTGGCAATCCAAGTCAAAAAGATAAGACCTCTATACTTGCAGAAATATTTGAAACAAAAAAAAAACAACAAAATTAAAATGGCTTGTTTCATTAATAATTTAGAGAAATAATATTGTGTAATGATGTTGTGCACCCAGATATTATCAACGATTTAATATCAACTAGCCTATTAAAATTTAGTTTTAAGTTACAGCTGCACAATTTACAAATTCAACCTACTGTTGTCATGTCACATTTATGTTGATCTGACAATGTTGCCATCAAGGTACAGTGAAACATCATAAACATTGGCAAAACTATTTTTCTTTAAAGGAGAAAGTATGATAAGACCACTTTTTTTTTAAC
The DNA here is from genome assembly GCA_017311375.1 of Mytilus coruscus. Lineage (NCBI taxonomy): Eukaryota > Metazoa > Mollusca > Bivalvia > Mytilida > Mytilidae > Mytilus > Mytilus coruscus. Next base: position 87,476,753 of record CM029601.1, read on the forward strand.
CCAGAGTATCAAAAAGTATTATAAATCTGCCAAACATTTCTTCAGGTTTTCATAAAACATGTAATATCCTGTCAGACACCAATATTCATATATTTGAATTTTGCCTTTCATATTTCCATTTAGGTTTTAACTTTTTGCATTGAGTGCAACAACTGCTGAAATAGTCTCAGTTTTAGATTTACCCAAAAAGATGTTTTGCTACAAGATAATTTTTAAACAAAGATGCTAATGTGTCAAATATATCTCTTTTGGGTGGACTTGGCACACATTAATTTTGACCAAAAACTATATATATAAAGGATTTAGGTCAAATATAACCATTTCAACATGTTTACATCACAACTGACATTTCTGCACTAATGTGTCCAGATTATATCAACTTGTTCAATTATCAATAAAATTTACACAATTTTGAAAGGCTAGAAATTTTTTAATAATATTATTTTTGCAATTTCAGGGGCTAAATAATAGCTCTTATCATACCTCCACTTTTTATACCTAGTTTTCAACTTAATGATTAAAAGATTTTGTCTGTGCTACTGTTATTATGTTAACAAATTTACACGGCTAAATACACCCCATATATACATGATATATCTGTACTGTCCCCAATCAACTTCATACACAAAATACAATTCTGAATCTAAATTTTCTTACTCATTCAGATTTGTGCTATCCTCATCTATTTTGCATCATAAATATTTCATGGACAGGACCAAGGTTGAATATTTACACACTATTAAAAACCAATAAATAACTAATTCCTACTGTTCTGTTATCATAATAAGGAACACATCTGAAAGACTAGCAGAATAAATTATACATTATTATGGCTATGTTCATATTTTTGAAGGTATTATATTGCAATAATATGGCTTGGTTCCTAATAAATAATTCATGTAATGGAAGACAGGCTATGAAGAACTTCAGTCTGTGTAGTCCAGATACTGTTTGTCGTTTTCCTCACTTCTACAGTGATTGATCTAACCTACAAAAGAAAAACCATTTGATAAAAAGAAACTAGAAAAGCAGTGAGCCCAAAACTTTCAATTTCTCCCACCAATTTCAACAGAATTTATTTAAAATACATGTTATTGCTATGAAGATTTCCATTAATGGATATAAAATTTATAATTCATCATCAAGTTCATTTGGTTGCTTATTAATTTAGCACAATGTCTTGACAGCATCACTTGTTTTTCATAATTTACTCAAACCTTAAGAGTAAATCATGAAAAACAAGTGATGCTGTCAAGACATTATGCTTATTATAAAAAGAAGGCATATTCAGGCCTGAAGCAAGGATGTCTCTGAGGGAGTTATTTGGGGTCATAACACTCTGATTTAAACGGCTTAACTTCAATCTGAATCTTGACTTCTATAGTCTTTATCAATATTTTTTTGTTCTCAGGTAGGAAGTGTCTGAACCTTTTATGACACCTTTTATGCGTATTCTATACATTTGTAGATCTATTTCACACATTTTTAACTGATAGTATTGCTGGAAATACATTTACTACATTTTTAGAAATTTCGATGCAGTTCCATGAACTGAATTCATAATTTTCTGAATATCACCAAATTATTCATACTTTGTCTAAATATGCAGATATTTTACAGTTAATATGGAAACTATTTTTCTTTGAAACTTATTACTGTATTGGTTCGGCTACAAAAAACTCACCAGCTGTGTAAAGTAGCCCATTTCTCTTGGTTTCTCTGAATATCTATCAAACTGATCTAAATTGTCCTGTAGTTTCAATGTCAAGGTATCATAGTTAGCTCTAACAACTTCTAAAACCTACAAACATATAGTAAAAGAAAACACTAAGAATGTGCTTACTGGATAGTTAGAATGTCCAAACATAACAAAGTAGCAGTTATATGCCTTAACAGAAACTTATTTTGGTAACAGAAAAAAGAGAAATCAGAGTTGCAATTTAAAATAGATCATCCAAGAATAAATTTTGACACCTTTTTTTAAATGCAGTTTTCATGAAAATTACATAAAAACTAAGTTTTTAAGTTTTATTTCATATGCAATGTAAAATAATTTCTTAAGTTCTCAGATAACTTTTATCTAAAAACAAACTAGGGGTTTCTAATTTATGCATTTATCAGACAGCAATCATCCGAAAGAGATTGATATGAAACTTATCATTATATTTTCATAAATCCCTGTGAAGACAAAAAAAATTAGAATCAAGTTTTCCATCTTGTTTATGCTATTATCATATTGCACAAACTAAAAAATAAATTGCTTCGCCGAGCACAGCTGGATACGACCGCAAAAGTCCAACCCTGAACAGTTGGGGCAAAAATGGACACAATATTCGCGCTTGATACAGGTCTGAATTTGGATTGTAATTAAATATTTGACACATAATAGGTTTCTGACACAGAATAACTTTAGTCAAAGAACTGAGAATTGGTTATATAATTTGATTTGAATTTATATTCAATTTTTTGCTTTTGTACAATACACTATGCTGTTGCGAATTGACCCCCCTCCCCAAAAAAAAATTTACCCCTTTTTTTTTTTGCTTTTGTGCATTACACTATGCTGTTGCTAATTGACCCCCTTTTCCAAAAAAAAAAAAATTTTACCACCCCCCTTTTTTTGCAAAAAAAAAGTAATAGTTGAAGAAATTTTCTTTTTCATTTCTGAAATCTGAAATGAGAAAAAATTGTCCCCCCACTCTAATTTTTTTTCACCTCCCCTCCCTTTTTCCAAAAAAAAAATTCTTTCTCACGATATGGTCATTATCTCAATTCCAATTTCCAATGGAGTTTGCAACCATAATTACCCATTTAAATACATCATGAAAGTCTTAAAAAATAGAAAATGACATACATAATCATGGCTAAAAATAAATTGACACCTAATCACCTCAAGAAAATACAACATTTCTTTACACATAATTTAAAAGCAGTGTAAGGGAGGTTATCCAAACATAATATTGTACTTTTTTTTATTGTCCATTAACCAGGACACCCTTGTTTTTCTCCCTTTTAGCCAATCCTAACCATCCCTTTGTGGTATAATTTCAGAGAGATCCATACACCATTCCACAAGTTATTGTCTGGAAACTAGAAAAATGCTTATTTGGGCCCCTTTTTGGCCCCTAATTCCTAAACTGTTAGGACCATATAAACCCCCAAAATCAATCCCAACCTTCCTTTTGTGGTTATAAACCTTGTGTTTAAATTTCATAGATGTCTATTTACATTTACTAAAGTTATTGTCTGGAAACCAAATGTCTTCGGATGACGCTGATGACGACGTGATACCAATATACGACAGCAACATTTTTTGCGGTCATATAAAAATCATGAGCTGTTCTTGCATCATGTAGTAAATTAGAGTTATCTCCCTTAATCGAACAGCAGAAAATTTAAACACATGGCTCTGTATTTGTGTTTGTCAATGAATTCACCAGCCAGAGGCATTTTTCATGATGAAGTGTTATCTGAGAACCAAATGCATTTGTTGTATGGCCATATATTTCGCTTGTAGCTACATGTAGTTTGTGGCATATTCATCAGGATGACAGAAAATTAGAAACATACAATTAAAATTTGTACACGTTATAGAATGAATATTTTACAAACAGGCAATGCATTTTAAATAAAACTAGACATAGTCTAGTGATGCCCCGCACTTCACTCTGAAGTAACTGTTTTATAACAAAGTCAATGTAGGACTTTCTTTGAGATATTATTGTGTCTAGGAGACACAATTGATGCCCCATGCAAATGCAAAGTGTTATTTTAAAATAACTATAACATTTAACCGCTTATACTGCAAAAATGACAAAGTTCAACTATCTCCCAAAAGAGCAAATATTGATAAAAATCAAAACCCTGACCACATGCACACCTTCAATATATGTACAAACAGCCGGCAAAGTGAAAACTTCCTAGCATTCAAAATCTAGGAGGAATTATCTGGAAACGCCCTTCTTATGCCAGTAAATACTCCAAAAAATGACAAAGTTCAACTATCTCCCAAAAGAGCAAATATTATTAAAATCAAAACCCTGGCCACATGCACACCTTCAGTATATGTACAAACAGCCAGCAAAGTGAAAACTTCCTAGCATTCAAACTGTAGGAGAAGTTATCTGAAATGCTCCTCTTATCATGCTTATGCAAGTAAATACTCCAAAAAATGACAAAGTTCAACTATCTCCCAAAAGAGTAAATATTAATAAAAATCAAAACCTGACCACATGCACACTTTCAATATATGTACAAACAGCCAGCAAAGTGAAAACTTCCTAGGATTCAAACTCTAGGAGGAGTTATCTGGAAACGCTCCTCTTGTGCAAGTAAATACTTCAAAAAATGATAAAAGTTCAACTATCTCCCAAAAGAGCAAATATTAATAAAAATCAAAACCCTGACCACATGCACACCTTCAATATATGTACAAACAGACAGCAAAGTGAAAACTTCCTAGCATTCAAACTGTAGGAGGAGTTATGCAGAATAACTATATACCCATAATGGGACGGACAGAAGGAAGGACGGAAGGAAGGACGGACAGGGGTTAAACCATATGCCCCCCCCCAACTTTCAGTTGCGGGGGCATTAAAATAAAAATAATATTATGCAAAGACAAGCAAATCAAAAAGCGGATATATTCCTATCTAGATCCATGAACTGCCTTAAAAAGTGTGCATTTTAAATAGCACTTAATTCTTTATAAATCTGTTAGAAAATTTCTGTTTTGTACATAAACATATCATTCGGAGAAATTGATAAACCTGAATACTATAAATTTAGAAATTATTGCGAGGTTTTTATTATTGCAAATAATGGAACTGGGTGAGTATCGCAATATTAAAAACTCACATTCTGATATATATATATATCTGTATGCAGATTGTCCTGAAATCACAATAATTAACCTCACATTTTGTCCATTCTTCAAAAATCGCAATAATTAATGCCTGCAATAATTTCTGAATTATAGTAATTACATACCTGTTCTTCAGTTAAGGAAGACAATTGTTTGGCTGCAGACCATGCATCTACTTTTGGAGTGAAGTGATTGACAATGGCCCTGTAAATATACCAAAGGTTTGTATAGCTATTTGTGTTAACAAAATAAGAATCTTAAACAACCTTTCCTGATAACTTGATGGCATGCCCAGTAAATACTTCAACAGAGTAAATTTGATGGCATGCCCAGTAAATACTTCACCAGAGTAAATGTTTTATTTTACCAAAAAGTTTAAATACAAATTATGTAAACTATAAATATGAAAGCTAGTTCACAAATTTTAACATTGTTAACCTTGAAAAAATTTATATATATGTATTTATTGTATAGCAATGTCCTATTCTCTGTAGTACATAACCAAAAGTTAAAGTGCACCAGGGTTTCAAGTAGTGGTATATCACTTTGAAATGGTAATTTTATAAAAAAAAGAAAAACATGATGTTCTTGCCATTTTGTTACTTTAAATAATATTCTACACATAAAAAATATTGGTCAATATTATAATTTTTAAAAGCTATTGCAATTGCATAATACAATATATTAATTTTCATGCAATTATTCTTCAATATTTCAATTTTTCTTCTGAAAGAAAGGGGGATTATTAAAAAATCCTAATTCAAACCATTCTAAAAAATTTTGCTTTATTTTTGTTTCTGTTACTATGTTCAAAAGTTCAAAGAGGTGTTCACCATTGTATATACTGTAAACCAACTAATTTACGTGAGAGATTTATTTACACTTCCTTCACTAAAAAATAGATGATTAAGGTAAATATTAGATATATCTTCCCAAATATGAATACATCAACACTGTAGGAAAATCACAATAATAAATTGCCCCAAGTTGGCTAGAAAGGCCTAAACTATTTGAAAATTAGTTGGTTCACAGTATATAAAATTAAAACAACAAATATCTTGACCTACCTTATATTAACTAGATGATTAGTCAGCCTAGCAGCAGAATCTTTACTTTCACCATCATTGGTTGTGTAACGAAGGGCTAAAACAAGGAAAATATATTTAAACAATTGAACAATCCTACTGATCCTGTATTGAGTTATTTATGAAATGCATATTATTATTCAGTTATTCACATTTGTAAAATTATAAAACCTTAACAGCTCAGAGCTGTTTGACACTATATCATAAATAATTCAAATCATTGATAGCTAAATTAATATCTTAATACATACAATATATTGACATAACTACTATGACATTTTCTTCATGCATTGTAAATTCAATAAACGATGAAATTATATACATTTTACCCCCTATGTAATCTTCAACCCAGTATAAATCAAGGGGAGATAATTCAAAGCTTTTCAGTCTATTAGGATCTGATATTGATTGATTGATTGTTGGTTGCTTAACGTCCAGTGGCAAATATTTCATGCATGTTCATGATGAGAACAAATTAACAACAAATGCAATAGGTAGGTCGTGTAATAGAGTCTGTCCTGGATGAAGAACGGGAAATTTGGACTGCCACTGGAAAATGAGGTTAAATTGGACAGGGACAGAAATTTTGCCTTGCAACAGGCCACCTACAGATCAAACATGGCTCCAATACCCATGGGTCGCAGAGGGAATCCAATGACAAGGAAGGGAACAAGATCATAACAAAGGGAGATAATCTATTTGTCTTCTTTGGGTAGCTTTATTAAATAAGTAAATAACAGTTACTCTTATTCTTAGCCAATTGAACTTTCCTGGACCAGTTGATAATCAAATAAGGTTTCCTTGATCTCATTTCTTCATGATCAGTTATGATACAAATTTTTCTTTGATCACTTTTGATTTTGCTTTGTGTCATCACAATAAAAGGAGACCATTCCTAATAACAGCTCTCAGAAAACATTTTATAGATCATTGAAAAAACATTTAAGTTTGCCAGCATATATATCATCTATAAATCATTAAAAAGATTCCACTGCTGTATCTCGCATGACACAATATTTCACCAATCTATGCAGAGGTAGATTCTATATTTCTTATTTATGTATAACAGAAGTGATCAGCTTACCCATTTTGTGAAATGAGCACATATTCTATCAACAAAACTCACCCATTGAATAAATATTATCAAATACTTGATGCATTCTTATAATTTCATAATACAGTTCATCATAGCTGTTTGGGTTTGGCAGAAATGTGTCTCCATAGGTGATAAAGGTGTTAAAAATATTCATTATCTGTAATGAAACAAAACATAAATTACAAAAAAATGACTGTTCTTTAAATATAACTTTAGACCTAAAAAAACAAAGTGCTGGATAGCACCTCTGGGAAGTTTGCAACTGTAGATGTGTATTTTTCAAATAGGTTATAGATGTGTATTATTTTAAATATGTATTCAATCACAGCTTTGATATTTTTAACTAAACCATTTTCTTTTCAGCAATTATCAAAATCACTTTTTTCATAAAAGTTTGTCATATAAAACTTTGATATTTTCTATTGCAACCTTGAACTGTTGTTCTAAAATAATCAAATATACAATAAGCTCTGTTAATTTCTTTATGTGCCCATGCCATATCTAGGGCCTGAGATTTTATAGTATTTTTTCCTTCGTAACTGGGCATAACCCTAACCATAACAGTAAAATGACGGCACGAAATTCAAACTTGATCTTGGTGTTGTGGTTAAAAGTATTTTGTATAAGTTTCGTAACATTTGGTTGAGGCACAATAAAGTTAGAGCACGGAATTGAAAAAAAATCGTAAGTGTTCATGGAACCCGGTGTTTCGCCTACTTTTGCTGTTAATCGAGGCTCAACAAAATGAGGAAAATTAATAAAAATATTCCTCTCTATACTATCTTTTGATTGTAAGAAGCTTCTGTCCAAGTTTGGTAAAATCCAGGATAGTTTATGAATGTAATAAATGTTTTAAAAATAACTGCAGACTGTATGCAATGTTAACTGGAAGAAAAGCTCAGTCCATTAAGTAAAATACGGAAAAACAAGAACAAAATTTTAACTAAATTTCCTTCTAGATACTAGCTTTTGATCATAAACAAGCTTCTGTCCAAGTTTGATACCAATCCAAGAAAGTTATTAAAATTTTAAAACTTTAGCCACAGAGTGAATGTAATGTTTCCTGGCAGAAAAACCAAGTCCATTTATAAGTAATATACTGAAAAATGTTTTTTTTTTTACAAAATTTACTTCTGGGTACTATTGTATGATCATAAACAAGCTTTTGTCCAAGTTTGGTAGAAATCCAGGATAGTTTAAGAAAGTTATTAAAATTTCAAAACTTTAACCACAGAGTGAATATTTGTGGATGCCTCCGCCGCCGCTGAAATGTAGGATCGCTATGTCTCGCTTTTTCGACAGAAGTCGAAAACTCGACAACAATCAGTTTTAAATTTGTAAAGGGCATAACTGTAAAGGGCATAACTCTAGAACAGTAAAACTGACGACCCTAAAACTCAAATTTAATCAGTGTTTTGTGATAATGAGCATTGTGTATAAGTTTCATAACATTTGGTTGAGACAAACTAAAATTAGAGATCGTAAACAAAAAATTCAAACAACTTTTTCATTTGTTAAGGAGCATAACTCTAGAATTGTAAAATCGACGCCACCAAAATTCAACTTGACCTGTGTTTTGTGGAAATAAGCATTGCGTATAAGTTTCATACAATTTGGTTTAGGAAAACTAAAGTTAGAGAACAGATGGGATGTACGGACGTACATACAAGTAAGGGACGTAAATACTTACAGAAGAAAAAGGTAAAACTTAATACGGTGGAGACATAACAATAGCAGTATGACGACATGAATAAAAGTTTATATATTGATTGATTGATTGTTGGTTGCTTAACGTCCAGTTCAAATATTTCATGCATATTCAGGACGAGAACAAATTAACAATAAATACAATAGGTAGGTTCTGTAATAGGCGTCTGGGATTGAGGTCGGAGAAATTTAGACTGCCACGGAAATGAGGGTATATTGGATAGGGACAGAAATTTAGCCTTGCAACAGGTCACCTCGGACCCCTCAAAGAGTTGTTGCAAGGGTTCTTAACGTGCAAAGAGTGTGGCACTCTCTTTACACGAGGCATCGGATTTAACGTCCCATTCTGACCGGACGTGGCTGCAAATTTGTACATCCCGCACAGCCAAACGGACGCCCACTTTGACGAGGGTTTTACCGCGGTCGGAGGAAGACCAATGGTGACCATACTTCTATTCCCCAGTCACCCTTGGGGTAAAAGTTGATATACACTAGATTCATAGAGGTGCTAATAACCCGGCTGTAACACATTTAATAGTTGATGCTGTGAAATTTAGCATTGAGACAATAACATTTGAGATTTTGGTTTGTCATAATTATTCGGACTAGCACTAAGAAAAGAAAGTCATTTTGCTATTACATGGACATATTTTATTTAATCATGTAAATAATTGCTACAGCACTTGTCTTGATACACTGAGTTATTCTAAGTAGAAGCTGACTTGTCTGCCTTATATATCCTTATAACGATTTGTGTACAAATGTCATTGTTAATTATAGCGCTTAGGAGGCTGCAATATGTACGAACTGTCGTTCAGTCAATGTTTTCAGCTGTCAGTTTGACCCACGTGACTGAGCATGCTGGACGAATGAAGGTCCTTAAATCCACATTGGAATGTGAAATAGCTAGTATTTAAATAGTGGAATTTAAAGTTTTCAAATGTTTTGGCATCAAAACATTCTGATCGATGTTTTAACAAAACATGCACCTTTCTATCATGGCGGTATTTACCTTTACTCATCGATGGCTTGTGACATAAGCCATATGATTATCGAGTATTTCTGTCACCTGTGTATAATTGTTCAATCAAACTTTTATCCCTTGTCAATTATCCGAAGGCTTGGTCAAAACATATCAGTAATGTCAGCCATACGGGATTCTTTCGATACATACGGACTTTTACTTATTTAATAATAAACATTTGTAAATATATCGTACATAGTAAAAAAGTGCGGAAAATGTTTATTCATGAAATATTCATGAATGAATTAAACGCTGTCTCGCGTAGATTTCTTTGATTTTCTCTTCAGCGCATGGCAGATCCGCAAGTAGTGTGTGTGATAGTTATTTTCAAAATGAAGTTAAATTCATCTGAACTGTCGGTGAACATTCATTCCTTTTTATTCAAGCTGTAATCTTTTCAAAAGGACTCAAAATTTCAAAAGAATCTTCTTACAATCAGTATTCAAACACTACTACTACATTATCTTGGAGCAGAACATTTGCGATAGTCTGTCACGGAAGTTTGAGGCCGGCGCCTAAGGAAAGTATTGCTATAGCAAACTTCCCAAAACCAAACAAATAGACCACTGCAAGCTTTATGTCAAGTAGGCAATATCACATCATATATATCATAAAGCAAAAAAAGAAAGAACTTTGAAATGAGTCTGTGTGTTTGCTCTCTTGAATTGTTTCACATTTGACATGCCAGGACCTTTTATAGATTACTTTACTGTGTAGGTTTTGTACACAATTTGAAGGTCATACTGTGATGTGTAGGATTGTACATAATTGGAAGGTCATACTGTGATGTGTAGGTTTTGTACACAATTGGAAGGTCATACTGTGATGTGTAGGTTTTGTACATAATTGGAAGGTCATACTGTGATGTGTAGGTTTTGTACATAATTGGAAGGTCATACTGTGATGTGTAGGTTTTGTACATAATTGGAAGGTCATACTGTGATGTGTAGGTTTTGTACATAATTGGAAGGTCATACTGTGATGTGTAGGTTTTGTACACAATTGGAAGGTCATACTGTGATGTGTAGGTTTTGTACATAATTGGAAGGTCGTACTGTGATGTGTAGGTTTTGTACATAATTGGAAGGTCATACTGTGATGTGTAGGTTTGTACATAATTGGAAGGTCATACTGTGATGTGTAGGTTTTGTACATAATTGGAAGGTCATACTGTGATGTGTAGGTTTTGTACATAATTGGAAGGTCATACTGTGATGTGTAGGTTTTGTACATAATTGGAAGGTCTGTGATGTGTAGTTGTTTACATCCTTGTCATTTTGTCTCTGGTGGATAGTTGTCTCTGGTGGATAGTTGTCTCATTAGCAATCATATCACATCTCCTTATTTTTATACTGTCCCAATTACATAAACTTTCTAACCTCATAATTTTCTGGTGATTTCAGAATGAAGTTATGATTAAAGTAATGAAGAAGTGTAGTGTATTATGTAAAAAGACTGTACTCGTCTAGTTCCAGTTTCTTTTAAAAATTCACAGTTTTAATTTAACAGAAAGTTCACTTGAAAGTGTTCTAGTTTTACACATAAGATAAGAGTGTGCTCATTCTTTTTTCTGCATATAGAAGTTTCTCTTGGTTGACTTTGCAGGTACTCTAATATTCATTTTGCAAGATTCGGTATTCTGTTATTTTACAATCTAAGTCAGAATGTTCCCTGTATTCAACATGGTCTATTTATGACCTAAATGTTAAAGTGGAAGAATATATGGAGCAAGAACCATTTGAAACAACAAATATCCTTTGTTTTTAAATGTTAAAGCTCTTGATCAGAACAATCAAAAGGGTTTTTGAGTTATCTGTTTGTTGCTGCCAATTTGCAATACTTTTTTAGAAACTCCTATGCTGTAAAACTGCAATGCTGAAAATCAAACTTGACCTGTTTTTATTGTTACTTCGACTCCCAAAAATAAATAAAAATCATCTAGAAATGATCAATTTTGCTATTTTTACCCCATTTCAAGGAACATAACTGCTGAAAGATAAGCAATATACAATATCAAACTTGATAACCTTACTTTTAAACTATTATTTCATAATTAAAAATTATTTTACCCCAAAAAATATTGATGAAAGGCAAGCCTGAGTTATCATCTTTAAACCTTTTGTATTATTCAAACAGATGAATAAATAAAGGCATGGAAGGACTGGACTAAATGCTCCTACAAATTTTTGTAATAGAGAAAATATAAATGTAGAAATAATTGTGTGGTGGGATGAATTATCTATTTTAGAGTGAAAAACATATTAACCTTAGAACTAAGATGGAATATGTTGTTCTGTCTCTTCACCAGACTGCCTTCATTTGACAGAATGAACTTCAGTAAGTTGATTAAAGCTGAAATAACAGAACAAGGACAAGATAAAATTCTCATTCAACTGCACAAAGTATAAAGAAAGTATCCAGGAACCATTATCAGGGTTTCAAGTGATTTTTTATTATCATTGTTACCAGTAATTACTTGTTTTGCATAAATCTTTAGTTTTCCAATGATGTCTACAGAAAAAGAGTAGAATATTGTACCTGTTACTAAATGTTGTCATTTCAAATTCTATTTGATATTTTCACAAATTTCAATAGAAAACAAACAATGTACATAAGATCTACCTTAAAAACTAAAGGAAATTGTAAACAAACATCAAACCTGCCTAAGTAAACTGATGTTCAGTAGTTGTCGTTTGTTGATGTGGTTCATAAGTGTTTCTCGCTTCTCGTTTTATATAGATTAGACCGTTGGTTTTCCCGTTTGAATGGTTTTACACTATAATTTTGGGGCCCTTTACAGCTTACTGTTCGGTGTGAGCCAAGGCTCCGTGTTGAAGACCGTACTTTGACCTATAATGGTTTACTTTTATAAATTTTTACTTGGATGGAGAGTTGTCTCATTGGCACTCATACCACATCTTCTTATATGTATTGTAATGTGTTTATTCTCCAATCCAATTGTTATACTTAAGGTCAACGGAAGAATTTCAAAATTTGTGTGTGTAAATTTGTATATTGTGAATGCATTTATTTGTGTGCAAGTCTGGCCTTTTCTAAACAGTTGATCTTGTTTAAAAATAAATATATACAAAAAAATAGTTAAAATAGACACCTCATTTGACGTTAAGGCTAAAACTTGTATTATCAATACCATAGGAGTATACAAAATATCAATCTTACCAGTCCATAATTCTTTCCATGGATACTGAATTCTGACTCTACATTTCTTCTGGTAACACAGTACCCTGTGTGTAATCCCTAAACATTTTCTGTCAATACAAACAAACAAATCAATCACACAATAAATCATACCTCACAATTCTATACCAAGACTAGGATCAAACTCACACCATATGTAACCTAAAAATTGTCCCTGACTGCATTAAAAACCTTTCCTAAATCACATTAATCTTAATTTTTTTCTGATTTATAATTTAAAAGTGGTGAATTTTCTTTTCATTTCTTTCTCCATTTTCATATGAAAGTATTTAGATATATTTAAAATCACCTTGACATGCATAAATTTATCTGTAATACTGCCACGGCAACTGCATCTGCATCCTATCAAATTTGAGAGTGACTACAGCAACTCTTCAAATACAATACTGATATTCCAAAACTTGTAATCAATGTAGAATGCAAAGTAAAAATGGTGAGTGAAGTTCTTATCAATGTGAGTTACAAGCAGTACAACTATTAAGACCATATGAACTTCCTTAAATTGCCATTACATTTTCTGGAATGCTTTATACTGACTGACTGTAGATTGCTTAAAGTCCAGTGGCAAACATTTGATGCTTATTCAGGAAAATGAACACTTTTTAACATTGTTACTTACAGATATAATTCTAATGGAAAAGTTTTCATCATGTGACTCATTATAAATTCAACCATTAAATCTGAAATGTAAAATTGAAAAAAAATGTTACACTATATTTATTTAAAGGGAGATTAATGGAAACAGTATATGTTCACAGCAGGTCAATTCTAGTAATACTATGTCCCAAAAAATTATTTTAGGTTTGGGTGTTTAAATTGTGGTTGCAAAATGGCTGATATAAATTTTTACTGAAAGTTACTAACTTAAATATAAAATTCAATAAATTGCCTTCTATATATATATAAGACACCTACATTTTCATCTGATGCTTATCTTTGTAACTTATAAAGAGAATTTTGCTTGGACTAATTAAGAAATATAAAGAATTTGAATCGAAAAGGGAGGTAACTCAATCAATTTGATTTTATAATAAATTTTCCTTAAAAGTATGATGCCAGATTTTGGAATAACTGTAAATAAAGCCATTTTTCTGTGTAGCAAGTGGAGATAATAGACCCTATTTTTATTTCTGAAAATTTCTGAAAATACTCAATGAAAGCTATTTCCTCAGATGTTATATTAAAATTTATATCATAGTTTTCATTTTTTCACCACATAATTGTAACAATATAAAGAGCTTTCCACAACCTGAAGTAAAAACAGGTCAGGGACTTATTCATTTAACTATATTTTTGATTACATGATGCTATTAAAATTAAGATGTGTGGTATAATTGCCAACAAGACCCATCATAGAACAAGGAACATGGACTTAAAATCATTTTAGTTGAAAATTTAAAGATTCTATTGATTTTAGTTTAGAGGAAAAGAACCACCTTAAAGAAGTGTTCAACTTGAAGAATCTATTGGCAAATGTAATACATTGAAAATATTAATGAATGTCAAAGTTTTTATGAAACAGACACAATGAACCTAAAGTAAACAAACCTAATACTGCACACACTAATGGTCTTGATGAAATATCTTTCTCTACTTTCATTTTTCTGTGTCTCATGGGCTAAAAGGAAATAAAATCATTTAAAGCTATTAAATATAATAAAAATAATTTTAGAACAAACAAGTGAATCTTTAAAAGATAAAAAATAAAATATTTTCAAAATTATCAGACATCATTAATAAATTTACAAACTTTTGTGTGTGGATGATATATTTTTAGTTTATAAGTTGTACCCTTGTTTTTTCAGGTGCTTATTTTGTTATTTTAATGCATGTTTCTGTATTAATTCAAACGGTTGTTTAACTTTGATGATATCCACTATCATTTAGGAGCTTTAAGTCAGTCTGCTGGTTTTCTCTTTTGAAATGTTTCACATTTTGTCATGCAAGGGTTTTTTTATACCTTACTTTACAGTGTGAATTTGGCTCATTGTTGATGGCCCCACAAGGACCTATAGTTCATCATCCTTTGGTCTCTGGTTAAAAGTTGTCTCATTGGCATTTATACCAAATCCCCTTATTTTCATATTAGTGAGAGAAAAAAAAATAAATGGGGAATGTGTCCATGGGACACAGATGATGCCCACGCTTGCATATCATATAAAGGGACATAACTGAAGACTGGTAAAAGTGACACCACCAAAATTCAAACTCGATCTGTATTTTGTGGTAATAAGCACTGTGTATAAGTTTCATAACATTTGGTTGAGGCAAACTAAAGTTAGGGAACGGAAACCAACTTTTGGACGTACAGACGGATAAGGGTAAAACTTTATGCCCCTCCGCTACAGCGGATGCATAAAAAATGCACTGAGCAACAAGCATGTGTACAGACAATTATTAGAAACCATTAAATACATACCATTCTGTGTAAAGGAACTCTGAAGTTCATATTGATGTCATGCATCAGTGAATTAGCATACTGATCCTAAAAAGCAATATTGCAAGTTTCATAGTTTGGCATACTTTATACTATGTAAAACTAAATGCTCCAAAGAATATTTATAACCCATCTGCTATCTTTTTCCTATATCAAGAATGAACACTCTATATAGCTACCCACCCAATAAAGTTTACAATCTCCCAGTAGAATTTTTCCTAGGAGAATTTTTCCCCTTTTTTTTTCTTTTTTCAAAAATCAATCTTTTTTTCATTTCTATTACTGTTGGTGGCATTGAAAGATGGTAATTGGTGTTATCAATAATAATTCTGAAAGGTTATTACAAATGTAAATACTCCAATTATCTGGTAATTATTGGCCATTTGAAGGATTTCTTGGACGTTTTTTTTTTTATCTTTAAAGTAACAGCCTGCATGTTTGATGGCAGTTGGATTCAACAAACATAATTATTAAAGAGGATTATCATGCATACTTTCCCTTGAATTACATTCAGCAATTAACCCTTAAATCTCTGGGTTGATACCACTGCTGGTAGACTGTTTTTCCCCTAAGGTATCATCAGCTCAATAGTAGGTGCTTCTGTACAAACATGATTTACAAAATACTTTTGCAATTAAATTCTCCTAGCTTGTTTGAGAAATTTTAAATTATAAAAATTTAATGTTCCAACTCCCTCAGGCAAAGCTGACCTTACATAGATTTGGTTATTTTTGTATTTTCCTTTGATCATATAGATCTTCACCTATCTAGATAGTTATACATCCTTGGCTTTCTAATTTTTGGTGTATGAGCGTTCCTAATGACGGTTAATCCAGAAAAGTGCTGTGGGTGCAACACATTTATATTACATATAGTGAGTGTTATTTTCTTTGACTTTCAGAATTTTTATTGAATTGCTCCTTGATTGCAGACTACTTCAACCATTAAGTATAGTCTGTTTAT
The DNA here is from genome assembly GCA_017311375.1 of Mytilus coruscus. Lineage (NCBI taxonomy): Eukaryota > Metazoa > Mollusca > Bivalvia > Mytilida > Mytilidae > Mytilus > Mytilus coruscus. The sequence goes on from CM029601.1 coordinate 87,493,148, forward strand.
GCTGTCTTAGAAATGATTGTGGTGAATTGGGAAATCTGAAGATACTTTACCACCATACTTTGCAATAAATAATTGGGCCCTGGCTGATTTTCCTGAAGAAATCTTAAATAAGATCTCAAAAATTTTGACAAATCTATTCCTTAATCTTTAGTCTTAATCTGTTCTTTAGTTTCAAATTTTCACCTCACTTTTCAACATATAAATGATCGTCAACTTTTCATATGCATGGTAAATTCATAATAATATAAACCCATCTTTTGGTATTTTATATATCAGATCAAAATGCATTTTCTATCATGATTTCAAACTTTACCATAACTTACCTCAGATATACAAGTTAAAATAATTAAACATAATTTGGCATTGTTGTGTTGTGTTACATCTGCAATGAAAGAAAAAAAAATCAAATAATAAGATTATGACACAAACATTTCAAGATACATTCTTATAATTTTTTTTTTTTTTTTTTTTTGAGTCATTCCATTTAAATTAATGTAACAGAGTTGGAAGGAATTTTTGTATTTACCTATGGTTCCCAATGGCTTACGCACTTTTGGACAAATGGCACTATAAAAAGAATCTGATAAGAAGTATGATAGCTGTAAAAAAAATGGAGAATGTGTCCATGGGAGAAAGATGATGCCCCCATTTGCATATAATAATATAAAGAGGCATAAATCGAGAACGGTAAAAGTGACACCACCCAAATTCTACCTTGATCGGAGTTTTGTGGTAATAAGCATTGTGTATAAGTTTCATACCATTTGGTTGGGGCAAACTAAAGTTAGAGAATGGAAACCAATTTTGGGATGTACGTATGGACAAGGGTAACACTTAATGCCACCTCCGGTGATGGTGGGGGCAAAAAACCAAATATAGGAAATATCAATAATAATGTTATATAAGATTTTGAGGTAAAATAACTGGCACTGAGCCTCTATTATGAACTTTGGAATGACCCAGTCTGAGTAAATTTAGTTGTGGCAAAAATCTATGTAAGGTAAATCCAAATCTATTAAACTACACTCTATGGTTTTTGCTCAAGAGTACTTTGTGTTTGTTTCTGATGGCTTTGTCAGTTGAATGATGTGAAGTATTTTTTTCTGGTGGGCTACATGTATTACTTAGTATTCATTGTTAGCCAAAAGCCTGATGGTCTAGACCACTGTCATATGGTGTTTTGATGCTCAGGGTTACTTTTCAGGGGTGGGATTCACAATACCATATATAAACACTGAGAAAAAAACATAGGCCAATTAAAAGTTCCCTATTTCTCCTATAACATATTGTGAAATGTATTTCCAGCCAGTAAGTTGAAAAGTTATTTTAATAGTTGACCATTTTTGATATCATTGAAAATCAAACATGAAGTCTAAATATTTGTAAATAATTCTGACCTTTGGTATCTTGGAGGACTACAGAACTATATTCCAGGAATGTAACCAGTAAATTTGTGGGCTGACATGTTGGTTCTAACAAAGCAGGATCCGTTTTGGGCACTACAAAGAGAACAAGATATTTAATTAATAATAAAGTAAAGTTCAATAAAACAAAGTAAGATAATATATTAAGCAATATTTTATACATCTTAAAACTTTCTTCTTATCCACAAAAACTTTATTGATTTAAACTGAATTAAATTTGAAATTAAATTGAATACAGAATTTATCATAACTTATCAGATGCAACTCACTGAACACTCAAAAATCCTATACAAATATTGTAGTGTTGTGAATATATCTAACCAATCACAAGTGTTGTGAATATATCTAACCAATCACAAGTGTTGTGAATATATCTAACCAATCACAAGTGTTGTAAATATATCTAACCAATCACAAGTGTTGTGAATATATCTAACCAATCACAAGTGTTGTGAATATATCTAACCAATCACAAGTGTTGTGAATATATCTAACCAATCACAAGTGTTGTGAATATATCTAATCAATCACAACGTTGTACATTTCTTTTAAAATTACCCAGAATGCTTTAGATTCTTAAAAGGTAAAATACCTTGAAAGTTCAGAATATTTGTTGATTTCCTATTCTTCAAATGACTATACCTGACATTTACGCCTTTGCAACACTAATGAAGAACTTTCTGAATATTAGCGTTCCTAATTAAAAATTAATGGATACAAAAACATACCTTGATTGAGTAAAGGATTTCCAGGTGAGAGAACAGGTGATGATGGGGGTGTGGCAGGCGTCGATGGAGTATGAGTCTGAAAGAGGAAAAAATAGATTAAAAGTACAGCAATATTTCCACTGTTTTTAAGTTAAATAGTTTGGGATAGTTTTATGCTGCAACAGACCTGCTATATTATGTTAAAAAATCTGGTATACATTGTTTTACTTATATCATTGGTCAGCCTGCTCCAAATGACCCTCGGATCGTTACTGAAAAGGCAGGTATAATGAAAAAGTTTCCTGAACTGATAGCTGATAAGTCTAGCATTTGAATAGGATTATAAATCTACACTTGCTTTTCCATTTTCTAAAACCATTGGATTGTATTCATTCAAAATAAGAATTGGCCACTTATTTTTGGTGCATTGAACATGAATAAAAAAAATCCTCATCACTGGTTAGTTATGTCTGTTTTAGAGATCAAAATTTTCAAAGGGATATCAGATTATTCTGAAACAAAAATGTGATCATTTCATGGAAACTGAAATCTTATATTATCCAAGCTATGATTAACTTACATGAGTGAGAGCTGTAATGAAATTTCTGTTGAGATGGATAGCTTCATACAATGCCAGTAATATTGAGTCATTTGACCTGCAATAAATAGAATATATATAGACAATCTATTCCTCATTTTTCTTCTTTTTTATGAACTTCATACATATATATGATTTAACCTAAAATATAATCATGCCAGGCAAAAACATATTGACAAACAGGAAAACAGGAAATAAACATTGTACACTTATATGTTATACTAATACTCAGGTTCTAACATACTCTTGCTCTTTTAAAAGAGAAAATGGCATATTTAGCCATAGCTGTCCGATCCATTTTATGTAACATTCACCTCTCTTTTTTTTGAGGACATTTGTCAGAAATTTTTTTACTGTTCAATGTGACTACTAACTTTTTTATGATGATTTCTTAACCATAGAGTTTTCTTTAACATATCAATTGTTCTATCTGCTAGCTTAGTTATTCTATCAAAATATGCAACATTATTGTTCTCCACCTCAATGACCCTATAATTTTTCATCAAGAAACACCTACATTTGTTTTGCCTTACCTAACTGCAGCAATTTGCTTTTCATCTGCTACAAACATATTGCCAACCTAAAATAAATATTAAACATATAAAGCCTAATCTATATACCATAAAGATTGGACCGTACCTAAAACAATTTGTTTGCATCATAATATCGTAAATTCTATTCTATTCAAATTATTAAATCCAGTTATGAAAAATAGTTTGATAATTGAAATATAAAGTGACTAAGTATCTAGTTTTACTGACTCAAATATTGCCTCTGTAACAGCTGTAAGCATTTTTTCAAATAACTTCTAAATTATAAATGATAACAATTAAAATGAGCAACTCGAAAGAAAATTTTCAAAGGTCAGTACAGGCTTTTAACTATCAGGTATAGATTATATATTTTTTTTAACAATAAAATACAATTTTATGTAAGACAGCTATCTATGATCACCTGCCATGGTTTTTTTTAAAACATTACTTGCAGTTTTGAGTCCAAAAGCATGGCTTGGAATTTAAATCCTATATATGCTATATAAAACTTAAAAGGATCATAAAGTAACAAAAAACAAAATAAAAATTTAATTATATGCATAGGTTTTTTCAGTAATAATTGGGCACTAGCATTTAACACTGTTTAACATTATTATAATCACTGAAAATAGATAATTATAGTTGATATGAGTTCTAATCTTTGTTGTTATCAAATTTCTAACATTAATTACCTCCTTTGTATCATTTTCAAAGAAAGGAATAACTTGAAGTTAAAAGTTGAAACTTGAAAATTTATTGTATTAATTACAATTAAATATCTCTATCCTATTGAAAAATATGACTTCTTACAGTTTATACATATTTGTCTGAAGTTTTTAGCTAATTGGATGTTCATTCTCCACCTATTTCAGTAAGATATATGCTAATTATAAGATCGATTTACAACTACAAAAACTTTGTAATGGCCTTCCTGGTTTATACATAATGATGAATAGGGTAATCATGTGACTGCATGAGACATGTCTCCTTCTAACTTGTTACGCAGAAGGCATGTTACCCATCTGAATAACCAAGGAGACATTACTTCTAAAACCAATCTACCCTCAACAATTTCACTAGAAAAAACAGAAAAGACCCTGGCATGAAAACTCATGGATGTAATGCAGCATGTAGAATAGAAATATTAAAGAATACCTATTTAATGGAAATTACAAAGTACTGTTCACAGAGTATTTATAAAGTTTGGTATAAGAATATACCAATTGCAGTTTGGTGCTTCTGAGCAATTAATATTCAATTTCCAAAACTTTTTGTCTCAAGCATACATCTGTCTGTCAATATATATGTGTTCCTCTGACAAATGCTGTAATATTTCCTCCAGTGGAAATAATATTTCAGAATATTTCTTCCATTGGGAGCTAATATTATAAAGGAACTTCTATTATTACATGACATGTCAGCTGTGAAAAAGAACAAAATCCACAGAAAATGTGATGACATAAAACAATCAATTGCATGTTCTGCGAACCAAACATGGATGGCTTTCTCCATTTCATTTATTTTTTAAATTCATAGTTTTCAACTTCTTATTGCATCTATACATGCAAACAAAATACTTACATTTTCACGTTTGAATAGAAAAATAAAATTATTGTATATTCTGATAAATATAAAGTTATCATTTTTTAACTGCTGAATAGCTAATTTTCTTTTCTAATTATATATATTTTGTAGAAAATTTAAATAAAATAAATTCTCATTTTTACTCATAATTTTATCCAAAAAATTTCAAGAACTAAAAATTGCACTGGTTTAGCCTTTCATAAAATAAAACTATATACCAACCATTGAGGCTAATGCTGAAAACCATCCTCCTTGTGGCTCTATGTTCCTAACAGCATAACTCCTGCAGAAAAAAAAAAATCACTTGAAACTTGTGTTTTTGTTAATATGCCCAATTGTTCTCTAATCATGCCACTGAATCAACAACCACTGCTACAAGGGTTTTTATAGATCTTATATTGATGATCAATTTTGTAGTTTCTGAGTGTCTTATCATACTTTTTAAGGTTCATCAAAAAGAATTGAAAAATATGGCCGTGTTTACACCACAAAATCTAGTATGCGTACAGACAAACAGATGCATCTAGGAAAGTTTTAAGGCATGGCAGGAACTAGATAAATAAAAGGTATATGTAGCCTATGTTTCAGAAAATTAAAAACTTACCTGGATTTTGATGAGCATTTTTTTCCAGTCTGCAGAAGATAGCAAAATAAACAAACACGTAAGTTTCATTTGATACGGTACACTCAGTTACACAATTTAAATCAACTTTTGTTTGCAGATGTCTATTGTCCATCTATTGTCCATTTAAATCAAAACTACTCACAACATTTATTATATGAGGGGAGCTTCTCAAACCTCTTTCCAAACTTAGTTAATTATGGCATATTCTGCAGGTATGAAAAAAAATGAATAGCAAAATCCAGAAAAGTTTATAATTTTCTGAAACATAAAATGCATCTAAAATTTAATAATCTAGTTCCTGCCATGCCTTAAAACTTTTCCAGGTGCTCAGGTTTGTCTGTACTCAGAGTAAAATTTGTGGTGTAAATACGGCCATGTTAGCCAAAAGGTTATGATGAACCTTAAGACAATCTGTAAAATCCACTAAAATTGGTAAAAAATTGTCATTTAAAGGTATCTGATAATAAAGCTGGTCAAGAGAGGTAGGTAAATCATGAAATTCTAGTATCTTTTAAACTGTCAGATTTATTTCTATCTTTCACCATTTTCTTGATTTTAAGCAATGATTTGCAATTTACCCATACTTTCTATTTATAGCCATCATGGTGTCCATGTCAGTTAACTTGGAGGAACAAAAATCGCAACTTTACACTAGATATCCCAAGGATCATTCAGCCAGCTTTGCTGAAATTCGTCATGAGTTTTCAAAGGAGAAGATTTTTTATAAAAAAATTAAAATATCAACAACAATGGAGGCCATGTGATAGCAATAGTTAACAATGCACATTGGACCACTTGAACTAAATATTGACTTTTAATATACTGTGTAATAAACAATGTGAAAAACTTGATTAAATCTACTAGAAGCCAAAGATATCTATTTTCTATTCATTTTCTATGAAGAAAAAATCTACTCTGTGTAAAGAACCTAAGTAGAATATTTAAAAAAATCGAAAATAGGAAAGAGGGGCCGAAGGACGTTTTCAGTAATTCTCGATTGAGCCGTTTATTTCGCAGGAATTCAGGAATTCATGATTTAATATTATATCCTGTTTCAGCAACGGACACATTTTTCATGGGAATTATTTAAAGGATTTGGTATTTATTTTCACAGGAATTGGGAATTTGATCCCAATCTACCCACCCCCTATGGATAGCCTGGCCCTAAACATGACACTGATGACAGATCTTTGTTTGGCATATATAAGTAGATGTACATACAGATAACTTGTATGAAAATAGCCTTTTTGTCAATTAAAGAGTTGATTCAATTTTACAACAGTCAACACTTTTAACACAACTTGTTTCCCTTTGCCAATAGTAGAATAGTTCTAAACTGGACAAAATGGGCTGCTTTCCATGCAAAGCATGATAAGTTGAAAGTAATATAATGTTTTAACCAATTTTAAATGAAATATCACTATTGACTTCAATAGTTTTTAGCTTCACAAGTGTGATTTAATGTTTTGAAAACATAAAGATTAAACTCCAATCAGTATGCTATTTTCCCTAGCTCTTAATTTTAATGAAAATCTAGTATTTTCTAAGGGACACAACTCATACAAATGGATATCTAATCACAGGGTCAATTATGGAATTGGCACATAGACTATTAAATGGCTGCACAACAGTTCATCTCAATTTTTTTATTTTCATATTCTTGAGGTTAAAAAAATTAAATGCAAGAAAAAACCTAATGTATCTTTGTGTAAATTTAAAGGAGAATGAGGCATTTGTTTATCTCTCTAAATAACACCTTTCAAAATGAGAAATTATTGAGTTATGTGCATGCCTTTTCATCTGCTAGATAATAAGAAAGGATTTGTAAAGGCTTTGCCTTTTGTCAAATACTTTTGTTTAAATGTACATATGATGTTTGAACAATAAAAACTATTGGAATGAATTGAATGAGAGGACGATAAGGGGAAAGAACCCATTACAGATCTATAGCAATGAGTATCGGTTAAAGCTTTATAATTGTAATATCAAAATCAATATACCAAATAATGAACCAAGATAAATTCAAAACCCTCAAAAAAGTCAATATCAATCAATCAATATATCATCAAATAATTGAAGTCATTTAAATGTTTATTGTTTACCTGGATCAAGTATAAAATGTCCTTATGACCTTGTAAGCCGACATTTTGAAAGAAAAAATCTTTTAAACATGTAAAGTTGAAGTGACGTTTTATTCAATGAAAGGTATGTTGTTGAAAAATACCTGATCTTTTTATTTTGACAATAACAAATTTACTTAATGATTCTTGAAGACTGATAACAAGAATGTTTCGTCATTTAATAAATCATTGTACTTCGCCATCAATTCAATGAAATTGATGGATATTTTATGATTACAGCAGCCATTGAATTGTCATCAATAGTACTATTAACTGATAACTTTTTTGTTTAATTTTCTATAAATAGTAAGACGGCAATCCTGTTTTAAGTGGTTTGGTGAATGGGTAATCAACCAAAATACTCAAAAAGCATCATAGAGGTATCACTTAACAGAATCTTTTTAACAAATTATTGTGCCAGTTACCAAATTTTTGTAACTGTGTCAGCCGTGTATGATAGCAGTTATTATAGATAAGGAAATCAATGTGGCATGACTGCCAATGAGACAACTATCCACTGAAGTCCAAATGACATGGATTTAAGCAACTTAAGGGTATAGTATAACCTCTGACAATGATTACATCATCGTTGGAGGCCATCAACTATTATTGTGTAAAGATATCATCACTGTATCATTTTCCACAGTTAAGCAGCTATATACAACCCTCAAAAGATTTATCATGTTTGAATGCAATTTGGGGTCATCAATCATGGTCCTTTCAAGGGATTACAATGCAAAAAGTATTTTCCTGAAGTTAAGTAGCTATATAACCTTTGACAAATTTTAAATCAAATTTTTCAATAATGTAACTCCAATGTTCTTTTTTTGTCACAGCTGCTGTTGTTAAATTGGCAGAAATATCAGAGAAAATTTTAAAACTAGACACTTTGATTATATGACTTCAGAAGATAAGATTTGAACAAATTCACATTGAATAAAATGCTCCATGGCGCAGCTTGATACGACCGCAGAGGTCGAACCCTGAACAGTTAGGGCAAGTATGGACACAACATTCAAGTTTGATACAGCTCTGAATTTGGATTGTGATTAAATATTTGACACAGCATAGGTTTCTGACACAGAATGAATGTGGTCTAAGAACTTAAAATTTTAAATTGGACATTCACCTATTATGGTCCAATATCCAAAATCTAAATACATGGTTAGATTCAGCATATCAAAGAACCCCAAGAGTTCAATTTTGATGAAATCAAACAAAGTTTAATTTTGGACCCTTTTGACCTCAATGTGGACAAAGTTGATAACGGGCCCAAAATCAAAATCTAAATACATGGTTAGATTCAGCATATCAAAGAACCCCATATATTCAATTTTGTTGAAATCAAACAAAGTTTAATTTTGGACCCGATTTGGACCAACTTGAAAACTGGGCCCATAATCAAAATCTAAATACATGTTTAGATTCAGCATATCAAAGAACCCTAAGAATTCAATTTTGTTAAAATTAAACTAAGTTTAATTTTGGACCCTTTGGACCTTAATGTAGACCAATTTGAAAATGGGACCAAAATTAAGAATCTAAATACACGGTTAAATTCGGCATATCAAAGAACCCCAATAATTCAATTTTGATGAAATCAAACAAAGTTTAATTTTGGACCCTTTGGACCTCAATGTGGACCAATTTAAAACAGGGCCCAAAATCCAAAAACTTAATACATGGTTATATTCAGCATATTAAAGAACCCCAAGAATTCAAGAATAAAACCCATTGAAATTGGTCAAGAAATAAGCAATTTATACAAAGTATCTTCTTTTGCACAATACTGTGCAATTGAATATTCTTGCTATTGCACAATACTGTACAATTGACAATTTCTTGCTATTGCGCAATATTGTGCTATTGGATATTTCTTGCTATTGCGCAATACTGTGCAATTGAAGATTTCTTGCTATTGCGCAATACTGTGCAACTGAAAATTTCTTGCTATTGCACAATACTTATTATATAATAATTTACACATCCTGTTTGGTGTGTATCTCCTGCCATATCATTATTATTTGCTTTTAAATATAAATCAGAAATAACCAACTTAAAATGGAAAATTTTAAAGAAAAAAAGGAAACCCCCAAATTTTTGAACCCCTTATGATTCATCAATCCCAGCCTTCCCTTTGAGGTATGGTACCTTGCAGTACAATTTCAGAGAGATCCATACACTTGAACACAAGTTATTGTCTGAAACTAGAAAATGCTTATTTTTGGCCCTTTTGGCCCCTAATTCCTAAATCTTTCAGGCAATTACCCCAAACTCAATTCCAGCTTTCCTTTGTGATATGGAACCTTGTAGTACAATTTCAGAAAGATCCATACACTTACACACAAGTTATTGTCATGAAACTAGAAAATGCTTGTTTTGCCCTTTGTTGGCCCTAATTCCTAAAATTTTGAGGCAATTACCCCAAAAATCAATCCCAGCATTCCCTTTGTGATATGGAACCTTGTGGTACAATGTCAGAGATCCATACACTAACACACAAGTTATGTCTGGAAGTTACAAAATGCTTATTTTGGCCCTTTTGGCCCCTAATTCCTTAACTGTTGGTACCATAACCCCAAAATCAATCCCAACCTTCCTTTTGTGATATTGAACCTTATGGTAAAATTTCATAGAGATCCATACACTTAAACTAAAGTTAGAGTGCGAAAACCAATGCGTCTTGAGACGACGACCACAAAATTTTTTATGGTCGATAAAAGGATGAAAAGATGCCATGGCAGTTTTGGCCAGGTGGGCATTAAAAAAAATCCAGGCAAAACATACTTTTAAGACAATTCCTTTTTGAAATTCGACCTTGGATAGTCTATCCAGCAGATACAATATAATGCTCCTGGATACGAAATTACATGTTTTTCTACCATGGCTTAAAAAATGTTGTAGCATATAAAAGCTTGTCTCTCAGGCTACATTCACAGGGGTGATGGATCTAGGATTCAAAGAAAGGATGGAAGTAATTGTCTATAATAAATACTTTTTTTAGTATCTTTTATTTATATTTAATTAAATCTGAACCATGTAGACCTAGTTACAAGAGTTAAACAACTTATTTTGTATATGTTTAGGTCATGGCATCCAGTAAACCTATACCTTGTTTAAACACAGAGTGTGACAAACATAGTCAACAGTTCAACTGGTACTGCCCCAGTCATTTAAAACCTTGCTGTGATGAATGTATTTCCACCAGTCATTCAAAGTGTACTGGAATAAAAAGTTTAGCTAGGGTAGTGGAGGAAACAACGATTCAAAAATCAAAAGAATCTTTAGAGAAAGATATCAACTCCCTAATACATCTCTTGGCTGATATGGTTAATAACAAATCAAGAAACATCAAAACAATAGAACAGCAATGTGAAGACATCAAGAAATCAGTAGTTGAACCCAGGAATGAAATAGATCAACATTTAGACAACCTAGAGAAGAAGTTCTGTCAAGAGACAGATACCATCTGGGACAAGGAAAAGTTAAAAGCAACAGATTTCATTACTGAAATTGAAGAAAAAAAGAAAAACTTAGAAGAAATGAAAGACCATTTACATACAGTCATAGCACATAAATCAAAACTCCAATCTTTTCTAGGTGTCCATCAGATTGAACAAGAAGTGCATCAGTGTCAGCAATATGCTGAAGGTCTCGAAAACGACGAGAGAGCCAGAGAAGTTGACATCAAATTGAAGCAAAATGATGAGATAGAAATGATAGTAAGCGAACTAGAACCATTAGAATCCTTAGGAGAAGTAATCGTTGTTAAAAAAGAAAACAACTTGAACAGAGAAACAAATCTGAGTAAAGAAGCACAAGTACAATCACAAAAACAATCTTACATAATCAAGATGAAAATGAATATCGAGGAACAGATAAAGCTGAACATAATTGCTGGTATATGTGAGACCATTTGTCTGATGGACGGAAGAGTTATTCTAGGTGAAGCAATAGGTAATGTTGACCTACTTACTGCCGATGGCAAATTTATTAAAAAGTTACCAATACCTGATGAAGCCTGGAGTGCAACACAGATCAATCACGACACTATTGCCTTAACTTTTCCTCATAAGAAAGCCATTAGGTTCTTCAATATGGAGAATGAAAAAGTTACCAAAGTTATCCCATTTGACAAATTATGCAGTGGTCTATCCTTCTCAAATAATTCTTTGGCTGTAGGTTTGGGTAAAGATGAAATCCGTATCATAGACTTGGAAGGAAATACACTCAAGTCAATAGAAATTGAGACTAATTCAGGACCAGAATACCTTGTTTACCGTAATGGCAGAGTAATTTATAGTGATTTTAAAGGCAAAGCAGTATCCTGTTTTGATGAATCAGGTCAACAGATCTGGAAATATGAAGAGGATTTATTAGGACCAGCAGGACTTTGCATAGATACCTATGGTAATGCCATTGTAGTAGACTATTACGCTCACAGAATAATAGTAATATCAAAAGATGGACAGGATAGTAAGGTACTTGTTAGCGAAGAGGAGGATGGACTGAAAGAACTCAGGTGTGTTTGTTTAAAAAACAATGAGTCTAAAGGTTATATCTGTAATAACAGTGCCACAAACTTGGCAAAATTCAGTTTATCGTATGAATAAAATAGGTCCCGATAATATCCATACATATATATTTAATGGAAAACTGGAATGAGAGTGAACTGACAACAAATAAAAGATCCAAGTACTTGTCAAACACCTAGTGAACAGCAAAAGAAATTATAAATTATTCCCTTTCCATCAATTTCCTGATGGATCAACAGAACAAGAAACTCGGACAACAAAATCAACACACAACATTATGCTGTTAGCACATATTGTAAACAAGAAAGTTCCATTCTGATTCAGCTTGATGCTCAGTGCTCCATACTTGCTGATCAACTTTGTATCATAGTTTTTAGAAGTAAAGAAAATCATTTACTTGTCATTGTGTGCCTGTAGCTAGTCATGAGTATGTTAATGATTTTATTTTATGAAAAATTTCATTACTGAAAAAAATCGCAAATTACAGAAAAACCTCAATACTTGTGTACCAAAAGGCAGTTGGCATCTATGCATATAACCTAAAGAAGTCCCCAAGACAGCAAGGGCCATATTAGTATTCCCCTACTTTTTCTTTTCAGCGGCATACAAATTAAGATGAAAGTTTTAATTACTGTAATATTCACAACAGAGGGGTCTCAACATACAAATTTTGGTACAGATTCCTGGCTGGAATTTTTCCAGCTATCAACTAGACATACAAACTCTATGTGATATCTTAATAATTAGATGTTAACAACATAGGATCATTCATATGAATATACCTTTATACAGGAAGAGACCCACACCCATGGATATTCATTCTAATGCATTTTTCAGTTAAAAAACATTATATTTACAGTGCCCAGACTTGAGTGTGTAGGTAAAAGTAGTATCTTTGGTTACCTCGCTGAACCATAAATCATTACCATACAAGTGGGAGGAGTACCATTCAATCATCCAATAAAAACACTCATAGTAATGGTCTGTTTACTATTATATGTATGTCCCATACACAGTTTTACCTAGCATAACTTCAAACTATGTAAATAAAACTTTATTTTCAAATAGAATTTCATCAAATATACAAAATCTTGATTGCAGTAAATAAAATAAACTGTTGACACAGAGATATATTTCTCTTTTTGTAATTTTGATGGTGTAATGCAAATGTTGAAATCAAAATGGTAATATTTAAACATATAAACTATGCAAATCAATGAATCATGACTGAAGGTGCAGGGCCAAAAATCCTCCATGGAAATGTGAAATGCCAATGCTTATAAAACTGAATACCAAATACAATTGACTTATCATAAGATAAGCTTTAAACTAACCTAAACACAAACTTTAACTTGTAAACTTTGTAAAAGTTTCAAAGTCAATGAACTATTATGAGGGGGTGGGGCCATATAATCTCCATGGAAATAAAACTTGCAAATGCCAATACAATTGCATTAGTTGTTCATCTTAAACTGATCTAATGACAAACATTTATATGTAATAATGCAAAACATTCAAAGTCAAAAATGAACCATATCTGAAAATGTGGGAGCCAAACAATCTCCATGAAAATGAGATGAGCCAATGCTTTTACATCTGCATACCAAATATCATTGACCTACCACTAATAGTTCTCCTTTAACTGACCTAATCATAAACTAATACATGTAAACTAAGCAAAAGTTTCAAAGTCAATAGATGATGACTGAGGGGTAGGGGCAAAATAATCTCCATGGAAATAAGATGTGCCAATGCTTATACAACTCTTATACACAAGTTAAAGTCCTGAAACAAGAAAAAATCTTGATTTTGGCCCCTTTTTGGCCCTTTATTCCCAAACAGTTAAAGCAATTGCTCCCAAAATCAATCCCAACCTTTCTTTTGTGGAATGGAACCTTGTGGTAAAAGATCAATACACAAGTTCTCAAGTTATTGTCTGGAAACCAAATGTCTTCCGAGGTCAACGACAACAACATCGATGACAACATCTCCATTCCATTAAACTGACGCAAATTTTTGCAGTCATATATAAGAAAAAGTTCATCTTAAACTGATCTAATGACAAACATTTATATGTAATAATGCAAAACATTCAAAGTCAATGAACCATGACTGAAGGTACAGGACAAAACAATCTCAATGGAAATGAGATGTTCCAGTGCTAATACAATTGCATACCAAATATTGACCTACCACTAGTGGTTCCACATAAACTGACCTAATCACAAACTAAAACATGTACACTAAGCAAAAGTTTCAAAGTCAATAGACCAAGACTGAGGGAGCAGGCCAAATAATCTCCATGGAAATGAGATGGGCCAATGCTAATACAACTGCAAACCAAATATCATTGACCTACCACCAGTGGTTCTTCATAAACTGACCTAATTACAAACTAATACATGTAAACTAAGCAAAAGTTTCAAAGTCAATAGACCATAACTGAGGGTGCAGGGCCGAATAATCTCAATGGAAATGAGATGTGTCAATGCTAATACAACTGCATACCAAATACCTAGTGGTTCCCAATAAACTGACCTAATTACAAACTAATACATGTAAACTAAGCAAAAGTTTCAAAGTCAATAGACCATAACTGAGGGTGCAGGGCCAAATAATCTCAATGGAAATGAGATGTGTCAATGCTAATACAACTGAAAAAATATGATCTAAAGGAGGCAAAACCATCTAAGGTTCCCTGCCCCACATTACAAATGGCAAAGTCAATGATTTTAACCACCAAGTGTATATTAACACTTTATAAATTTGGCGTGTCCAATGTACATTATGTATTTTCCTTCATCAGGAACTCACTTCAAAACCAGAAATTCGAAAAACTTGGATGTATAAATACTTGAGGAGACCAAAAAAGAATAGGCAAAAATTATCTAATAATTTACTTACCTATTAAAATCAAACAATGCATTATGGACCACTTGTGCATAACCCTGAAAGAAAACAAATAACTTATATAATTATGTACATGAATTTTTTTTTTCTTTCACGTCTTTTGCAGTATTTCAATGGTAATTAACTAAAATATAAAACTGGTGGAATCAACCTCCATGACATTAAGGATATTTTCTATAAATATATTCATCTTCTCCAAAATCTCTCACATGGATATATCTATTATGTCTTTATGTGGTCTTTAGATTTAAAGCCAATAATTAATCAAGCAATCAACAAATTTTGTTACTACTGTGAACTTTCCTAAAAAAATGCATATTTCCTAGGTTTCATTTTTTAAAACACAATGGGCAAAAATTGTTTTGCAATTTTTGTATTAATTTTATTTTTCTTACATTTTTTACATTAAATTCTTCCCATACTTTTCCAAGAAAAATTTAGACATGATTTTCCTGTGAAAAATTGTATTTATGACAGATTCCAACCTGGATTCCTCCAAAAATAAGCATGCAGAACTAATATGACAACTAATTTCAACTTACCGTAAGAGCTAGTTCATCATCCAATATGGACAACTTTACAATATACTGATTTGCAGACTGAAACAAAAAATCAAAAAAAAATATCAAATATTTACTTAATACTGAAAAGCAACTAATCAGTTCTATTATTCTTTTTTTATTCCAATATTTGCACTTAAATACTCTGGGCAATGTACAAAATACTGTTCATGCTGTTGCTTTATAAAATGTATTAAGAAGTAATTGGGCTGTTAGAAGGTATGACTTAATAAGAAAAATTGGTTTGAACATTGCTTTGGTTACAGTGAGCTATATCTACGGGTCTGATTAACATGTCAAGATATGATGTCATGTTTAATGCTGACTGTTACCTTATGTGCGAGTATTTTAAAATCTGACTCAGCATATCTGTCTAATATAAAACAGGGTATATTCTTTTGACATTAGAGCTATTTTCCTAATACTTGTAGTTTAAAGGTTTGAATGGCTTGCTTGCTTTGTTTGTATAAATGTTTGCTCAAGCATTGTAATTAAGATTGACATCTGCAATCAATAGATAGGTGGGGCTTCAGTTTGTATACATTATATTTATATGTTATTGAGTATAATGTATACAAGCTGAAGCCTCACCTATCTATTGATTGCAGATGTCAATCTTAATTACAATGCTTGAGAAAACATTCATACAAACAAAGCAAGTAAGCCAACCAAATCTTTAAACTTCAAGCATTAGGAAACAGCTATAACATCTGAGCTTCCTGAATACACATTAAATATTTGCCACTCAATATTAAGTACAGTATACATTAATGAATATAACATTGAAGGGCTAAAAGAAAGGCGACTTTTAATATCAACTTACAAATTGAAAAGAACATCTCACAAATGAGATAAAATAAAACAATTAATGAATTTTCTAGAACAAAACTCTTTTAACTCTAAATAAATTGTTATACCTCATACTTTCTGTACTGTATGAAAAGTGTTAGAACCAACACAGTGTCATGACCCAAAATCTGTCTTAATGCAGCATTCCCTAAAATCTACAAAAATATCATTCAACATTATGATTTATTTTTTTTATAGAAAGTTTGGATGGAGTACAAAAATTGAATATTTTTAGGAATCTTTATGCAGTTTTTAGAATAATATGAATAACAGCATATCATGGAATTAAATCGGATTAAAACTGATGGATAATATCTTTTACTTGAAAATAAATTATTGCATTGGCATTTGCACTGTTCAAAATTTTGCTCTGGATGCTGTCTTTTCGTACATCATGAATAACCATATGTCCAAGCTTCATAAAAATTCCATGCAGATTTGAAAAAGTTATCAATGTCACAATAGAATTTAATGTTAGACTGAAACTAAGTGTTAACAGCAAAAAACAGTTCATTTACCAGTAAAATACTAAAAAAAGGAAAATAGAACCTTAATGTTGATGAAGGATCTCTTCGCTATGTCTAGTTTCTGTGACTATCTTTGCAGGTTAGACAAAAAAAGCACCAACTGGTGCTTACAAAAATGATTTGTTCGTGTATCTATTGGCACTCAGTATTTATTTCTTAACCCTGGTATGGTGGAAATATTTTCATATTACAATCAGGTTATACAGCATTACTTCACAAATACTTACCTGGATCAAAGATTCAAACACACTGTTGATTAAAATATATTCTAAAAGAGTATTCTGGCTAATGTTATCTGTTGCCTACAACAGAAAATCATTCATTTAGAGTAATATTATTTTTTTGAGTAATATAGTAATGATATACTGACATAAGAGGTCTCTAAACACAGTAGCTCCAAATGGAACATTTGTTATTGGAAGCTGTAATAATTATGTGAATCAGCGGGAATAAAAATTAACAAGTAAAACTGTGAGCAGTAAACTGTGAGCTACTGCTCACTGATGATACCCCCGCCGAAATATTTCGGTAAACAGGAAGTTGTTGAGTGATGAATCTGAAAAACGCATCACACTATATAGCTGACTTATATAAACCCTGGAAACAAATTTCAGAAATCCTTGTCACGTAGTTCCTGAGAAAAATGTGACGAAAATTTTTAACTTGGCTATCATATGTAAAATAATACAAGTGTTCGGTAAACAGGAAGTTGTTGAGTGATGAATCTGAAAACGCATCACACAGTGTAACTTACTTATATAAACCCTGAAACCAAATTTCAGAAATCCTTGTCAAGTAGTTCCTGAGAAAAATGCGACCAAAATATTCATAGGACGGACGGACTGACGGACGGACTGACAGACAGACTGAGGATGGACTGACGGATGGATAGACTGACGGAAGGACAGACAGAGGTAAAACAGTATACCCCCACTTTTTTAAAGCGGGGGTATAATGAAGCATTATTTATGCCTTCAATAATCCCTTTTAGAAATTAAGGGTAATAGTATATTAATCAACAGTGTTAAAAAGTTCAAACACCTTTGCTTTGTAATGCAGGTATTGCATATACTCAGCAAGTTTAGGTTATTGCTAGGTTTTTGCCTAAAGTTCTTATGTCAGTGGAAAAGATCAGATGAGTAAACTATTTATCAGTGAAAAAAAAATTATGTAGCATATAAAATATAATATTCTTTTTTTGATTTTTAAATTTTGTTACTAATTTGATTGATTGATTATTGTTTTAATGCCCAAGGGCAAATATTTCATGCATATTCAGAATCAGGATCTATTTAGGTTAGTTCTCGTCAAGTAATAAAATAAATAAATTTTCGAATTAACAATTTTAGAAAACCAATATAATTTTGATCTTGCCCTTGTTTCTTGTTGGAAATGTCAGGTATTTTGCTTTCGATGACCTAGTAGCTCAAAACATTTTTTGAACAGAATAAATTGAATATTTCTTGAGTTATCTCCCCGTATCTATGATTTATACAACTTATAAAATAAAGAATTGAGAAATAAGTTTTTGTTGATCACACTTTATTTCAAATATTTTTTACTGGCTTCTCAGGCACACCTGCATCCTTCCAATACCAATACAATTGGATCAAAAAATAATAAAAAATAGTAATTGTTTAAAGTACTTCAAACTTGATTTCAAATATTATTAAGGAGTTTAAGAAAACAAATGTCAATCAAGATTGCACCTTCATGTATATATAATAAATATTCTTGAATGACTTTGAAGCAACAATTAAATGTTTTTAGTGTGTGAAACTGATGAGGTCCATGGAATTCATTTAAAAAGGCATCAACTTACTGTAGCTAGAACTTGTAAAAACTTCAAAACTTGTAGCTTTAAGATGACTGGATATTCTTCTGTCAAAATTCTATTTAAATTCTCTACCATTAGCTGTAATAAAAATACAAAGTACAATGTTACAAAAATCAGTATTAATTACAAATTACTTATTGTTTGGTCTCGTTTCAAACTAATTTCACATTTCATATAACATTTTGTTATAATTTAAAACTTAATTTTAGACTATAAGACTTTCTCCTTGTGTTTCCATAAAGCTAAATGAACAAGAGATGTACACATTTTCATTCTGCCAAAAATACCAAAGTTTACAGAATTTGTTACTGTTAAGAAATTTTTGTGATATTTTTATTATTGCATCAGGATAGGTTTTGCAAACAATTATGAACAAGAGATATTTTGAAGGCATTATTTATGTGCATTTCCTAAAATTGCAATAATTTATCTCACATTTTGTCTATTATCCAACAATCTGATTAATAACTATAAGTCTGGTAAGTACATTCTGATCTTTTAAACTGTCACATGGTCATTTTTTATCATATGTTCTTTAAACCATGTTCCATGACACATTAATGTCTGGATGTTTTTGAGATAGAAAATATTCTGCCATATTTTTTAAATACCATACTCGATGAGTTTATTTTGAAAAATTTTGTAGGCTGATAATAATCAGTATTTCCATGTATACTTAAATTTCTTGGTTTAACAGATGCTGCAGACAAATCATTTGGAATTTTTATTTTGTTGAATACCCCTGGTTACCCTACAGATACGAATGAAATCCACGAAAATAGGACCCAACAAATATGAGACACTGAACCAAATGTACTAAATTCTAATCTGAACGACATAATACTACATTTAAGTGTAAGATTACCCCTAAAAAAAAACATATTTACCTGCATTACTGACTCAGCAGAATCAAATCCTATCAGGATATTAATTACATCAAATCCAAAATCACCTACACTCTTCTTAAACACACCTCTGATCAGAGCACATAAGGTCTGAAAACAAAACAAATACAAGTATTATGTATAGAACTACACATGTATCTTGGATTTCTATAGCAAGTATTTAACTTATGGGTCAATATGTGCAATTCATTTCAGTTAAACAGTAATTGTAGCATTTTTTTGAATTCAACTGTCCATATAGTAAGCATGGGAAATGTATGATGGCTTGTTTCAAAGCAAAGACATTTTCCCATCTGTTTGAAATGACCTGTAGAACTCTATTTTTTTTATTAATTTGTGCTATGTTGCTGTCTAATTGAAATTTGTATTGCCTTTCAAAAGTGTTTAGCTGTTTGGTTTAGGTCATTAAGTTTCAGATTTTTACACTGCCCTCGGTGGCCAAGTGGTCTAAGTAGTTCAACTACTGTATCACTAGCCTGTCATCACTGAACTTGTGAGATTGAGTCCCACACGTGGCAGGAGAGTTCGACTCTAATCTTTATTGACTATGATTGTCAATTTTCCTACTGAGGTTGTCTCCTGGCACTCTGGCTTTCTCCACCAATAAAAACTGGCCGTTAACACTGATTACCATATCAATTAAATATTTTTTTTCTTACATGTAATGCATTTATAACTCTAATTGGATTTTCTTCTTTCAGTGCCTCTACAGCTTTGTAAAACAGCAAGTTTAAATTTTCCTGGAAAGAAAAATGAAAATAGAATGTATTTCTGCACATGTTTACTTCTATAAAAATTATTCATATTTACAAAATTAATCCCATTTTATTTCTAAATAGTGCATTAAAAGGTATTAATTGAAAATACATCTAATTCAAAAAAAAGAAAATTGACGTCAAGTAAATTAAAACTCTTTTTGAGCAATCAATGGACTGTCCTTTGTCTTGGAAATATAACCATCTAGTAGTCAGATTTTAACTTATATTTTCACATATTACCTTTAAACCAAGCAGGCTTTCATTTGACAGTTTATCAAATTCACTCTCTATGTGACCAATGTTAACCTAAATAAGATAATAAAATAATAATAAACATATGACAAATAATTTGAAAACAAACTTTTGACTTTTTTTTACCAATTAAATCAATGTAAAGATAACTAGATATAATTGAGATGGGAGCCATCTCTGTGGGCCCCGCTGTGAATAATGTGTGGTAAAAAATTTGTATCTTTATCATTGGACATGGGGTTGTCAACTGAAACCAAAGTTTTTGACGTTGACCTTTGACCTAGGAAGTTGTACATAAATTATGACACACCCTCTGGTGTTGGTTTACATACATGTCAAGTATAAACTTTGAAATCATAACGGTTCTCTAGATATAGAGCGGACACGATCTTTAGCATAGGACAAAGGGTTGTCAACTAAAACCAAAGTTTTTGACCTTGACCTTTGACGGACTGACGGACAGACGGACAGACAGACGGACAGACTGATCACTATAGGGCGTCTGCCATTCGGTGGGGCCCTAATTAAATTGTATTCTTGTGTGCTTAAATATTAAAATACTTTATATAGTAATACAAAATTATATTTCACAATCCTGGGCTTTGCTCGGGTTAATAACTGAACCTTTACTTTATGTGAAAGTCGCATGCCTTTCTTCACAGCTCGCTGGTTTTTAAATTGACCAGTACTATATAAGTGGAGGTACACCTGTAAGCGTCCTCTTTATTTTAAAGGCAGCACGCCTGTAAAGATCTAACAGACTCTGTTAAGATTATTTACTTAAACTTTAATTTACCGACTCGGTAACTCGGTATTGATAAAAAGTAATTTGGTCGAGATATAAAAATCCGACACTGAATAATGTCACGTTGTCATAGTTTGATTGACAGTGAGTCCGACTCGGACCACGATAATTTTGATGATGAACTTAACGATGAGCAAGTTCTAAAGCTTTTCGCATCTGAAGAAGAAATAGATGCTTCTTTTTCTGGGTTTTCGACCCCACAGAAAAGCGGAGCTGAAACCGTACACATTCCGGAAGAACTGGAAGTTACACGCGAAATGCAAATGGCCGCTACACAAGCACAGGTCAAGTCTCCTGAGAAGAATACCTCTAGAAAAGGAAAAAGTGTAAAGAATAGCGGAAAGGGCAAGGCCCTTAAACGTAAAACTTCCGAATCAGTTGAAATACCCTCGGGTAGTAGAATAACAGTAAGCCCTAAGAAAAAGAAAGCCAAACCAAAAGTACAGACAAAAACTACTTAACCAAAGGTTCAAAATCAAAAACTGACAATACAGAACTGATAAAATCATTATTTCAAGGGTTGACAGATTCTTTGAGGTCCACCCTTACTGGGAACACAGAGAGACAATAGTCTGCAAAGAACTAGACAAAATAATGAGACAGCTAGGACTGAGAATAATCACAATGATCAGTATTCTGACCAAGAAGAAGAGTCTGATTATCCTGTTTATGATACATGTAACAATAACATTGAGAATGGGAACTTTTCTATCTTTAGTGATGATGGTAATTGTAATGATCAGAGTGAAGTCTCTTCAGATGAGAATAATGAATTTGATTATGAATTGCCCGTATTTTGAAGGCAATGAAAGATTTGGTGAAAAGGTATGTGAATCCATCTCTAAAGTCTGTGACAACATTTGTAAAAGAAAACTGATGTTTCGACAATGGTCAATGAACTGAAGGTGCCCTCAAATTGCAAGAGCCTTGTTGTGCCGCCGGTTAACCCAGAAATATGGCAATTTTTAGACCGCAAAGCAAAATCATCTGATTTAGGTCTCCAGAATCTTCAGAGACTTCTTGCATATGGGATGATCCCTGTGATAACTCTGGCAGGTATTCTGAAAATTAAAAAACCTGACATAAAGTTGATGAGAGAAGCTGTGTCTAAAGCTATGACTGTTCTTTGCAATACTCATTTTGAGTTGTCGGTTAAAAGGAAGCTAATGCTCAAACCGTACATAGACAGAAAATTCCACCAGTTGTGTAACAAGAATGAAGAAATTGGTACCAATCTTTAAGGTGATGAAATTGGAAAGAAGTTAAATCAAATAAATGAAGTGAATAAGATAAACAAAAACATCTTTGGGAGAAGTTATAGTAACAGAGGTGGCAGAGGCCGATACCCTTACAATCAGTCACAAGGTCGTTTTTTAGGGAGACGAGGATACTCCAGAGGACATGGAAGTCAAAGAGTTCCATACTCAAACAGAGGCCAAGGAAAAGGCTACAGCCAGAAAAATTAAACAAGTATTAAAGGTAAGCAGTAGAAAATAAAACTGCTGGTATACTTAAAAATTTATTTCTAAATGGAAAACTTTAACACATGACAAATGGGTTTTGTCAACTGTGATGGGGCATAAAATTGAGTTTGATAAAAACCTTTTCAAGGAAAAATTCCTACACCTATTGTTCAATGATACTGCAATTAATTTAATTCAGGAGAAGTTTCAGAATTGTTATCAAAAGGTGCAATAAAAGAAGTCTGTCATGAAGATGGTGAATTTATTTCAAATTTGTTTTGGTAAAAAGAAAAGTGGAAAATTTCGTCCTGTCATTAACCTTAGACAATTAAATGAATTTGTCACTTATCATCATTTCAAACAAGAGAATTTAGATTTAATCTTGAAAGGAATACAAAAAGGGAACTTTTTTACATCCCTTGACTTGACTGATGCATATTTTTCAGTTCCAATTAAGGAATCAGACAGAAAATTTTTAAAATTTGTTTGGGATGGTAAATTATATGCTTTTCAGTGTTTACCTTTTGGATAGCATCTGCTCCCAGAGTTTTCACAAAAATTTTGAAGGTCATATTTTCCCACATTCGAAGTATAGGAATAGATTCATACTTTTATATTGGACTCTTTATTACAAGCTGAAAGTTTTTCTACAAGTGTTATTAACACAAAGAAAGTCCAACAATTCATTCAGTCAGTTGGTTTTAATATAAATATTGAAAAATCTGTATTTATCCCATCACAGAGGATTACATTTTTGGGATACATAATAGACTCAGTTTTGTTTAGAGTTTTCCTACCTGAAGATAAAATACAGAAAATTATTGAAATTTCAAATAATGTTTTAAAGCCTCAGAATATATTGATAAGACATGTAGCACAATTAGTTGGTTTGTATTCATCTGCTCGATATGCAGTTACACATGCTCATCTGTTCCATAGATACTTAGATATTGATAAAACTCGTGCTCTTATAAAATCAAATAAGAACTACAATGCAAATATGATCATTTCTGAAGAAAGTAGATCTGAAATTCGTTGGCGGCTTGCAAATGTTAATTCTGAGAATGGAAAATTGATAAGGGAGGATCCCCCTAGTCATTCTTTACATACAGATTCCTCGATGAAAGGCTGGGGTGCCTTCCTTGACAAAACTTCATGTTCAACACAAGGTCGTTGGAATTTAGACTTCAGAATTTGCATATCAATGTCTTAGAACTAAAAGCTATATATTTTGGTTTAATTTCTTTGTGTAACCATATTAAGGATGCTCATGTTAGAGTAAGAACAGATATATCCACAGCAGTCAGTTACATTAACAATCAGGGCGGTTCAGTTATACCCCTGTTAGTTATTTCAAAACAAATTTGGTTTTGGTGTATCAGAAATAATGTATATATTTCAGCAGTTCATATTCCTGGTAGTGAAAATTTAATTCCAGATAATTTATCAAGATGTTTTAAAGATACATCAGAATGGAAGTTGAAAGAGTCAATTTTTGTCAAGTAATAGGTTAAAACTTTGAAAGCAGTTACCAGCTGTTCAATAGCCAGATGGCTTAAGGTTGTTTTAATTAATTCTGGTATAGATATTTCTAAATTCAAAGCTCATTCATATAGATCAGCATCTTCGAGTGCTGCTCTTAATGCAGGTATGTCATTAAATGATATACTCAAAACGGCAAACTGGGCATCAGCTCAAACATTCAAAAAATTTTATTATAAAAATGTTGAGAAAAAGAAAAATAATTCTCACTATGTGAACTCAGTATTTAATTCTAATTTGCAGTCTGACAGTACAGGTTGACAGGAACTGGAGGAACCAGATACAGTCGTCAGATATTCTATCAGCTTATTTACATGTAGATTACAAAACATGTATGGAACTTTTATTGGAAGTATTGTTGATGTTTGAGATACCGTTGGATATGTCGGTTTGAGGAACTAATAGACTTTAAACAGATGGATATTCTAGTAATGTGTTGATGAGGAACTTGAACATTTATCCGTTAATGCTTATACTGTGTTTGTGGAATAGCGATAGAACTGAACATTTTGATAGTTAGAACTTCATAATATTTTATGCAATTTTGTTGTATAATTGTGGGATATTAAAATATTTAAAAAACACTAGTATATTTATTTAAGAAAATGATAGAGATGTTTGTTCATGACAGGTGTTAGAGGTATATATATCAATGAGACAGCAATAGCTTATGTTAAAGGTATATATCAATGAGACAGCAACAGCTTATGGTAAAGGTATATATCTATGAGACAATTTTTTTTTTAAAAGTTTCTTCTTTAGACTTCTGCTCAAGAGAATTTAAAGATATGGTTAATTGGTCATATATCTCTTATTTATGGTTTTTGCATTTATTGCGGCTATAAAGAGTTCAATTATTAACCCGAGCAAAGCCCGGGATTGTGAAATATAATGTAACCTTATCCAAGCATCATCAGTGATGTGAAGGATAAGGTGCATTATATGAAGAAGCCTAAGGGCTTCGAGGGTTAATAAGTTCCCTCCCTTTATTTATCATGTACCAGAAGGGCAACAGGTTATATTTTTATGCAATTTAAATAAAGATTCCCTCCCTTTTTTATTGGCAATAAATGTTACATGATTTCCAAGGCTATGAGCCTATCTACAAAAAGAGGACGCTTACAGGTGTACCTCCACTTATATAGTACTGGTCAATTTAAAAACCAGCGAGCTGTGAAGAAAGGCATGCGACCTTCACATAAAGTAAAGGTTCAATTATTAACCCTCGAAGCCCTTAGGCTTCTTCATATAATGCACCTTATCCTTCACATCACTGATGATGCTTGGATAAGGTTACATTTTGAATGATAAAAGTTTACACATATAATCTTACCTTTAGTGGAGCTGGAAAGAGGAGAGATTCAACTTTTTTTCTTATTGAAGTTCCTGCACTATCCTGTTAATTTTTTTTTTTCCAAACTTAAATGATGTCTGCTTAATTCAGTTATAAGTTCAGTCAAACCTAGTCAGAATACATAATTTGGGTTGCTCCTTTTTTCAATTATTTACATAGATACAACTTGTTCCCAACCATTTATAGGACATTTATTTGTAATGCCTTGGTGTTTATATCTGAAATCTTTTAAAGTGAAAGACTGGTATACATGATATAGTACTTACTTTGAGAAGGAAAAATTCATCCCAGAAATTTGGTTTGTCACAAGATGGGTCATCTCCCTGAAATGTATTTTGGTTGTACTATAGATTAAAATGTTTATAACATGTTCAATTGAATGCAAAAAAATCTGAATGGATGAACATAGTAATATTTAAATTTTACATTTGAGTATCATTTTTTTACCCATACACAAAGACAGAGGATAAAAAAATGGGGAGATGAAAAATCAAGGGGCGATCATTACGGGTAACCATAAGTGGGTAGAAAAAAAATACTACCATGGGCAAAAGAAAAAACAAGAAAAGATTGATTGATTGTTGTTGTTAAATGCCAATTTCAGCACTTTTGGCTGTATTGTGGTGCTCAGTTTTTATTGGTGGAGAAAACCAGAGTGTGCAGAGGGAACTACCAAAACTGACAATCCTAGTCAATGAAAATTGGAGTCAAACGCACCTGCAATAACAATATTGGAAAACACAACCTCAGTGTTGAAAGGCTAGTGAATAAGTGATGCAGTACAACAATTGTCTCGGTTATTTAACTAATTTCAAACAATTTTTGTGTAAAATTTTGACATGCTTGAAAAAGAAAATTGTTGTAGTTTTTAGTTTTTGTTATAACTTTGAATTCACTTCAAGTTGCCTTATAACATGTATAAATTTACTCAATAGTTCATGAAAATCTTACCTCATTACAAAACAAAGTTAATGGTTAGCATGGTTAGTACTAATTAGATAAATGTTAGATGCAGTTTAACATGTGTAAAAGGTTAAATAACTTTTTTTCTTACCAAAAAATATTGATGGTTGAGTTTTTGTTTTTTACTGATGTTAAATTTTATATTAAACAAAAAGTTCTAAAAACACAGACAAAATGTCCTACATTTTTGAAATTGTTTAGAAAAAGTTATTTAAGGGACTTAAAAGGAACTACAAATGTAGCATATACATTTCTATAATAGTGCCTTAAAAGATTGACATGTTTTTCTTTTTTTTATAACTTTTCCTCATTTAGTGAGAAAAGTGAAATAACTTGAATTCATTTTAAACAATTAATTAAACTTATCTTGACCCCATTACATTCTGTATGTGCCTTTCCCAAGTCAGGAGCCTGTAATTCAGTGGTTGTCATTTGTCACTGTATTTCATATTTGTTTTAGGTCTTTCCACTTTTCCGTGGAAAGACCTATTGATTTTGTTCTGATTATTAGGTCTTTCCACTTTTCCGTGGAAAGACCTATTGTTTTTTATTAGGTCTTTCCACTTTCCGTGGAAAGACCTATTGCTTTTCTGATTATTAGGTCTTTCCACTTTTCCGTGGAAAGACCTATTGCTTTGTTCTGATTATTAGGTCTTTCCACCTTTCCGTGGAAAGACCTTTTGATTTTGTTCTGATTATTATTATTTTTTTTTTTTTTTTTCCGCCTAATTTTTACTTGCGTAGTATTGATGTTTCAAAAGATGTCGCTTAGATATTTGGAATATGATATCGTATAGTTTATACGCTTTTAAAACTGACAACTGCGTAACCAAATACTTTACGTTGTAAGAGTTATCTCCCAAACACTGTTTTTCTTGTGGCCACTACTCCTTCATAACCGTAAAGATTACGACAAATTTATTTTACCAAATTGCTCGTTACATCTTCAGGATTAGGATTTTAATTTTGACCGAAGCTATTCGAGACTCCATATGAGAGTTATTTCCCTTATGTATTTGATATAAGTGATTTGTATTTCTAACTGGTAAACAATAAGTGATATTGGCCTAGGGTCTTTGGATTTGAGGTCCTTGGTCCAAGAAAAAGAAAATTTGGTCAAGGTCAAAGGTCAAGGTCATATTCTAAATTTTGATTTTGGCTTATTTTCACTTTTTTCAAAAACCGTATAAGATATCAACAACATATTATTACTAAATTGTTAGTTGCGACATGTCGTAACACATACATTTTGGTTTAAAGGGTGCGCTAACATTAAATTAGAGTTTTCTTCCTCTTGTATTTAAAAATACACGTATGGTGATATAACTCATTAACCATATATAACTAAGACCTAGGGTCTTTGATTTGAGGTCCTTGGCCCAAAAAAGAAAATTTGGTCAAGGTCAAATGTCAAGGTCATATTTTAAATTTTGATTTTGTATTGTTTTCACATCTTTTCAAAAACCGTATAAGATATCGACAACATATTATTACTTAATTGTTAGTTGTGACATGTCGTAACAGATACATTTTGGTTTAAAGGGTGCGCTAACATTAAATTAGAGTTTTCTCCCCTCTTTTATTTAAAAATACGCCGTATGGTGATATAACTCATTAACCATATATAACTAAGACCTAGGGTCTTTTGATTTGAGGTCCTTGGTTTATGACCTTGAAATTGAGCTCAAGGTCATATGTTATTTTGACGTATTATTATTATTTTTTTTTTTTTTTTCTTCCGCCTAATTTTTACTTGCGTAGTATTGATGTTTCAAAGATGTCGCTTAGATATTTGGAATATGATATCGTATAGTTTATACGCTTTTAAAACTGACAACTGCGTAACCAAATACTTTACGTTGTAAGAGTTATCTCCCAAACACTGTTTTTCTTGTGGCCACTACTCCTTCGCAACCGTAAAGATTACGACAAATTTATTTTACCAAATTGCTCGTTACATCTTCAGGATTAGGATTTTAATTTTGACCGAAGCTATTCGGAGACTCCATATGAGAGTTATTTCCCTTATGTATTTGATATAAGTGATTTGTATTTCTAACTGGTAAACAATAAGTGATATTGGCCTAGGGTCTTTGGATTTGAGGTCCTTGGTCCAAGAAAAGAAAATTTGGTCAAGGTCAAAGGTCAAGGTCATATTCTAAATTTTGATTTTGGCTTATTTTCACTTCTTTTCAAAACCGTATAAGATATCAACAACATATTATTACTAAATTGTTAGTTGCGACATGTCGTAACACATACATTTTGGTTTAAAGGGTGCGCTAACATTAAATTAGAGTTTTCTTCCTCTTGTATTTAAAAATACACGTATGGTGATATAACTCATTAACCATATATAACTAAGACCTAGGGTCTTTTGATTTGAGGTCCTTGGCCCAAAAAAGAAAATTTGGTCAAGGTCAAATGTCAAGGTCATATTTTAAATTTTGATTTTGTATTGTTTTCACATCTTTTCAAAACCGTATAAGATATCGACAACATATTATTACTTAATTGTTAGTTGTGACATGTCGTAACAGATACATTTTGGTTTAAAGGTGCGCTAACATTAAATTAGAGTTTTCTCCCTCTTTATTTAAAAATACGCGTATGGTGATATAACTCATTAACCATATATAACTAAGACCTAGGGTCTTTTGATTTGAGGTCCTTGGTTTATGACCTTGAAATTGAGCTCAAGGTCATATGTTATTTTGACGTTCTAGATTATGACCTTTGCTGTTACCTCATATGTATATATGATAAAGCCATGGGACTTTTGTATTAGGTTGCAAGCCACTTGACCTTAGAAAGCCAACCGGAAGTGACCTTATGTAAACCGAAGTAGCTATTTTTGTATTTATTTAATATAAAAGTATATAGAACCATATATTTTGGAATCAGTGTCAAGTAAACATTCAAATAATACCGAAGTAAATTTTTCAAACCGGAAGTAACAAATTATCTCCTTATTTAATTTTTTTGTATATAAACCTCATATTTTTGGAATCAGCGTACAAAAAGCTATCATTTGACGCTGGAAATGACATGTTAAAACGAATTTTATTATTTTTCATATCAAAATAGATCTTTCGAGTGGAAAGACCTTCAATTGTTCTCTGAACAGTTGGTTTTAATTATTATTATTATTATTATTTTTTTTTTTTTTCTTCCGCCTAATTTTTTCTTGCGAAGTATTAATGTTTCAAAAGATGTCGCTTAGATATTTGGAATATGATATCGTATAGTTTATACGCTTTTAAAACTGACAACTGCGTAACCAAATACTTTACGTTGTAAGAGTTATCTCCCAAACACTGTTTTTCTTGTGGCCACTACTCCTTCAAGAACCGTAAAAGATTACGACAAATTTATTTTACCAAATTGCTCGTTACATCTTCAGGATTAGGATTTTAATTTTGACCGAAGCTATTCGAGACTCCATATGAGAGTTATTTCCCTTATGCATTTGATATAAGAGATATGCATGTGAAACTGGTAAACCATAAGTGATAGAGACCTAGGGTCTTTTGATTTGAGGTCCTTGGTCCAAAAAAATAAAATTAGGTCAAGGTCAAAGGTCAAGGTCATATTATAAATTTTGATTTTGGCTTACTTTCACTTCTTTTCAAAACCGTATAAGATATTGACAACATATTTTATTAAATTGTTAGTTGCGACATGTCGTAACACATACATTTTGGTTTAAAGGGTACGCTAACATTAAATTAGAGTTTTCTCCCTATTGTATTTGAAAATACTCTTATGGTGATATAACTCCTTAACCATATATAATTAAGACCTAGGGTCTTTTGATTTGAGGTCCTTGGTTTATGACCTTGAAATTGAGCTCAAGGTCATATGTTATTTTGACGTTCTAGATTATGACCTTTGCTGTTACCTCATATGTATATATGATAAAGCCATGGGACTTTTGTATTAGGTTGCAAGCCACTTGACCTTAGAAAGCCAACCGGAAGTGACCTTATGTAAACCGGAAGTAGCTATTTTTGTATTTATTTAATATAAAAGTATATAGAACCATATATTTTGGAATCAGTGTCAAGTAAACATTCAAATAATACCGAAGTAAATTTTTCAAACCGAAGTAACAAATTATCTCCTAATTTAATTTTTCTATATATAAACCTCATATTTTTGGAATCAGCGTACAAAAGCTATCATTTGACGCTGGAAATGACATGTTAAAACGAATTTTATTATTTTCATATCAAAATAGATCTTTACGAGTGGAAGACCTTCAATTGTTCTCTGAACAATTGGTTTTAATTCTGATTATTATTATTATTTTTTCTTCCACCTAATTTTTTCTTTTCCACTTTTCGCGTAGTATTGATGTTTCAAAAGATGTCGCTTAGATATTTGAAATATGATATCGTATAGTTTATATGCTTTTAAAACTGACAACTGCGTAACCAAATACTTTACGTTGTAAGAGTTATCTCCCAAACACTGTTTTTCTTGTGGCCACGACTCCTTCAAGAACTGTAAAAGATTACGACAAATTTATTTTACCAAATTGCTCGTTACATCTTCAGGATTAGGATTTTAATTTTGACTGAAGCCATTCGGAGACTCCATATGAGAGTTATTCCCCTTATGTGTTTGATATAAGTGATTTGTATTTCTAACTGGTAAACCATAAGTGATATTGGCCTAGGGTCTTTGGATTTGAGGTCCTTGGTCCAAAAAAGAAAATTTGGTCAAGCTCAAAGGTCAAGGTCATATTCTAAATTTTGATTTTGGCTTGTTTTCACTTCTTTTCAAAACCGTATAAGATATCGACAACATATTATTACTAAAATGTTAGTTGCGACATGTCGTAACACATACATTTTGGTTTAAAGGGTGCGCTAACATTAAATTAGAGTTTTCTCCCTCTTGTATTTAAAAATACGCGTATGGTGATATAACTCATTAACCATATATAACTAAGACCTAGGATCTTTTGATTTGAGGTCCTTGGTTTATGACCTTGAAATTGAGCTCAAGGTCATAGGTAAGTTTGACGTTCTAGATTTTGACCTTTGCTTTTACCTCATATGTATACATGATAAAGCCATGAAACTTTTGCATTAGGTTGCAAGCCATTTGACCTTGAAAATCCAACCGGAAGTGACCTTGTGTAAACCGGAAGTAGCTATTTTTGTACTTATTTAATATAAAAGTATATAGAACCATATATTTTTGGAATCAGTGTCAAGTAAACATTCAAATTATACGGAAGTAACATTTTTCAAACCGAAGTAACAACTTATCTCCCTAATTTAAAAAAATGTCTAGAAACTATATATTTTGGAATCAGCGTACAATAAGCTATCATTTGACGCTGGAAATGACATTTTAAACCGAATTTTAATATTTTCATATCAAAATAGATCTTTATGGGTGGAAAGACCTTCAATTGTTCTCTGAACAATTGGTTTTAATATTATTATTCTTAGGTCTTTCCACCTTTCCGTGGAAAGACCTTTTGATTTTGTTCTGATTATTAGGTCTTTCCACTTTTCCGTGGAAAGACCTATTGATTTTGTTCTGATTATTATTATTAGGTCTTTCCACTTTTCCGTGGAAAGACCTATTGATTTTGTTCTGATTATTATTATTATTTTTTTTTTTTTTTTCTTCCGCCTAATTTTTTCTTGCTTAGTATTGATGTTTCAAAAGATGTCGCTTAGATATTTGGAATATGATATCGTATAGTTTATACGCTTTTAAAACTGACAACTGTGTAACCAAATACTTTACGTTGTAAGAGTTATCTCCCCAAACACTGTTTTTCTAGTGGCCACTACTCCTTCAAGAACCGTAAAAGATTACGACAAATTTATTTTACCAAATTGCTCGTTACATCTTCAGGATTAGGATTTTAATTTTGACCGAAGCTATTCGGAGACTCCATATGAGAGTTATTCCCCCTTATGTATTTGATATAAGTGATTTGTATTTCTAACTGGTAAACCATAAGTGATATTGGCCTAGGGTCTTTGGATTTGAGGTCCTTGGTCCAAGAAAAGAAAATTTGGTCAAGGTCAAAGGTCAAGGTCATATTCTAAATTTTGATTTTGGCTTATTTTCACTTCTTTTCAAAACCGTATAAGATATCGACAACATATTATTACTAAATTGTTAGTTGCGACATGTCGTAACACATACATTTTGGTTTAAAGGGTGCGCTAACATTAAATTAGAGTTTTCTCCCCTCTTGTATTTAAAAATACGCGTATGGTGATATAACTCATTAACCATATATAACTAAGACCTAGGGTCTTTTGAATTGAGGTCCTTGGTTTATGACCTTGAAATTGAGCTCAAGGTCATAGGTAAGTTTGACGTTCTGGATTTTGACCTTTGCTTTTACCTCATATGTATACATGAGAAAGCCATGGGACTTTTGCATTAGGTTGCAAGCCATTTGACCTTGAAAAATCCAACCGGAAGTGACCTTGTGTAAACCGGAAGTAGCTATTTTTGTACTTATTTAATATAAAAGTATATAGAACCATATATTTTGGAATCAGTGTCAAGTAAACATTCAAATTATACCGGAAGTAACATTTTTCAAACCGGAAGTAACAAATTATCTCCCTTATTTAAAAAAATGCATAGAAACTATATATTTTGGAATCAGCGTACAATAAGCTATCATTTGACGCTGGAAATGACATTTTAAACCGAATTTTAATATTTTCATATCAAAATAGATCTTTATGGGTGGAAAGACCTTCAATTGTTCTCTGAACAATTGGTTTTTAATTATTATTAGGTCTTTCCACTTTTCCGTGGAAAGACCTATTGATTTTGTTCTGATTATTATTTTTTTTTTTTTTTTTCTTCCGCCTAATTTTTTTCTTGCGTAGTATTGTTGTTTCATAAGATGTCGCTTAGCTATATGGTATATGATATCGTATAGTTTATACGCTTTAAAACTGACAACCGCTTAACCGAACACTTTACGTTGTAAGAGTTATCTCCCAAACACTGTTTTCCTTGTGGCCACTACTCCTTCGCAACCGTAAAAGATTACGACAAATTTATTTTACAAAATTGCTCGTTGTGTCTTCAGGATTATGGTGGCTATTTGGACCGAAGCTATCCGGAGACTCCATATGAGAGTTATTCCCCCTTATGCATTTGATATAAGTGATATGCATTTCTAACTGGTAAGCCATAAGTGATATAGGCCTAGGGTCTTTTGATTTGAGGTCCTTTGTCCAAAAAAATGAAAATTAGGTCAAGGTCAAAGGTCAAGGTCATATTCTAAATTTTGATTTTGGCTTATTTTCACTTCTTTTCATAAACCGTACAAGATACCGACTACATATTTTCATGTTATTGTCATTTGCGACATGTCGTAACTCATAAATTTCAGTTGAAAGGGTGCATAGACAATAAATAGGAATTTTCACCCCTCTTAAGTTCATAATTATGCGTACAGTGATATAACTCATTAACCATATGTATCAAAGTCCTAGGGTCTTTTGATTTGAGGTCCTTGGTTTATGACCTTGAAGTTAAGGTCAAGGTCACAGATAAGTTTGACGTTCTAGATTTTGACCTTTGTTTTAAATTCATATTTATACATAATAAAGTCATAGGACTTTGTGCATAAGGTAACATTAACAAGTCATGTGACCTTGAAAAGCAAACCAGAAGTGACCTTGTGTAAACTGGATGTAGCTTCTTTTTGTATTTCATTAATGTAAAAGTATATAGAACGATATATTTTTGGAATTGGTGTCAAGTCAACAATCACATAATACAGCGCAGTGACATTTTCAAACCATAAGTTACAAAATATCTCCTTATTTAAAAATAAACAACTTTTCCTTGTTAGAATTATCTCCGTTAACACAGTTTTTCTTGTGCAATGTTGTGTCCACTACATCTTCGCTACCATAAAAGTAGTGAAAATTTCTTTCCGCAATTGCTCGCTTTGACCATCCTCAGGTTGTGGAAGTTAATTTTGATCCTCCCGTTGACCGCACAGAGGTAAGATAACATAAACATAAGTTCAAAGTAAACAATGATACTTTTGCTGTAACTTGAGCACAGTTATATCTTGCTTCATGTGACATAGTCTACGGATCTACTTGGACTGTTAATTCCGGAATCAGCACCAACTTTGTACTAAATCTTAGAAACATTTGTCGATTTCCGATTTCCTGTGCTTGCTTTTGGCCAAATTTGCATGCTCGGATTTTATTTCTTACAATCCTCAAGTTATATAGTTGTATTTTACACTCAAAGCGACCGACAAATGAAAAGAAACTGAGATTTTCATCGTCCTACAGATATAAGGAAAGTAGGTTAGACATTTACACGGAACACCACTAGAGTCAAAACAAATCAAAGTTGGACGAGTCTACAGTCGTGCCACAAGCACTTGTTTCTATCCATTGGAAGGTCGACTATCCATATAAATAGAATTGATAGTCGACCTTCCAATGGATAGAAACAAGTGCCTGTGAGCCGTACAGAAAAATAAAAATAAAAAATGTTCTTCACCATGACCATGTTCACTACGGGCAGGAACATATATATTGATGGGACTTGACCCTTCCTAATTGTAGCCGATTTTATCATCGGGTCATAGGTAATAAAGATACGATACGGAAACGGACGTGTTAAAAGCGTCGCGCTATTATCCTAATAATTTCTGATAATATCAATAAAATGTCATTCAAACTAGTCTTACAGGAATTATAGTTATCTCGTACCAATTTCAACTCGTACCACTAAAAAAACTTGTACCAATGCAAACTCATTACCACTGCTAACTCGTACCACGGTAAATTCATACCATTGTAAACTCGCACCAACTTATTTAAATGCATTCAAATGGTGTTTCATTAAAATCTAGTATAAAATTCAAGTAATTCAACTTTTTTTTATTAAGTTTACCAAAAAAAAAATCATAAAACATTCGTATTTTTGTCTAAGATTTCATTAAAATCTAGTATAAAATTCAAGTAATTCAACTTTTTTTTATTAAGTTTACCAAAAAAAAATCATAAAACATTCGCATTTTTGAATATATTTTTAATGGTACGAGTTCTGATTGGTACGACTTCCCAGTGATACGAGTTTACGTTGGTACGAGTTTACATGGTACGAGTTTACAATGGTACGAGTCAACTTGCTTCCGTTTTACAGTGATGCCAGTGTATCAAACTTGTATTCTGTCACTTCAAATTTGTTATAATGGCATTCATTTTATCGCAGAATGGTACAGAATGCAAACATGGTAATAAAAATGGCGTCGATTGCAATCCCAAATTCAAAACATTATAAAACACATCAAATAAATCACACTTATTTTGGTAATTTTATATGACAAAATATATCTACTTTATGATAAAACTTGTATTTATTTATGATTAGCATTATGTGGTTGATTTATTGAGCAATTCCGACAGTCAGACTTAGGTAGCAACCATTTGATTTTCTGCGGGGGCTATGGATTTTGGGAAAAAAGTTTGTTTCAGTTTTGGAGAAAAAATAATTTGTTTTGACCCTGAGAAAAAATTGTTTGTTTCACCCTCAGCTGCCACTATACATGTATGTAATGCTAAAATTGAAAGAAAAAATTGTTTTCGACTTGTCGCCAAAAATAGATTGTTTTTCGCCAAAAAAGTTAGTCTGGAAAAAATCCATAGCCAACCCCCAGAAAATCAAATGGTTGCTGCCTTAGATTTTCTGCCAGGAAACAACACATTCACTCTGTGGTTAAAGTTTTAAAATTTTAATAACTTTCTTATACTATTTTGGATTTGTACCAAACTTGGACAGAAGCTTGTTTATGATCAAAAGCTAGTATCTAGAAAGAAGTTTTGTTAAAATTTTGTACCTGTGTATCTGTATTTTACTTATAAATGGACTTAGTTTTCTTCCAGTTAACATTACATACAGTCTGCAGTTAAAGTTTTAAAACAATTATTAGAATCATAAACTATCCTGGATTTTTACCAAACATGGACAGAAGCTTCTTACAATCAAAAGATAGTATCAAGAGGAATATTTTTATTGATTTTTCCCTCATTTTTGTTGAGCCTCGATAAACAGCAAAAGTAGGCGAGACACTGGGTTCCATGGAACCCTTACGAAATTTCATTTTTTTGCATTGTTGTCTAGTTGCATATATAATGTCCAACTTTGTTGAAATAAATCGTGGAATATTAGTATAATTACTGTAACCAAATGATTAATTTCCTTTGATCTGCATAGTAGAATATGGGAACACAATGTACGTATTTTACTTTACTGATATTTGTTAACAATTATAATAAGTCTAGGCGGGCAATTTATGCAGTATAATAATAAATGAACGTATGAATCCTTTTTAGCTCACCTGGCCCTAAGGGCCAAGTGAGCTATTCTCATCACTTGGCGTCCGTCGACGTCGTCGTTAATTTACATTTTGACGTTCTTGTAGAGAACCACTGAATGGAATGGAACCAAACCATGCAAACATGGCATGAATGTTTCTTATGAGGTGCTGACTAAGTGTTGTTACTTTGTAGCCGATCCATCATCCAAGATGGCCCCCAGCGGCAAACTTAGTTTAACATAGGAGCCTATGGGAAATACATACAAATGTCTTCTTTAAGAGAACCACTGAATGCGATGAAACCAAACATAGCATGAATGTTCCTTATGAGGTGCTGAGGACTAAGTTTAACATACAATGACATAGGAGCCTATGGGTAATACATACAAATGTCTTCTTTCAGAGAACCCCTGAATGGAATGAAACCAAACATAGCATGAATGTTCCTTATGAGATGCTGACCAAGTGTTGTTGCTTTGTAGCCGATCCATCATCCAAGATGGCCCCCAGAGGAGGACTTAGTTTAACATAGGACCCTATGGGAAGTACATACAAATGTCTTCTATTAGAGAATCACTGAATGGAATGAAACCAAACATAGCATGAATGTTCCTTATGAGGTGCTGACCAAGTGTTGTTTCTTTGTAGCCGATCCATCATCCAAGATGGCTGCCAGCGGAGGACTTAGTTTAACATAGGAGCCTATGGGTAATACATACAAATGACTTCTTTTAGAGAACAACTGAATGGAATGAAACCAAACATAGCATGAATGTACCTTATGAGGTACTGACAAAGTGTTGTTACTATGTACACGATCCATCATCCAAGATGGCCACCAGCGGAGGACTTAGTTTAACATAGGAGCCTATGGGTAATACATACAAATGTCTTCTTTCAGAGAACCACTGAATGGAATGAAACCAAACATAGCATGAATGTTCCTTATGAAATGCTGACCAAGTGTTGTTACTTTGAAGCCAAATCATCATCCAAGATGGCCGCTAGTGTGGGACTTAGTTTAACATAGCACCTTATGGGAAATACATACAAATGTCTTCTTTTAGAGAACCACTGCTCTTGGAATGAAACTAAACATATCATAAATGTTCCTTATGAGGGGCTGATGAAGTGTTGCTACTTTGTTGCTGATTTACTGTTCAAGATGGCCACCAAGATTTATTATTAAATTATGGGGCCAATATTAAACCAAATATGGCCTCAATCATGTCAATCATTATTAAAGTATCTGTTATGATTTTTATCTTTTTATATGATTTCAAAACCGAAGTAAAGTCAGGTGAGCGACACAGGCTCTTGAGAGCCTCTAGTTAAGTTTTATAATATAAAGATATGTTTGCACTTCCCTCACGCATTCATGATGTCCTCAATCAGAACTGATCCCTCACGCATGAAATAATGAAAATTGGCAGTTTTATTTATTAAGACATCTATCAACTTCGGACAGTGTACACGCCCCAAAACAACAGTCAATCCGTTGACAGAAAAAACTAAATTTGAACTTGTAGGTCTGTTATTAGAACCGTCTCAAAATTTAGATTTCACTTATTCGGCAATTACTCATGGAACGATTGATTTTGTAGGAGATTTATTCCATGCACAACAGTAAAGGATACATGTGTCTCTTGGTTAAAGTATTCTCCACAGCATAGCATTCTCCAGTTTTCAATATTTTGATCAGTTGAATTAGAAAATTGAGATTTAAAATGTACATAACATTCAAGTGGTGACAATTACTCCACTCAAGCATAACTGGAAAATCCTCTCACAGTTTTCATTGCAAAACAGATTGTTCTGTATGTGTAGATTACCAGCCGTGATTATGTTGAACAATTTTACTGGCTTCTAGATTCATTGTAAAGGTCAAATGAAGGTTTTCAGTGTAGAAATTTCTGACAATAAATATTTACTTTAAACTTGGAAAGTTCTTTTGTTTGTCTCTGGATTATTGTCCATGCAACACGTTATGGGGATGGAAAAAACTTATAAACTTGTATTGAAGGTTTATCATGTTTATATCACCAATCATTTGCAATGACTTGGACGAGTTCTAAAATTTGTGCCCATTAGTTATTTTTAAACATGTTAAAAGACAATGAAAGAGTAAAAAAGAGCTCCAGCGCTACTGATAAACAAATTATATGTTAAATTGCATTGTTAGTGCTCTCATGTGTGCAATTCATGCCAGAGTTTTATGAAACTTATCATAGATTTATATTAGCAATGTCTTGGACGGGTTTCGAAAATCAATGCCAATCAATTATTTTTAAGAGGGTTATGCCCCTTGGATACATTAATTATATGGAAAATTGCATCGTTAGTGCTCTGATGTGAACAATGCTTGCCAGATTTTTATGAAACTTATATATATATCATGATTCACAGGTTTATATTAGCAATGTCTTGGACCAGGATGAGTTTGAAAATCAATGTTGATCAATTATTTTTAAGAGTTATGCCACTTAGATATGTCATGTATTTTAGAAACATTAATGTATGGCAATTTGCATGATTAGCTCTCACATGTGTTCAATTCTTGCCAGAATTTTATTAAACTTTATATATCATTATATGTTTATATCAGCCATGTCAGCAATGTCTTTGGAAGAGTTAAAAAATCAGTGCTGATCAACAGATCAATTAATTTTTAAACAGTCATGTCCTTTGGAAATATTGATTATTCGGAAAATTGCATTGTTAGCACTCTCATGTGTACAATTCATTCCAGAATCTTATGAAACTTATTTCATAAGTTTTTATCAGCAATTTCCTTGATAAATTTTTTGGTACTTTCAAAAGTAAGTGCTAATCAAATATTTTAATAAGTTACATGTATACCCCTTGAAAAATTAATTATAACAGAAATCACTTTGCATTTGCTTTGAAGCCTGAATTTCTATAAGATATTTATAAATTGTTTTAAAGAACTAGAAAAAGTGTTTTTTGGGATACGATTGCTTTTAAGCAATCTGTAGACTTATACCATTGACTCAGGGCCATGCCCTCATGTCAATCGTTTTATTCTAAACATTAAGGAACATCTCAGATTCTTGAGATTGTCTTGCTTTAAATGATATAAAAACAAAAGGATTGAATTTAAACATCTGTTCTATAATGTTCTTCTCATAATCTTCATGTTTCGATATTTCCTTGACTTGTATGCGTGATTTTAACAACACGGAAAATCAGAACTAAACAGTATTTATATTTAGTGTTTTGATAACACGCGAGAGTTCTCTGAATTCCGATCGATAAATCTATTTCTGACATACAAGAACTGAAGTTGAGTTTTCTTATATGTCACCATTATGAAATTGATATTTGATATTGTACTTGCATAAAGAAATGGAGGTCGTTTAATTAACAAGTAATATCCGTCCTTGCTACAAATCACAAATCTGTTTATGTAATTATGCACATGCGTATAGTTTTCTTGACTTGAAGGGGTATCTGATTGAATTGTTGCTCTGGATTCCCACTGCATTGATTGATTTGAAACTCACGAGATCCTTTCTATGTCTGTCTGCGATTGAGGGTTATTGTTGTTGCATAATTTTAAATCATATGCATCATTTAAATTAAGATAAATGTAGTTCACAACGTAAAGGTGTAACTAGAACACCCCTTCAGCCAAATGGAGTCTTCCATATTATCGCTTCGAGTTGTCTCCCTTCCGTAAGTAACTTTCGTCAAACGACGATACGTCGAGAAAAATTAACTTGTTCTGTCGATAGTCTAGATGTCGTATTATATTAAAACCGATCGCAATTTAAACAGAGGACTCAGGAATGTGTACGGAAAGGAGCCATGCCCACTGACCCAAAGGAAATTAAATATTTAAAGAGTTAGGAAAGGGGTTCCACCTAGAATTCACGTAAGAAAATAGGTGATAAGGTACGAAGTGAAATACCTTCTCTCACTCTCAGTGACTGCTGTGGAAAGTCAACTGGGAATTGAAAGTACAAAATAAAGCACAATAAGTCCATTGTTCATACACTTGTATAGAGGATGGGCTATTTTAAAATAACTATTCAGATTACGTAAATTACATTTCACAAGTATTTTACACGTGCAGTTGAATTATTTTGAAAATAAAACTAATACATGTATCAATGAAAATAATGGCAATCGTATCCTCAGAGCAATCTGCTCTTTGATTAGGTTATTGTCCTTGTACCATGAACATGATGAATAGATAAAATATGCATGATATGTGCAACACACGGCACATTGGAACTCTGTTTTTATTCATATTTTAAAAAGTAATATATTTTGTATACAGTTGTCAATATGTTGTACACTAATACATGACTAACGCTTGAAGCAATTTGCATTAAACTTTAGTGAATTGTTTATATCCATTGATGTGAGCTCCTTTTCAAGTTTTTATTTTTATGAGTTAAAACAGGGTGATTTTCCAGTTATTAGACAATAACTCAAAAGTTTTTGATTATTTATAAATTGCTGATATGACATTGAGGAGTTATGGATCTTTATTCTTTGACAAAGCGACAGGCGTCCATGTACATTTTACTATCATGCACTCATTGCCGAGCTCTTCATTGTTCATCTAATTGGACATAATTTATTAGATTTATTCTATGAAGAATGTTTGGGAATGCATGTATAGTTGATTATTCAAATTAGCATACCGTTTTATTTATAAAATGATGATAGATCAACTTAGATACCTCTGTAAGTAACATACAACACTATCTTTTTTTTTTCAGGCATTTTCTTTTCTTCTGACTCATTGAAGTGACTAAGGTTCTTCATAACAGTTGTAGTTGACCTAAATAGCTGTCCGAAGTTTACTATTATTTGGAACTGATACAGTTCACATTGTGGTAAGTTAATGTACTATAGTCTAATCAGATATGCATGCACTTTCATGTTACATACATGTAACAGATGCATAATAAAAGATTTAAAATTCATTATAAAAGTTGATATGAAACATCAGTGCAAAAGCATGATCCACAATCAGACAGAGTTATCATGGTTATTGTCATAATACTATTTTTATGAATAAAATGAAATGTAATTTTAATTACTATGTTTCTTGAATGAGATAGGCTGTTAGTTTTAGCTCACCTGGCCCAGAGGGCCAAGTGAGCATTTGTCATGACTTGTCTGTTGGTCATCTGTTGTCTGCAACACTGTTTACCTTTGCAAAAAATCTGCTGGTGTTTTACCTTGGCCAAATTAAACCAAACTTGACCACAATCATCATTTGGGTATAAGCTTGTTTGAAAAATGTTTACGATGACCCAGCTTGACAACCACATTGGCTGATATAGCCAAAATATAACATATGGGGTTAACTGCATGTTCTGTCAATTATTTTTAAAATTGATACACAAAACATTTACAAATGTAATTTGGATGCTTCTTTTTACAGGAATTTTTTACTTCTAACTTGTTGGTGTCACAGAGGTTCTTGGTAGCATTTAAAGCTGACCTTAGTAGCTGTTCTGATGTTAAGATTTATTTGCAACTGATAGAATTGACATTGTGGTAAGTGTATAAAACCTATTCAGATAAATATTCATGTACTTAACTAAATCATGTACATTTGAAAAAACATGTACAACGAAAGATTGAAAATTCTTAATAAACATGATAAAAGTTTCAGGAAATATACAGTTTTCAACTCATACTATTCATTATACCCCCTGATTTCTAAAGTGGGTGCACATGGTATGTACAAATGTAGTCAATTAGATACAATCTGAGGTTAAAGTTTTCCAATGTCAATATTTTCAGACCC
The DNA here is from genome assembly GCA_017311375.1 of Mytilus coruscus. Taxonomy (NCBI): domain Eukaryota; kingdom Metazoa; phylum Mollusca; class Bivalvia; order Mytilida; family Mytilidae; genus Mytilus; species Mytilus coruscus. The sequence goes on from CM029601.1 coordinate 87,536,141, forward strand.
GCCAACTATCCCGATTTTGTCAGAATCATCCCAATTTTCATGCCTCTACCCAAATCCCGATATTGTGATCATAAAACAAGTTAAAATCCGGATTTTCACAAACTATACCAGAAAAAATTATTGATTACCGATTTCGAAGTTTTTCTGATCAATTTTGTATTCATTTCTACTTCGCCGGTAAGAGCCCTCTAAGAAAGAAAACTCATATTTTATCCATTTCCCCCTGTCGTAGCGGAGGGAGCATTAAGTTTTAGCCTTGTCCGTACGTTCCAGAATTGGTTTATGTTCTCTAACTTTAGTTTGCCTCAACCAAATGTTATGAAACTTTTTTATGAAACTTATAAACAATGCTTATTACCACAAAACAGTAAATAAATTTGAATTTTGGTGGTACCCCTTTTACCATTCTAGTGTTATGGCCCTTTACAAATTAAACTATTGCTGAATTTTTCATTTTCGTTCTCTAATTTTAGTTTACCTCAACTAGATGTTATGAAACTTATACACAATGCTTATTACCACAAAACACAGAATGATCAAGTTTGAACTTTGGTGGTGTCACTTTTACCATTCTAGAGTTATGCCCTTAACAAATAGAAAAATTGCTGGATTTTCTGTTTCCATTCTATAACTTAAGTTTGCCTCAACTAAATGTTATATACTTAAACACTATGCTTATTACCACAAAAATCAGATCTCAATTTGCAATGTTTACCGTAGTTTCATGACAAAATCATAATTAACTGAAGGAAGAAAACTGTAATGAACTCATCAGAAAACAGCATTGATCTTGAAATCCGTTTAAATTTTGAAATCAGAATACATGTTTCTTTCCAGTTCTGATTTAAAATCTACGCCATTTTGTATTCATTTCTACTGTGTATAAGCCATGTCATAAACATGTTTAACATTAATTGAATTTGTTTCTTATTTTGTAGACAATGCCACGTAAAGGTAGAAAAGGTTATGATTCTAAAAGAAAAGATAAAAGAGACAAACAGAGGGAGACAAGATTGAAGAAGACTGGTAAACTGAACCTCGTTTGCACAGATAAACAGAGCGTCACCTCTCTAAACTGTCGAAAACAAGATCAGAGCGTCAACTCTCTAAACTGTCCTATAAAACAATATCAGAGCGTCAACTCTATAAACTGTCCTATAAAACAAGATCAGAGCGTCAACTCTCTAAACTGTCCTATAAAACAATATCAGAGCGTCAACTCTATAAACTGTCCTATAAAACAAGATCAGAGCGTCAACTCTCTAAACTGTCCTACAAAACAATATCAGAGCGTCAACTCTATAAACTGTCTTATAAAACAAGATCAGAGCGTCAACGCTGTAAACTGTCCTACAAAACAAGATCAGAGTGTCAACTCTATAAACTGTCCTATAAAACAAGATCAGAGCGTCAACTCTATAAACTGTCCTATAAATCAAGATCAGAGCATCAGCTCTATAAACTGTCCTATAAAACAAAATCAGAGCGTCAACTCTATAAACTGTCCTATAAATCAAGATCAGAGCATCAACTCTCTAAACTGTCAAAATGAAACTGAATTATTTAAATTTTCTGAGTCATCAAAATCAAAAGAATCTATCAAATTTAAAAAATCAATCAGATCAAACAAATCAATCAATGAAATGAAAGCTACTAAATCATTTATTTCAAATGAATCAATAAAAATAAGTCAATCATTGAAATCAACAATGAGATCAAATTTGTTTTCTGAATCAGTTGAATCAAATCTTGAATCTGAAGCAATGGATTTGAATATGGATTCTAAAGCAATGGATTTAAATCTGGATTGTGAAGCAATGGAATTAAATCTGGATTCTGAATCAATTAGATTAAATTTGGATTCTAAAGCAACTAGAATAGATTTAAATTTTGAAGCTACAAAAGCAAATCCGGATTATGAAGCAACTAAAACACATTTGGATTCAGAAGCAATGGATATAAATCTGGATTCTGAATCAGATGAAATAAGTTTTGATTTTCAAGCAACCAAATCGAATACGGATTCTGAATCACTTAAATCAAATGTGAATTCTAATGGCAAATGCGAACTGAAAAAATCTAATTTGCATGATGCAATCGAAGCTGGTTCAGATTATAGAAATACTTCAAGTGACACTAAAATGAAACAATTGAACATCAAGAAAAACTATAGATTTAAAGAACCTGTAGATAAAATCATGATTGTAGAAACTGACAATACACATCTTGATAGCAATGGTAATTTTATTATAGATATTGAACACGAAAATGATTGGTTAAAGATGTATAGTCACAAGAACAAAGGTACAATAGTTGAAAACAGTTTAGAGGTTAGTAGATCACTTGTTTGGAATTTTGTAGTCCAAGGTAGTTTTCACCAAGGAGATAAGAGATTTGGAAATAATAGTGGAAAGCAATGTGTTGCAAACTGCTTATCAGCTCTTGCCCATAGTAAATTTAAAAGTTTAAAGGATTGGGATCAAAAATATTTAGATAAAGTTTTAATTGATGGAAACAAAATATACAGCAATATTCATGGTGATAATATTCATCTTCTTGTATCAGACCTACCTGGAATGATAGAAATGTCAGGAAAATTACTGAAAATATCTAGAAAAGAATCAATAACAGCTGTCATAGATAACTATGGAACTATAGATTTCCGTGAATTTGGAAATTCTTTACCTTTGGACCAAGCTTTACAAGAATCTCTTATTGACTATGATGCTTGCTTTATATGTGCATACGATACAACATTTTAGCCTTGAAACATAATCAAGATTTACTTTTGTTTGATTCTCATGCACGAAACAAGTTTGGCTTACAGGACAGTGATGGTAAAAGTTTACTTTTAAAGTTAAACAATCTAGATCATCTTTATCAATATTGTTGCAACATGATGGCTGGATCAAGCCAAAATCAATGGTTTGAGGTAACAGGAGTTAGTATTTGTATTGAAAACTGCACTGACAGTGATGAAGTTTTAGAAAGTTATAACCAAGCTAGAACCAGCAACTCTCAATTTTCTGAAAATCAAGAAAAGGAAAATAGAAATAACCATGAGATTATCAAAACTCCAGAAAATTTAACTATGCATGACCACATATCACCAGAAATACTCAAATTTAACAATTGCAGTTATGAAAGTTATGTGTATGAGAAAAATAATGAAGTACACATTGATGAGAGAATTACAGATACTCAATCTGATGTTGAAATTTTGTCGACAATTGATAATTTTTATGATTTCAAACCTCTGAATATAGATTCCAAGAGGAAGCTCTGTAACATTGTCAAAATACCAACCAAGAAAATATGTAAAAAGATTACACCAAACATATATAACATGGGACCACCATCTGCTACAAAGACTATCACAGGTGATGGCAGTTGTCTTTTTCGAGCCATTTCATATGCACTATCTAATAGACAAGAATTCTTTGGAAATATGAGAAGGGCAATAGTTGATCATTTGATGACAAATACAGAAATGTTCAGATCATTTTTGCAGCCACGATTTACAACTGTAGAACAGCATATACAAACACTGAAAATGGAAGAAAAAAATGTATGGGGAACTGAACTTGAAATATTAGCTTGTGCCGACCTTCTAAAACAGACATTTATACTTTTACAATGGTACATGGATTAAATATTCTTCATCTCAAATATACAGCAATAATTGTGTTAATGATCAGGCAATTTATCTTCAACATATTGGGGATATAAATCATTATGAAGTTGTCACAAATGTCACTCCAAAGTCTCTCTCTCAAATCCATTACAATGTGAACAAGGTTACGCAGAAAAGTATCAAGTTGATAGAAAATATGAGGTAACTTCAAAGGACGTGAAAGTTGATGAAAACCAGATAACTGGTTTGGTTAACAATTTGGGCAACTGTAATACTGAATCAAATTTTTTATCTAAAGCTGAAAAAGAAAGGATCAAGTACCAGACAGATGATAAATTTAGAGCTAGAAAGATTGACATATCAAAAAGAAAATATTGGGAGAATGAAGGAATACGTTCCAAAAAAATATGTTTAGGCATTAAAAAATATGAAGAAAATGAGACATACAGAGAGAATTTGATACAAGCAGGTATTAAGAAATATCAAGACGATGAAGATTACAGGGATGCTTTAATAGAATCAGGAATTTATAAGTATCAAGAAGACAAGGGTTACAAAGATGCTTTAATACAATCAGGAATTGAGAAATATAAAGAAGACAAGGTTTACAGAGATGCCTTAATAAAATCAGGAATTCAAAAATATCAAGAAGACAATGAGTACAGAGAAAAGTTGAAAGAAGCTAGTATACACAAGTATAAAACAGATGAAAAGCACAAGGAATATGTCAAACAAGCAAGTACACAAAAGTATGCAGATAATGATGCACACAGATTAATCATTAAACACCAGACATCAATGCGCCGTGAAAACTTAGAGAAGAGAACATGCAAATAGCTGAGGTCATCAGAAAATTTAGAGATGAAGTTAAAAGGGTCCAGAATGTGTTTGTTCTTGTTGCATGAGGTTGTTCTTTGAAAACAAGTTCTGATATGTAAAAAGATTCATACCATAACTCTATGTTTGATTTATACACAACAGATAAATATCAACACATATGTACAGATGATTGTCAGACAAATTGTGCTTTTGAAGGAACATGTAGAACAAGTCTATGGATCTGTTATACTTGCCATCGTAAAATGTTGAAAGGTAAAATACCTGCTGTCTCCTTTTCGAATAGCCTATTACTAGAAGATGTTCCAGTAGAGTTAAAACAGCTCAATTCAATAGAGCAGCAACTTATAGCACAGAACATTCCATTCATGAAAATTATGGCTTTACCAAAAGGAGGACAAAAAGGAGTTCATGGACCTGTCGTTTGTGTGCCATCTGATTTGAAAAAAGTGACATCTATATTACCCCGATCTGAAGATGAAAGTCTATTACTGAAGGTAAAGTTAAAGAGAAAGCTTAACTACAAAGGATATAACAAATATCAATTTGTAAGACCAAACCATTTAGAGCAAGCACTTTTGTATTTAAAGGATCAAAACATATGGTATAAAGATATGGCTATCAACAATGAATGGATTAATCCAATTCCTGAATTAGACGATGATCAAGTAGTAAATGAGGAATCTGAATCTGATGATACTGAGCTGGTGATGGAAAACGAAATACAGGAAGAAGAAATGATAAAGTCTTCTACAACAGGCAATGAAAGAGAAATAGAAAGTGAACCAGTTAGCTACATTGATGATAGTTTACGTGGTGTTCAGTTAGACACTTGTTTACAACCTGCTGATATCGGACAAGAGGCTTTAGATTTATGCTTTGACCAAGTATTTAATATAGCTCCAGCAGAAAATAATAATCCTCTAAGTGTTCTTCAAGAACCAGGAATTGAAGCTAAAACCTTTCCTGTACACTTTCCTTCAGGCAAAAATACATTTGATGAAAACCGTGATGAAAAACTGACTATTGGAAGATACTTTAATCTTAGATTGATGAGTGTTGAAAATAGATTTGCCAGAGATACTTCCTACATATTTTCAGTCAATATTTAACTGAGCTCAATAGCGTGATTTCAAACGTACAGATATCTCTCAGAAAACAATGTCCTATTTCAAAAGAAGGAAAGAAAGTAACTAGAGAAATGCTATGCAACAAGGAAACCTTAAAAGAATTATTTAAAAAAGATGAAGCTATAAAATATTTAAAACCTATTCGAGGAACTCCTCCCTATTGGCAAAGTTCACAAAAGATATATTTGCAATGATAAGACAGTTAGAGTCCCAACATTCTTCTGTTCTTTTCTTCTGCAGACTTTAGATGGTCCGAAATTGTAAATACAATTTTAAAACAACAGGGTGACATGCGAAATACTGAAAATATGACATGGGATGAAAATGTAAAGTTCTCTGTAGCAATCCAGTTACAGCAGCCAGAATGTTTGATAATAGATTCCATAAATTTCTGAAGAATGTTATTATGTCAGAAGCTCAACCAATAGGAAAATAATCGACTATTTTTACCGAGTTGAATTTCAACAAAGAGGTTCTCCCCACACACATTGTTTGTTTTGGGTAGAAAATGCTCCAAAATTTGGCGAAGTTGAAAATGAAGACATTATCACTTTTATTGACAAGTACATTTCATGTGAGATACCAGATGAAAAGGAAGACAAAGAGTTGCATGACATTGTTATGGCAGTACACCAACATAGCAAAAAGCATTCAAAATCTTGTAAGAAAAAAGGAACAGTATGTCGTTTTAATTTCCCTAGACCTCCCTCAACTAGAACATTTATCTCAGAACCAAGTGATCCAGATAAGGATTCAGAGCAAGAAGAAGAATTAGCAAAGGAAATGTTGTCAAACTTATGGAAAGTAATAAAAGAGAATGAAGATAAAGACTTAGATGTATCTGATTTTTTCAAGAAGGCAGGACTAACTCAAGAAAGCTTTGAAAAATGTTACTGTTTCATCACCAATCGAAATACAGTAGTTCTTAAACGTCAGCCAAATGAAATATACACCAATCAGTATAACCCTCATCTTTTGAGGGCTTGGGATGCAAACATGGACATACAATATATTTTGGATGCATTTTCCTGTGTTGTATATATTATAAGCTACATAAGTAAGGCTGAGCGAGAGCTAGGATTACTACTGTTGCAGACCAAAAATGAAGCTGAAGAAGGAAATTTAAATGCTCAACAGACTTTGAAAAAAATTGGAACTTCATACTTACACCATAGGGAGATAAGTGCACAGGAAGCTGTTTTCAGAGTAACAGGATTGAGATTAAGAGAATGTTCAAGGAAAGTAGAATTTATACCTGTTGGTGAAAATCCATGTCGAATGAGCATTCCTTTGAAAGATCTGGAGAAACAACAAAGTTGTAATTCTGCAAAAAGAAAAAGGAGAAATAGTGACAGTGAAGATGAAGATGAGAATAGTACTTGGATGAACAATATTGTTGATAGATATAAAGGTAGACCACACATTGACATCTTTATCAAAATATGTCTGGCAAGATTCTGTTCTGAATACAGTGTTATACTAGAATCACAATTACCTCAAAAAATTAATAAAGAAACAACCTTCAAACTTGATGGCTCACTTGGATACATTAGAAAGCGCACAAGAACTTCACCTGCAGTTATAAAATATCCACGCTTCTCATCAGAAAATTCACCAGAAAAATTCTATCAAAGCATTTTGCAACTTTATTTACCATACAGATATGATGAACAGTTAAAACCACCACTATTTCAAACATATGAGAATTTCTTCACCTGTGGTACAGTTAAATTTGAAGGAGATAATGAGTTAAGTTCTGTAAAAGAAATTGTTGTCAAAAACATGTCAGATTTTGTAAAAAATGGTCATGATTTAGAGGAAGCAGAAAAGCAATTAAATGAAAAAGGTCCGAATGAAGATGCTTGGTGTGAGTTATGCCCAGAAGCAGAAGTGAACAGAAGAGAATGTATAGATGAAGGCAAAGTAACAAGTGTGATTGAGGAGGATTTATCAATACCAGATTTGAATAATGCAAAGAGCTCATCATCTGTTGGAACTAATTTGCTGTCTGTTTCTCTCACAAAAAATGAAATTATTCCAAGGCTAAGAAGTCTGAATGTGAAACAAAGAAGAATTCTCTATAAAGTAAGAGATTGGTGCATTCAGAAATCAAATGGAAAAACACCAGAGCCTTTACATTTATTTATCACTGGAGGAGCTGGAACGGGTAAAAGTCACTTGATCAAGTGTATACAATATGAAGCAACTCGAATATTAGCTCAAATTTCAGAGAATCCAGATGATCTCACAGTTCTATTAACAGCTCCAACTGGAACAGCTGCTTTTAATATCCATGGATTGACAATTCATAGTGCTCTTGGAATTTTCAAATCACTTTCACCTGATCATGCAACTCTCAGTGAAGACAAAATTAATTCACTCAGAACAAAGATAGAAAATTTGCAAATCTTGATTATTGATGAAATTTCTATGGTCAATAAGAAATTGTTGTTTTCGTACATGAGCGACTTAGACAAGTGAAAAAAGACCAGACAAATGTTTATTTGGAGGTGTTTCAGTAATTGCTGTTGGCGATTTTTATCAGTTACCACCTGTCAAAACAAAAGGGTTGACAAATTGTATGTAGATGATCCTCTAATCCCTCAAATCAACTATGGAATGGTTTGTTTGAAATTGCTGAGTTGGATGAAATAATGCGTCAACGTGAGGATGGTTTGTTTGCAGAACTACTAAATAGATTGCGTGTTAAGCAGAAAATGAAAGTTTGATATCTTTTGATAAAGAACGCTAACACACTGCTTTGGAGATGGCCCTGATGAAGCCTTGCACATATATTCCACAAATGCAGAGGTTGATAACTTTAACAAGGAGATGATAATGAAGCTATGTACAGAATCAAAACTAATTGAAGCACAAGACTTCCAAAAGACAAAACGTCAGGAAAATTGACTCTGAAAAAGTCCATTGCACAAAGTCAGATGTATGTCTTCCAATATCTATCCTTTTGGCCGAGGGAGCAAGAGTAATGCTTATCAAGAATGAGGACACCGCAGATGGTTTAGTAAATGGTGTAATGGGAACAGTTATATCTATCAAAGACTTCTCGCCGAACTCCCTCCCAAGTACCATATACATTCACTTTGACAATGAAAGAGTAGGAAGAAATGCAAAGGTACAAAAACCATAAGTGGAAAACGCTGTGTTGGATTGAAACCTTCAAGTGAAGACATTCCTTTTAGCAATTGTGTACGAAAACAGTTTCCATTAAAGTTAGCCTGGGCTTGCACAATTCACAAAGTTCAAGGATTAACAGTTGAAGAATGTGTTGTTGATCTGAATAAATGTTTCACATATGGTCAAGCATATGTTGCTCTTAGCAGAGTTACCTCAAAATCTGGTCTACACATTAAAAGCATAGACACTGAAAAGATAGACAAGAAAATCTTCTGTGATCCTGATATTGTAAAGGGTGTTTCAGAAATGACTAGATTTTTGCTTGAAATCGATGATGTAGCAGAGGAACCTACACAATCTTTTCAAATAATGTATCACAACATTCAAGGTTTACAGACTCATGCAGAAGATTTGAAACATAATCCAGACTTTAGAAGTGCTGATTATATTTGTCTTACTGAAACCTGGACTAATCAAGAACTCATTTGCTTTGAAATGATGGGATATGATGGTTTTCATTTGCCCAGATCTCTAGCTTTCGAAGATGATAATTCTTATTATTCTTCTTTAAAGGAAATGCAGCATGGTGGCGTATGTGTTTTTTACAAGCTTTCTACAGAAACTGAAATATGTAACTTGGCCTCAAACTTAGAATGTATAGTTTTCAAGATATCAAGTAAAAATATTTTAGTTGCTACTGTATACAGAACTCAGAAGTATAATCTAGGAAAATTTTGGAGAACTTGGAGATATTAATATGTAAGTTAGTAGACTTATCAGAAAAATTGTTGTAATTGGTGATTTTAATCAAGATATTTTGAAAGGTGGTTGTACAGTATTTAATTTCATGTCATCAAAAGGTTTCAGACAGCTTGTAGATAGTCCAACAACAGAAGGTGGGACTCTTATTGATCATGTGTATGTAAAAGGATGTCTTGATACACAGATTGCTATTATTCCAACATATTACAGCTATCATGAGGCACTGAAAATAGTAATTCCATATGACTGAAATAGGTAAGAGAAAAAAATATGTAGAACCAACAGAGCCATAAATTATAAATATGAACAGTATTAAACAAATATCAGTTTTAAACTTTATTTAAAGCATTGTATAAATTTAAAAAAAATTATGCCTCCTAAAGTCCAACCCTTCGTCCCCGTCGTAGGAGGCGGATATCAGCACTAAAACATGATTTAGTGCTGATAACAAACAGGCCTCTGGCAACACACCATACACATTGTAACCTGTGTTATCCGACACAATGGGGGATCAGAAAAAATGTCGGAATACTCAGGTTTTTTTTGCAAGGATAGGTATATTTTGGGACCACTAAAATGTGTCGGTTAAAGCAGGATGTTGGAATACTCAGGTGTCGATTAGGCAGGTTAAACTGTATGACCATTGTAGTTGCTAAAGTGTTTCTTCGTCATTCTGAATGAGTTAGAAATATTTGCCACTGTATGATAAACAAACAACAATTTAATCAATTAATCCAAATGAAAGATTAGAATAGATAATTTCTTAAAGTAATACACATATTTCAATGTTTATTTCACAATTCTATGTTATATTTTTTTCTCTCTCTAAATGTAATAATTCATCAAGATATATATTTTCCAGAATGAAAATCAACATTCTCTAGAAAATTTCCTCGGTGAGAACAGTATAAAACTCAATTGTTTTAGCTCTTGTGCATTGTTTAATATATAAAATTACAACTGCCATGAGGTGAAATAGTTGATAATGACTAATCAGCAAAGAAGGAAGATGTTTCTATAAGACATAGTTGTTGATATCCAAGGCTTTGAGTACTGGTAAGTCATATTATTCATACTTTTCATACTTTTCAGGTCAATATAACAATGTGATTATCTTGTATTTCCCAATTGATGCATTTCAGGATATGTTTGCTATTTATAGAAAAGATAACTTAAGCGATAAGGTGGAAAGACCTTCAATTGTTCTCTGAACAATTGGTTTTTAATTTTTTTTTTTTTCTTCCGCCTAATTTTTTTCTTGCGTAGTATTGATGTTTCAAAAGATGTCGCTTAGATATTTGGAATATGATATCGTATAGTTTATACGCTTTCAAAACTGACAACTGCATAACCAAATACTTTACGTTGTAAGAGTTATCTCCCAAACACTGTTTTTCTTGTGGCCACTACTCCTTCGCAACCGTAAAAGAATACGACAAATTTATTTTACCAAATTGCTCGTTACATCTTAAGGATTAGGATTTTAATTTTGACCGAAGCTATTCGGAGACTCCATATGAGAGTTATTCCCCTTATGTATTTGATATAAGTGATTTGTATTTCTAACTGGTAAACCATAAGTGATATTGGCCTAGGATCTTTGGATTTGAGGTCCTTGGTCCATAAAATGCAAATGAAGTCAAGGTCAAAGGTCAAGGTCATATTTTAGATTTTATATTTCTTTGATTTCCTATAATTCTCGAATGGTTATAGATACAGAAAATTTAAATAGTGAAAATGTTTGTTCCTTCAAGGGCAACTTTGTTACATTATGACTCTATTGGTTTTACCATTGTGTAAGGGACATAACCCCATTGATGGTTTATAAAAGACATTATTAGGCAAAACTCTTAAACAAAAGGTCCTAGACCCATAGGGTCTTTTGCAATGACATTGTCGACCAATGACCTTGATCAAGGTTACAAGGTCAAAGGTCAAGGTCATGGACAAAGAGGCAAATTATGTGTTTTTTGCACTATTTAAAGAGTTTTATGTGTGTTTTAATGCTTTTGTAGGTTGACAACCAACCAATTAATTAACCAACCAACCAACCAACCAACCAACCAATCAATCAATCAATCAATCAATTAATCATTGCATGCATGCATGTTTCCGTCTCATGTGTTTAATACGGGTCCAAGATCTCCTTTCTTTTCGCCTGTTTCAAGAAACCCTATCCAACGTGTTTAATTAGTAAACCAACCAACCAACCAACCAACCAACCAACCAATCAACCAATCAATCAATCAATCAATCAATCAATCAATCGTTACATGCATGTCTCCGTCTCATGTGTTTAATACGGGGTCCAAGGTCTCATTTGTTTTTTTTTTGTGCCAAGAGACCCTATCCAACGTGTTTAATCGATCAATCAATCAATCAATCAATCAATCAAGCAAGCAATCAACCAACCAATCAATCAATCAATCAATCAATCAATCAATCAATCAATCAATCATTGCATGCAAGTTTCCGTCTCGTGTGTTTAATACGGGGTCCAAGATCTCATTTGTTTCTTTTTCGCTTGTTTCAAGAGACTCTATCCCACGTGTTTAAATAATCAACAAACCACCCAACCAACCAACCAACCAACCAATCAATCAACCAATAAACAAATGAATTAATCAATTATGTTTCGAGGAAAATACCATTAACAATTGTTTTAAAACAATTGATTTATATTATTGTATGAACATCTTTTCTAAAAAAAATCCACATGCAGGTTATCTGATCTTCTCTGAAACTACATGTCCAATTGACCTCAAAATTTGCAGTCAGCAGGGTATACATGTATTACATCTTCATAGAACAACGTGGTGCAGCTACCTCCCAAGAATTTCCGTGAGAAAAGAAATTGCAATGCCGTAAAAATCGCTTGCTAGCTCTGTAAATCTCAGGAAATCCTACAATAAAATGTCTGCTCCTAGATTAAAATACAAATCTCTGTTACAAACTGCTGCTGAAAATGTACATTGTACGAAAATAATCGATAAACGTGTTTTAAAGTTACACAGGATCAATTAAATCCAAAGCATGCACTGCTCGTGAACTGTGATCAAACGTCAATTACCTACAATGACAAAAGAAATACATTGTGTGTACTCCGTCGCTATACATGTTCTCTGTCCAACGTCTCCACCTAAAAGAAATAAAATACTAACTTTTCGCTATTATAAAGCTTCACACGTGACCCCACAATCAGGCGCGAGACGAATACGCTGCATGGACCTGAAATAGAACAAAAACTTTCCAAACTAAATATAGAAACTTAACCCAACACACTAATATGGACCCTTTAAAGAAAGAAAGAAACATACAAACAAACAAACAAACAAACACACACACACACACATATATCAATCAATCATGTTTCAGAAGGGGAAAGACCGTTAACACAATTGTTTTAAAACAATTGATTTATATTTATTATTATTTTTTTTTTTTTTTTCCGCTAATTTTTTCTTTATGTAGTATTGTTGTTTCAAAAGATGTCGCTTAGATATTTGGAATATGATATTGTATAGTTTATACGCTTATAAAACTGACAACCACAGTAACCAAATACTTTACGTTGTAAGAGTTATCTCCCAAACACCATTTTTCTTGTGGCCACTACTCCTTCAAGCAACCGTAAAAGATTACGAAAAATTTATTTTACCAAATTGCTCGTTACATCTTCAGGATTAGGATTTTAATTTTGACCAAAGTCATCCGGAGACTCCATATGAGAGTTATTTCCCTTATGCATTTGATATAAGTGATATGCATTTCTAACTGGTAAACCATAAGTGATAGAGACCTAGAGTCTTTTGATTTGAGGTCCTTGATCCAAAAAAGAAAATTTGGTCAAGGTCAAAGGTGAAGGTCATATTCTAAATTTTGATTTTGGCTTATTTTCACTTCTTTTCAAAACCGTATAAGATATCGACAACATATTACTAAATTGTTAGTTGCGACATGTTGTAACAGATACATTTTGGTTTAAAGGGTGCGCTAACATTAAATTAGAGTTTTCTCCCCTCTTGTATTTAAAAATATGCGTATGGTGATATAACTCATTAACCATATATAACTAAGACCTAGGGTCTTTTGATTTGAGGTCCTTGGTTTATGACCTTGAAATTGAGCTCAAGGTCATAGGAAAATTTGACGTTCTAGATTTTGACCTTTGCTTTTACCTCATATGTATACATGATAAAGCCATGGGACTTTTTGCATTAGGTTGCAAGCCATTTGACCTTGGAAAGTCCAACCGGAAGTGACCTTGTGTAAACCGGAAGTAGCTATTTTTTGTACTTATTTAATATAAAAGTATATAGAACCATATATTTTTGGAATCAGTGTCAAGTAAACATTCAAATTATACCGGAAGTAACATTTTTCAAACCGGAAGTAACAAATTATCTCCTTATTTAAAAAAAATGCATAGAAACTATATATTTTGGAATCAGCGTACAATAAGCTATCATTTGACGCTGGAAATGACATTTTAAACCGAATTTTAATATTTTCATATCAAAATAGATCTTTATGGGTGGAAGACCTTCAATTGTTCTCTGAACAATTGGTTTTAATCATTATTTTTTTTTTTTTCTTCCGCCTAATTTTTTCTTGCGTAGTATTGATGTTTCAAAAGATGTCGCTTAGATATTTGGAATATGATATCGTATAGTTTATACGCTTTCAAAACTGACAACTGCATAACCAAATACTTTACGCTGTAAGAGTTATCTCCCAAACACTGTTTTTCTTGTGGCCACTACTCCTTCGCAACCGTAAAAGAATACGACAAATTTATTTTACCAAATTGCTCGTTACATCTTCAGGATTAGGATTTTAATTTTGACCGAAGCTATTCGGAGACTCCATATGAGAGTTATTCCCCTTATGTATTTGATATAAGTGATTTGTATTTCTAACTGGTAAACCATAAGTGATATTGGCCTAGGATCTTTGGATTTGAGGTCCTTGGTCCATAAAATGAAAATGAAGTCAAGGTCAAGGTCATATTTTAGATTTTATATTTCTTTGATTTCCTATAATTCTCGAATGGTTATAGATACAGAAAATTTAAATGGTGAAAATGTTTGTTCCTTCAAGGGCAACTTTGTTACATTATGACTCTATTGGTTTTACCATTGTGTAAGGGACATAACCCCCATTGATGGTTTATAAAAAGACATTATTAGGCAAAACTCTTAAACAAAAGGTCCTAGACCCATAGGGTCTTTTGCAATGACATTGTCGACCAATGACCTTGATCAAGGTTACAAGGTCAAAGGTCAAGGTCATGGACAAAGAGGCAAATTATGTGTTTTTTGCACTATTTAAAGAGTTTTATGTGTGTTTTAATGCTTTTGTAGGTTGACAACCAACCAATTAATTAACCAACCAACCAACCAACCAACCAACCAACCAATCAATCAATCAATCAATTAATCATTGCATGCATGCATGTTTCCGTCTCATGTGTTTAATACGGGGTCCAAGATCTCCTTTGTTTCTTTTTCGCCTGTTTCAAGAAACCCTATCCAACGTGTTTAATTAGTAAACCAACCAACCAACCAACCAACCAACCAATCAATCAATCAACCAATCAATCAATCAATCAATCAATCAATCAATCAATCGTTACATGCATGTCTCCGTCTCATGTGTTTAATACGGGGTCCAAGGTCTCATTTGTTTTTTTTTTCGCTTGTGCCAAGAGACCCTATCCAACGTGTTTAATCGATCAATCAATCAATCAATCAAGCAATCAAGCAATCAATCAATCAACCAACCAACCAATCAATCAATCAATCAATCAATCAATCAATCAATCATTGCATGCAAGTTTCCGTCTCGTGTGTTTAATACGGGGTCCAAGATCTCATTTGTTTCTTTTTCGCTTGTTTCAAGAGACTCTATCCCACGTGTTTAAATAATCAACAAACCACCCAACCAACCAACCAACCAATCAATCAATCAATAAACAAATGAATTAATCAATTATGTTTCGGAGGGGAAAATACCATTAACAATTGTTTTTAAAACAATTGATTTATATTATTGTATGAACATCTTTTCTGAAAAAAAAATCCACATGCATGTTATCTGATCTTCTCTGAAACTACATGTCCAATTGACCTCAAAATTTGCAGTCAGCAGGGTATACATGTATTACATCTTCATAGAACAACGTGGTGCAGCTACCTCCCAAGAATTTCCGTAGAGAAAAGAAATTGCAATGCCGTAAAAATCGCTTGCTAGCTCCGTAAATCTCAGGGAAATCCTACAATAAAATGTCTGCTCCTAGATTAAAATACAAATCTCTGTTACAAACTGCTGCTGAAAAATGTACATTGTACGAAAATAATCGATAAACGTGTTTTAAAGTTACACAGGATCAATTAAATCCAAAGCATGCACTGCTCGTGAACTGTGATCGAAACGTCAATTACCTACAATGACAAAAGAAATACATTGTGTGTACTCCGTCACTATACATGTTCTCTGTCCAACGTCTCCACCTAAAAGAAATAAAAATACTAACTTTTCGTTATTATAAAGCTTCATCACGTGACCCCACAATCAGGCGCGAGACGAATACGCTATGGGACCTGAAATAGAACAAAACTTTCCAAACTAAATATAGAAACTTAACCCAACACACTAATATGGACCCTTTAAAGAAAGAAAGAAAGAAACAAACAAACAAACAAACAAACACACACACACACACATATATCAATCAATCATGTTTCAGAAGGGGAAAGATCGTTAACACAATTGTTTTAAAACAATTGATTTATATTATTAGGTCTTTCCACTTTTCCGTGGAAAGACCTATTGATTTTGTTCTGATTATTATTAGGTCTTTCCACTTTTCCGTGGAAAGACCTATTGATTTTGTTCTGATTATTATTATTTTTTTTTTTTTTTTTCTTCCGCCTAATTTTTTTCTTGCGTAGTATTGATGTTTCAAAAGATGTCGCTTAGATATTTGGAATATGATATCGTTTGGTTTATACGATTTTAAAACTGACAACTGCGTAACCAAATACTTTACGTTGTAAGAGTTATCTCCTAAACACTGTTTTTCTTGTGGCCACTACTCCTTCGCAACCGTAAAAGATTACGACAAATTTATTTTACCAAATTGCTCGTTACATCTTCAGGATTAGGATTTTAATTTTGACCAAGCCGTAATGAGATTCCATATGAGAGTTATTTCCCTTATGCATTTGAAATAAGTGATATGCATGTGAAACTGGTAAACCATAAGCGATAGAGACCTAGGGTCTTTTGATTTGAGGTCCTTGGTCCAAAAAATAAAATTAGGTCAAGGTCAAAGGTCAAGGTCATATTTTAAATTTTGATTTTGGCTTATTTTCACTTCTTTTCAAAACCGTATAAGATATTGACAACATATTTTACTAAATTGTTAGTTGCGACATGTCGTAACACATACATTTTGGTTTAAAGGGTCACTAACATTAGATTAGAGTTTTCTCCCTCTTGTATTTGAAAATACTCTTATGGTGATATAACTCATTAACCATATATAATTAAGATCTAGGGTCTTTTGATTTGAGGTCCTTGGTTTATGACCTTGAAATTGAGCTCAAGGTCATATGTTATTTTGACGTTCTAGATTATGACCTTTGCTGTTACCTCATATGTATATATGATAAAGCCATGGGACTTTTGTATTAGGTTGCAAGCCACTTGACCTTAGAAAGCCAACCGGAAGTGACCTTATGTAAACCGGAAGTAGCTATATTTTGTATTTATTTAATATAAAAGTATATAGAACCATATATTTTGGAATCAGTGTCAAGTAAACATTCAAATAATACCGAAGTAAATTTTTCAAACCGAAGTAACAAATTATCTCCCTTATTTAATTTTTTGTATATAAACCTCATATTTTGGAATCAGCGTACAAAAGCTATCATTTGACGCTGGAAATGACATGTTAAAACGAATTTTATTATTTTCATATCAAAATAGATCTTTACGAGTGGAAGACCTTCAATTGTTCTCTGAACAATTGGTTTTAATTATTTTTTTTTTTTTTCTTCCGCCTAATTTTTTCTTGCGTAGTATTGTTGTTTCATAAGATGTCGCTTAGATATTTGGTATATCATATCGAACAGTTTATACGCTTTTAAAACTGACAACTGCGTAACCAAATACTTTACGTTGTAAGAGTTATCTCCCAAACACTGTTTTTCTTGTGGCCACTACTCCTTCGCAACCGTAAAAGATTACGACAAATTTATTTTACCAAATTGCTCGCTATATCTTCAGGATGTTGAGTTTTGTTTTCACCGAGCGTTCGGAGACTCCATATGAGAGTTATTTCCCTTATGCATTTGATATAAGTGATATGCATTTCTAACTGGTAAACCATAAGTGATAGAGACTTAGGGTCTTTTGATTTGAGGTCCTTCGTCCAAAAAAAGAAAATTTGGTCAAAGTCAAAGGTCAAGGTCATATTCTAAATTTTGATTTTGGCTTATTTTCACTTCTTTTCAAAAACTGTATGAGATATCGACAAAATATTATTACTAAATTGTTAGTTGCGACATGTCGTTACACATACATTTTGGTTTAAAGGGTGCGCTAACATTAAATTAGAGTTTTCTCCCCTCTTGTATTTAAAAATACGCGTATGGTGATATAACTCATTAACCATATATAACTAAGACCTAGGGTCTTTTGATTTGAGGTCCTTGGTTTATGACCTTGAAATTGAGCTCAAGGTCATAGGTAAATTTGACGTTCTAGATTTTGACCTTTGCTTTTACCTCATATGTATACATGATAAAGCCATGGGACTTTTTGCATTAGGTTGCAAGCCATTTGACCTTGAAAAATCCAACCGGAAGTGACCTTGTGTAAACCGGAAGTAGCTATTTTTTGTACTTATTTAATATAAAAGTATATAGAACCATATATTTTGGAATCAGTGTCAAGTAAACATTCAAATTATACCGGAAGTAACATTTTCAAACCGGAAGTAACATTTTCAAACCGGAAGTAACAAATTATCTCCTTAATTAAAAAAAATGTAAAGAAACCATATATTTTGGAATCAGCGTACAATAAGCTATCATTTGACACTGGAAATGACATTTCAAACCAAATTTTAATATTCTCATATCATAATAGATCTTTATGGATGGAAAGACCTTCAATTGTTCTCTGAACAATTGGTTTTTAATTATTATTTTTTTTTTTTTTTTCTTCCGCCTAATTTTTTTCTTGCGTAGTATTGATGTTTCAAAAGATGTCGCTTAGATATTTGGAATATGATATCGTATAGTTTATACGCTTTCAAAACTGACAACTGCATAACCAAATACTTTACGTTGTAAGAGTTATCTCCCCAAACACTGTTTTTCTTGTGGCCACTACTCCTTCGCAACCGTAAAAGAATACGACAAATTTATTTTACCAAATTGCTCGTTACATCTTCAGGATTAGGATTTTAATTTTGACCGAAGCTATTCGGAGACTCCATATGAGAGTTATTCCCCCTTATGTATTTGATATAAGTGATTTGTATTTCTAACTGGTAAACCATAAGTGATATTGGCCTAGGATCTTTGGATTTGAGGTCCTTGGTCCATAAAAATGAAAATGAAGTCAAGGTCAAAGGTCAAGGTCATATTTTAGATTTTTATATTTCTTTGATTTCCCTATAATTCTCGAATGGTTATAGATACAGAAAA